>CAWUFW010005593.1:0-392500 GCA_963921515.1 Calotriton arnoldi
CACTTTCCTGATCACATTCCTCCTACACCCTCAAAAGACTTTCCCACTAGGAGATGTAGAGTCTGTTGGCGAAGAGGTACGCGGAAGGAGACTCGTATGTACTGCCCTGAGTGTCCTTCTAACCCTGGGCTGTGTGTGCCTGCTTGTTATAGAGCGTACTCACAAGCAAAAGAATTATTGGGAGCAACCATGAGTGGTAAAGTGAACTGCCTGGTCTGTAATGTTTAAGAATTGTTGTTCTGTTTCAAGGTTGGCATTAGTGCAATGTATTTAGTTTCTGATTTTGTGTTAGTAGATTTGTATCTATTTGCAATTTGTTTGTGTTTTCTTTTGTATAAAAAAATCCTAAATGTGATGGTGGTGTGTGTAGGCTGGTGCTTGGCTGACGGTGTGCGTGGAGTGCTTGGCTGGCGTTGGGGGGCTCTGGCTGGTGTGCGGAGTGGCTGCTTGGCTGGCGGTGTGCGTGGAGTGGTCGCTAGGCTGGCGGTGTGCGTGAGTGGCGCTAGGCTGGCGGTGTGCGTGGAGTGGCGCTAGGCTGGCGTGTGCGTGGCGTGGCGCGGTGGCGGTGTGCGTAGGCTGGCTGGCGGTGTGCGTGGAGGGCGCTTGGCTGATGGTGTGTGCGTGACTGGCGCTCGGCTGGCAGTGTGTGAGTAGTGACTTGCTGCTGGTCACTACACACACTGCTAGCCGAGCGACACTCCACGCAATCCATCAGCTTGTGTGGTTGCTGTGTTAGGAATGTGGGCGTGTGAAAGTGATGGGCCCTTGAATGGCGCTGTCTGCTGGTGTGAGTGTTGTAATGTGATGGGCCCGCGGCTGGTGGTGTGAATGGTTTTGTATTTGTCACACGTATGAAAGGTGTATGAATGGCCTGTAAAGAGGTTGGTGCCTTGTCGTGGCTTTACAGCTCACGAGCTGTGAGTCAATGGTTCAGTTTCTCGTCCTTTTCAATTATTAACAGTGCATTTCATTTTTGTGAAATCACTTGTTAATACAATTGTATATACTGAACCATCACTCACCCTCGTGCCAAATCCAACCAGTATGTGTGTGTGTGCTTGAGGATTAGATGGCTGTGCAGTAATATTTTTTTTTGTCTTTCTCAAGCAGGGTGTACCTTGTCCCTTTTTGTGAATGTTGTAATGTGTTTGTTTCGTGCCTGGGGGTGTGAATGGTCTTGTGTGTATCACGTATGAAAGGTGTGTGAATGGCCTGTAAAGCGGTTGGGGCCTTGACGTGGCTTTACAGCTCACGAGCTGCGAGTCACTGGTTCCGTTTTTTGTCCTTTCAATTATTGACAGTGCATTTCATTTTTGTGAAATCTCTTGTTAATAAAATTGTATATACTGAACCATCACTTGCCCTCGTGCCAAATCCAACCAGTATGTGTGTGTGCTTGAGGAATAGATGGCTGTGCAGTAATCTTTGTCTTTTTAGTCTGTCTGCCAAGGTGTACATTCCGTCTAAGAATAACCTACCAACTGTAGATATTGTCGTAAACGAAACACCCATGGGAGTACATGGTGATATCTCTCTTGTGGATCCCAACAAGTTATGGTACCCACAATGTCCTGCAAACCTCAAAATGTCTGTCACATTTTCCTTGCAATATTGTGCCAAAATTTTCACGCTGCAGAAATAAACAACACATTATCTCAAAATGACCTGGTTTTGCAAGGGGGTCACCTGGGTTTTGGCCCGGGGCTCGGCGGCCACATAGGGAAACCTACCAAACCCACACATTTCTGAAAAGTAGACACCCGGGGCTTCCAGGGAGGTATGGCTTGCGTGGATCCCCCAACGTTTCCTTACCCAGAATCCCCTGCAAACCTCAATTTTAGCTGAAAAATCACTTTTTCACACATTTTTGTGTGGGAAAGTGTGGCATCACTGGCCTCACACAAATTTCCTACCACCCAGCTGCCTCCAGGTCTCCCGATAAAAATGGTGCCTCACTTGTGTGGGAGGCCCAAGTACCCGCGACAGGCAAGGGCCCACAACGTATTGAGGCGACCTCAAAATGGCCTTTCACAAAACCACCTGGTTTTGCAAGGGGTCACCTGGGCTTTGGCCCCGTGCTCGGCGGCCATCTAGGGAAACCTACCAAACCCACACATTTCTGAAAAGTAGACACCCGGGGCTTCCAGGAGGTATGGCTTGCGTGGATCCCCAACGTTTCCTACCCAGAATCCCCTGCAAACCTCAATTTTAGCTGAAAAATCACTTTTTCACACATTTTGTGTGGGAAAGTGTGGCATCACTGGCCTCACACAAATTTCCTACCACCCAGCGTTCCCCCAGGTCTCCCGATAAAAATGGTGCCTCACTTGTGTGGGAGGCCCAAGTACCCGCGACAGGCAAGGGCCCACAACGTAGTGAGGCGACCTCAAAATGGCCTTCACAAAACCACCTGGTTTTGCAAGGGGGTCACCTGGGTTTTGGCCCCGTGCTCGGCGGCCATCTAGGGAAACCTACCAAACCCACACATTTCTGAAAAGTAGACACCCGGGGCTTCCAGGGAGGTATGGCTTGCGTGGATCCCCAACGTTTCCTTACCCAGAATCCCCTGCAAACCTCAATTTTAGCTGAAAAAATCACTTTTTCACACATTTTGTGTGGGAAAGTGTGGCATCACTGGCCTCACACAAATTTCCTACCACCCAGCGTTCCTCAGGTCTCCCGATAAAAATGGTGCCTCACTTGTGTGGAGGCCCAGTACTCGCGACAGGCAAGGGCCCAAACATGTTTTGATAGGCAATGTTGATGTTGCCTCAAAACGTTTTGTGTCCTTGCATGTCGCTGGTACTTGGGCCTCCCACACAAGTGAGGCACCATTTTTATCGGGAGACCTGGGGAACGCTGGGTGGTAGGAAATTGTGTGAGGCCAGTGATGCCACACTTTCCCACACACAAATGTGTGAAAAAGTGATTTTTTCAGCTAAAATTGAGGTTTGCAGGGGATTCTGGGTAAGAGAACGCTGGTGGGATCCACGTCAAGTCATACCATCCCTGGAAGCCCCCGGGTGTCTACTTTTCAGAAATGTGTGGGTTTGGTAGGTTTCCTAGATGGCCGCCAGAGGCAGGGCTCAAAACCACAGGTAGACTCCCTTGCAAAACCAGGTGGTTTTGCGATAGGCAATTTTGAGGTCGACCTCACTACGTTGTGGGCCCTTGCCTGTCGCTGGCACTTGGGCCTCCCACACAAGTGAGGCACCATTTTTATCGGAAGACCTTGGGGGAACGCGGGTGGGTGGAAATTTGTGGAGTCCACGCAGATGCCAGAACTTTCCACACACAGAAATGTGTGAAAAATGTGATTTTTTCAGACAATTTTTGATGTTTGCAAGGGATTCTGGGTAACAGAAACCTGGTGGGATCCACGTCAAGTCACCCCATCCTGGATTCCCCGGGTGTCTAGTTTTCAGAAATGTATGGGTTTGGTAGGTTTCCTAGGTGCCGGCAGAGGTAGGGTTCAAAAACTACAGCTAGGCACTTTGCCAAAACAGGTCATTTTCACATGCGAATTTGAGGTGTGACCACGTTACGTTGTGCGCCGTTGCCTGTCGCAGGCACTAGGGCCGACCCACACAAGTGAGGCACCATTTTCTCGTAAGACTTTGGGGAACGCTGGGTGGGTGGAAATTTGTGTGAGTCCACGCGATTCCAGAACTTTCCACCACAGAAATGTGGGAAAAAGTGGTTTTTTTGACAATATTTATGTTTGCAAGGGATTCTGGGTAACAGAACCTGGTGGGAGGCAGTCAAGTCACCCCATCCTGGATTCCCCTGGGTGTCTAGTTTTCAAAAATGTATAGGTTTGCTAGGTTTCCTAGGTGCCGGCAGAGCTAGGGTTAAAAACTACAGCTAGGCACTTTGCCAAAAAAGGGTCATTTTTCACTGCGAAATTGAGGTGTGACCACGTTGCGTTTTGCGCCGTTTCCTGTCGCAGGCACTAGGCCGACCCACACAAGTGAGGCACCATTTTTCTCGTAAGACTTTGGGGAACGCGGGGTGGGTGGAAATTTGTGGATCCACGCAGATTCCAGAACTTTCCACCACAGAAATGTGGGGAAAATGTGTTTTTTTGACAATTTTTATGTTTGCAAGGGATTCTGGGTAACAGAACCTGGTGGGAGGCAGTCCAGTCACCCCATCCTGGATTCCCCTGGGTGTCTAGTTTTCAAAATGTATAGGTTTGCTAGGTTTCCCTAGGTGCCGGCAGAGGTAGGGTTCAAAACCACAGCTAGGCACTTTGCCAAAAAAGGGTCATTTTTCACTGCGAAATTGAGGTGTGACCACGTTGCGCTTTGCGCCGTTTCCTGTCGCAGGCACTAGGCCGACCCACACAAGTGAGGTACCATTTTTCTCGTAAGACTTTGGGGAACGCGGGGTGGGTGGAAATTTGTGGATCCACGCAGATTCCAGAACTTTCCACCACAGAAATGTGGGGAAAATGTGTTTTTTTGGACAATTTTTATGTTTGCAAGGGATTCTGGGTAACAGAACCTGGTGGGAGGCAGTCCAGTCACCCCATCCTGGATTCCCTGGGTGTCTAGTTTTCAAAAATGTATAGGTTTGCTAGGTTTCCTAGGTGCCGGCAGAGGTAGGGTTCAAAAACTACAGCTAGGCACTTTGCCAAAAAAGGGTCATTTTTCACAGCGAAATTGAGGTGTGACCACGTTGCGCTTTGCGCCGCTTTCCTGTCGCAGGCACTCAGGCCGACCCACACAAGTGAGGTACCATTTTTCTCGTAAGACTTTGGGGGAACGCGGGGTGGGTGGAAATTTGTGGATCCACGCAGATTCCAGAACTTTCCACCACAGAAATGTGGGGAAAATGTGTTTTTTTGACAATTTTTTATGTTTGCAAGGGATTCTGGGTAACAGAACCTGGTGGGAGGCAGTCCAGTCACCCCATCCTGGATTCCCTGGGTGTCTAGTTTTCAAAAATGTATAGGTTTGCTAGGTTTCCTAGGTGCCGGCAGAGGTAGGGTTCAAAAACTACAGCTAGGCACTTTGCCAAAAAAGGGTCATTTTTCACTGCGAAATTGAGGTGTGACCACGTTGCGCTTTGCGCCGTTTCCTGTCGCAGGCACTAGGCCGACCCACACAAGTGAGGTACCATTTTTCTCGTAAGACTTTGGGGAACGCGGGGTGGGTGGAAATTTGTGGATCCACGCAGATTCCAGAACTTTCCACCACAGAAATGTGGGGAAAATGTGGTTTTTTTGACAATTTTTTATGTTTGCAAGGGATTCTGGGTAACAGAACCTGGTGGGAGGCAGTCAAGTCACCCCATCCTGGATTCCCCTGGGTGTCTAGTTTTCAAAATGTATAGGTTTGCTAGGTTTCCCTAGGTGCCGGCAGAGGTAGGGTTCAAAAACTACAGCTAGGCACTTTGCCAAAAAGGGTCATTTTTCACTGCGAAATTGAGGTGTGACCACGTTGCGCTTTGCGCCGCTTTCCTGTCGCAGGCACTAGGCCGACCCACACAAGTGAGGTACCATTTTTCTCGTAAGACTTTGGGGAACGCGGGTGGGTGGAAATTTGTGGATCCACGCAGATTCCAGAACTTTCCACCACAGAAATGTGGGGAAAATGTGGTTTTTTTGACAATTTTTTATGTTTGCAAGGGATTCTGGGTAACAGAACCTGGTGGGAGGCAGTCAAGTCACCCCATCCTGGATTCCCCTGGGTGTCTAGTTTTCAAAAATGTATAGGTTTGCTAGGTTTCCTAGGTGCCGGCAGAGGTAGGGTTCAAAACTACAGCTAGGCACTTTGCCAAAAAAGGGTCATTTTTCACTGCGAAATTGAGGTGTGACCACGCTTGCGTTTTGCGCCGTTTCCTGTCGCAGGCACTAGGCCGACCCACACAAGTGAGGTACCATTTTTCTCGTAAGACTTTGGGGAACGCGGGGTGGGTGGAAATTTATGGATCCACGCAGATTCCAGAACTTTCCACCACAGAAATGTGGGGAAAATGTGGTTTTTTTGACAATTTTTTATGTTTGCAAGGGATTCTGGGTAACAGAACCTGGTGGGAGGCAGTCAAGTCACCCCATCCTGGATTCCCCTGGGTGTCTAGTTTTCAAAAATGTATAGGTTTGCTAGGTTTCCTAGGTGCCGGCAGAGGTAGGGTTCAAAAACTACAGCTAGGCACTTTGCCAAAAAAGGGTCATTTTTCACTGCGAAATTGAGGTGTGACCACGTTGCGTTTTGCGCCGTTTCCTGTCGCAGGCACTAGGCCGACCCACACAAGTGAGGTACCATTTTTCTCGTAAGACTTTGGGGAACGCGGGGTGGGTGGAAATTTGTGGATCCACGCAGATTCCAGAACTTTCCACCACAGAAATGTGGGGAAAATGTGGTTTTTTTGACAATTTTTTATGTTTGCAAGGGATTCTGGGTAACAGAACCTGGTGGGAGGCAGTCAAGTCACCCCATCCTGGATTCCCTGGGTGTCTAGTTTTCAAAAATGTATAGGTTTGCTAGGTTTCCCTAGGTGCCGGCAGAGGTAGGGTTCAAAAACTACAGCTAGGCACTTTGCCAAAAAAGGGTCATTTTTCACTGCGAAATTGAGGTGTGACCACGTTGTGCTTTGCGCCGTTTCCTGTCGCAGGCACTAGGCCGACCCACACAAGTGAGGTACCATTTTTCTCGTAAGACTTTGGGGAACGCGGGGTGGGTGGAAATTTGTGGATCCACGCAGATTCCAGAACTTTCCACCACAGAAATGTGGGGAAAATGTGGTTTTTTGACAATTTTTTATGTTTGCAAGGGATTCTGGGTAACAGAACCTGGTGGGAGGCAGTCCAGTCACCCCATCCTGGATTCCCTGGGTGTCTAGTTTTCAAAAATGTATAGGTTTGCTAGGTTTCCCTAGGTGCCGGCAGAGGTAGGGTTCAAAAACTACAGCTAGGCACTTTGCCAAAAAAGGGTCATTTTTCACTGCGAAATTGAGGTGTGACCACGTTGCGTTTTGCGCCGTTTCCTGTCGCAGGCACTAGGCCGACCCACACAAGTGAGGTACCATTTTTCTCGTAAGACTTTGGGGAACGCGGGTGGGTGGAAATTTGTGGATCCACGCAGATTCCAGAACTTTCCACCACAGAAATGTGGGGAAAATGTGGTTTTTTTGACAATTTTTATGTTTGCAAGGGATTCTGGGTAACAGAACCTGGTGGGAGGCAGTCAAGTCACCCCATCCTGGATTCCCCTGGGTGTCTAGTTTTCAAAAATGTATAGGTTTGCTAGGTTTCCCTAGGTGCCGGCAGAGGTAGGGTTCAAAACTACAGCTAGGCACTTTGCCAAAAAAGGGTCATTTTTCACTGCGAAATTGAGGTGTGACCACGTTGCGTTTTGCGCCGTTTCCTGTCGCAGGCACTAGGCCGACCCACACAAGTGAGGTACCATTTTTCTCGTAAGACTTTGGGGAACGCGGGGTGGGTGGAAATTTGTGGATCCACGCAGATTCCAGAACTTTCCACCACAGAAATGTGGGGAAAATGTGTTTTTTTGACAATTTTTTATGTTTGCAAGGGATTCTGGGTAACAGAACCTGGTGGGAGGCAGTCCAGTCACCCCATCCTGGATTCCCCTGGGTGTCTAGTTTTCAAAAATGTATAGGTTTGCTAGGTTTCCCTAGGTGCCGGCAGAGGTAGGGTTCAAAAACTACAGCTAGGCACTTTGCCAAAAAAGGGTCATTTTTCACTGCGAAATTGAGGTGTGACCACGTTGCGTTTTGCGCCGTTTCCTGTCGCAGGCACTAGGCCGACCCACACAAGTGAGGTACCATTTTTCTCGTAAGACTTTGGGGAACGCGGGGTGGGTGGAAATTTGTGGATCCACGCAGATTCCAGAACTTTCCACCACAGAAATGTGGGGAAAATGTGGTTTTTTTGACAATTTTTTATGTTTGCAAGGGATTCTGGGTAACAGAACCTGGTGGGAGGCAGTCAAGTCACCCCATCCTGGATTCCCCTGGGTGTCTAGTTTTCAAAAATGTATAGGTTTGCTAGGTTTCCCTAGGTGCCGGCAGAGCTAGGGTTAAAAACTACAGCTAGGCACTTTGCCAAAAAAGGGTCATTTTTCACTGCGAAATTGAGGTGTGACCACGTTGCGTTTTGCGCCGTTTCCTGTCGCAGGCACTAGGCCGACCCACACAAGTGAGGTACCATTTTTCTCGTAAGACTTTGGGGAACGCGGGGTGGGTGGAAATTTGTGGATCCACGCAGATTCCAGAACTTTCCACCACAGAAATGTGGGGAAAATGTGTTTTTTTGACAATTTTTTATGTTTGCAAGGGATTCTGGGTAACAGAACCTGGTGGGAGGCAGTCCAGTCACCCCATCCTGGATTCCCCTGGGTGTCTAGTTTTCAAAAATGTATAGGTTTGCTAGGTTTCCCTAGGTGCCGGCAGAGGTAGGGTTAAAAACTACAGCTAGGCACTTTGCCAAAAAAGGGTCATTTTTCACTGCGAAATTGAGGTGTGACCACGTTGCGCTTTGCGCCGTTTCCTGTCGCAGGCACTAGGCCGACCCACACAAGTGAGGTACCATTTTTCTCGTAAGACTTTGGGGAACGCGGGGTGGGTGGAAATTTGTGGATCCACGCAGATTCCAGAACTTTCCACCACAGAAATGTGGGGAAAATGTGTTTTTTGGACAATTTTTTATGTTTGCAAGGGATTCTGGGTAACAGAACCTGGTGGGAGGCAGTCCAGTCACCCCATCCTGGATTCCCTGGGTGTCTAGTTTTCAAAAATGTATAGGTTTGCTAGGTTTCCTAGGTGCCGGCAGAGGTAGGGTTCAAAAACTACAGCTAGGCACTTTGCCAAAAAAGGGTCATTTTTCACTGCGAAATTGAGGTGTGACCACGTTGCGTTTTGCGCCGTTTCCTGTCGCAGGCACTAGGCCGACCCACACAAGTGAGGTACCATTTTTCTCGTAAGACTTTGGGGAACGCGGGGTGGGTGGAAATTTGTGGATCCACGCAGATTCCAGAACTTTCCACCACAGAAATGTGGGGAAAATGTGTTTTTTTGACAATTGTTTATGTTTGCAAGGGATTCTGGGTAACAGAACCTGGTGGGAGGCAGTCCAGTCACCCCATCCTGGATTCCCTGGGTGTCTAGTTTTCAAAAATGTATAGGTTTGCTAGGTTTCCCTAGGTGCCGGCAGAGGTAGGGTTCAAAAACTACAGCTAGGCACTTTGCCAAAAAAGGGTCATTTTTCACTGCGAAATTGAGGTGTGACCACGTTGTGTTTTGCGCCGTTTCCTGTCGCAGGCACTAGGCCGACCCACACAAATGAGGTACCATTTTTCTCGTAAGACTTTGGGGAACCCGGGGTGGGTGGAAATTTGTGGATCCACGCAGATTCCAGAACTTTCCACCACAGAAATGTGGGGAAAATGTGGTTTTTTTGACAATTTTTTATGTTTGCAAGGGATTCTGGGTAACAGAACCTGGTGGAAGGCAGTCAAGTCACCCCATCCTGGATTCCCTGGGTGTCTAGTTTTCAAAAATGTATAGGTTTGCTAGGTTTCCCTAGGTGCCGGCAGAGGTAGGGTTCAAAAACTACAGCTAGGCACTTTGCCAAAAAGGGTCATTTTTCACTGCGAAATTGAGGTGTGACCACGTTGCGTTTTGCGCCGTTTCCTGTCGCAGGCACTAGGCCGACTCACACAAGTGAGGTACCATTTTTCTCGTAAGACTTTGGGGCACGCGGGGTGGGTGGAAATTTGTGGATCCACGCAGATTCCAGACCTTTCCACCACAGAAATGTGGGGAAAATGTGGTTTTTTTGACAATTTTTTATGTTTGCAAGGGATTCTGGGTAACAGAACCTGGTGGGAGGCAGTCCAGTCACCCCATCCTGGATTCCCCTGGGTGTCTAGTTTTCAAAAATGTATAGGTTTGCTAGGTTTCCCTAGGTGCCGGCAGAGGTAGGGTTCAAAAACTACAGCTAGGCACTTTGCCAAAAAGGGTCATTTTTCACTGCGAAATTGAGGTGTGACCACGTTGCGTTTTGCGCCGTTTCCTGTCGCAGGCACTAGGCCGACCCACACAAGTGAGGTACCATTTTTCTCGTAAGACTTTGGGGAACGCGGGGTGGGTGGAAATTTGTGGATCCACGCAGATTCCAGAACTTTCCACCACAGAAATGTGGGGAAAATGTGGTTTTTTTGACAATTTTTTATGTTTGCAAGGGATTCTGGGTAACAGAACCTGGTGGGAGGCAGTCCAGTCACCCCATCCTGGATTCCCTGGGTGTCTAGTTTTCAAAATGTATAGGTTTGCTAGGTTTCCTAGGTGCCGGCAGAGGTAGGGTTCAAAAACTACAGCTAGGCACTTTGCCAAAAAAGGGTCACTTTTCACTGCGAAATTGAGGTGTGACCACGCTTGCGTTTTGCGCCGTTTCCTGTCGCAGGCACTAGGCCGACCCACACAAGTGAGGTACCATTTTTCTCGTAAGACTTTGGGGAACGCGGGGTGGGTGGAAATGTATGGATCCACGCAGATTCCAGAACTTTCCACCACAGAAATGTGGTGAAAATGTGTTTTTTGACAATTTTTTATGTTTGCAAGGGATTCTGGGTAACAGAACCTGGTGGGAGGCAGTCCAGTCACCCCATCCTGGATTCCCTGGGTGTCTAGTTTTCAAAAATGTATAGGTTTGCTAGGTTTCCCTAGGTGCCGGCAGAGGTAGGGTTCAAAAACTACAGCTAGGCACTTTGCCAAAAAGGGTCATTTTTCACTGCGAAATTGAGGTGTGACCACGCTGCGCTTTGCGCCGTTTCCTGTCGCAGGCACTAGGCCGACCCACACAAGTGAGGTACCATTTTTCTCGTAAGACTTTGGGGAACGCGGGGTGGGTGGAAATTTATGGATCCACGCAGATTCCAGAACTTTCCACCACAGAAATGTGGGGAAAATGTGGTTTTTTTGACAATTTTTTATGTTTGCAAGGGATTCTGGGTAACAGAACCTGGTGGGAGGCAGTCAAGTCACCCCATCCTGGATTCCCTGGGTGTCTAGTTTTCAAAAATGTATAGGTTTGCTAGGTTTCCCTAGGTGCCGGCAGAGCTAGGGTTCAAAAACTACAGCTAGGCACTTTGCCAAAAAGGGTCATTTTTCACTGCGAAATTGAGGTGTGACCACGTTGCGTTTTGCGCCGTTTCCTGTCGCAGGCACTAGGCCGACCCACACAAGTGAGGTACCATTTTTCTCGTAAGACTTTGGGGAACGCGGGGTGGTGGAAATTTGTGGATCCACGCAGATTCCAGAACTTTCCACCACAGAAATGTGGGGAAAATGTGTTTTTTTTGACAATTTTTTATGTTTGCAAGGGATTCTGGGTAACAGAACCTGGTGGGAGGCAGTCCAGTCACCCCATCCTGGATTCCCCTGGGTGTCTAGTTTTCAAAAATGTATAGGTTTGCTAGGTTTCCCTAGGTGCCGGCAGAGGTAGGGTTAAAAACTACAGCTAGGCACTTTGCCAAAAAAGGGTCATTTTTCACTGCGAAATTGAGGTGTGACCACGTTGCGTTTTGCGCCGTTTCCTGTCGCAGGCACTAGGCCGACCCACACAAGTGAGGTACCATTTTTCTCGTAAGACTTTGGGGAACGCGGGGTGGGTGGAAATTTGTGGATCCACGCAGATTCCAGAACTTTCCACCACAGAAATGTGGGGAAAATGTGTTTTTTTGGACAATTTTTTATGTTTGCAAGGGATTCGGGGTAACAGAACCTGGTGGGAGGCAGTCCAGTCACCCCATCCTGGATTCCCCTGGGTGTCTAGTTTTCAAAAATGTATAGGTTTGCTAGGTTTCCCTAGGTGCCGGCAGAGGTAGGGTTCAAAAACTACAGCTAGGCACTTTGCCAAAAAAGGGTCATTTTTCACTGCGAAATTGAGGTGTGACCACGTTGCGTTTTGCGCCGTTTCCTGTCGCAGGCACTAGGCCGACCCACACAAGTGAGGTACCATTTTTCTCGTAAGACTTTGGGGAACGCGGGGTGGGTGGAAATTTGTGGCTCCACGCAGATTCCAGAACTTTCCACCACAGAAATGTGGGGAAAATGTGTTTTTTTGACAATTTTTTATGTTTGCAAGGGATTCTGGGTAACAGAACCTGGTGGGAGGCAGTCCAGTCACCCCATCCTGGATTCCCCTGGGTGTCTAGTTTTCAAAAATGTATAGGTTTGCTAGGTTTCCCTAGGTGCCGGCAGAGGTAGGGTTCAAAAACTACAGCTAGGCACTTTGCCAAAAAAGGGTCATTTTTCACTGCGAAATTGAGGTGTGACCACGTTGCGTTTTGCGCCGTTTCCTGTCGCAGGCACTAGGCCGACCCACACAAGTGAGGTACCATTTTTCTCGTAAGACTTTGGGGAACGCGGGTGGGTGGAAATTTATGGATCCACGCAGATTCCAGAACTTTCCACCACAGAAATGTGGGGAAAATGTGGTTTTTTTGACAATTTTTTATGTTTGCAAGGGATTCTGGGTAACAGAACCTGGTGGAAGGCAGTCAAGTCACCCCATCCTGGATTCCCTGGGTGTCTAGTTTTCAAAAATGTATAGGTTTGCTAGGTTTCCTAGGTGCCGGCAGAGGTAGGGTTCAAAAACTACAGCTAGGCACTTTGCCAAAAAAGGGTCATTTTTCACTGCGAAATTGAGGTGTGACCACGTTGCGTTTTGCGCCGTTTCCTGTCGCAGGCACTAGGCCGACCCACACAAGTGAGGTACCATTTTTCTCGTAAGACTTTGGGGAACGCGGGTGGGTGGAAATTTATGGCTCCACGCAGATTCCAGAACTTTCCACCACAGAAATGTGGGGAAAATGTGGTTTTTTTGACAATTTTTTATGTTTGCAAGGGATTCTGGGTAACAGAACCTGGTGGGAGGCAGTCCAGTCACCCCATCCTGGATTCCCTGGGTGTCTAGTTTTCAAAAATGTATAGGTTTGCTAGGTTTCCCTAGGTGCCGGCAGAGGTAGGGTTCAAAACTACAGCTAGGCACTTTGCCAAAAAAGGGTCATTTTTCACTGCGAAATTGAGGTGTGACCACGTTGCGTTTTGCGCCGTTTCCTGTCGCAGGCACTAGGCCGACCCACACAAATGAGGTACCATTTTTCTCGTAAGACTTTGGGGAACGCGGGGTGGGTGGAAATTTATGGATCCACGCAGATTCCAGAACTTTCCACCACAGAAATGTGGGGAAAATGTGGTTTTTTTGACAATTTTTTATGTTTGCAAGGGATTCTGGGTAACAGAACCTGGTGGAAGGCAGTCAAGTCACCCCATCCTGGATTCCCCTGGGTGTCTAGTTTTCAAAAATGTATAGGTTTGCTAGGTTTCCCTAGGTGCCGGCAGAGGTAGGGTTCAAAACTACAGCTAGGCACTTTGCCAAAAAAGGGTCATTTTTCACTGCGAAATTGAGGTGTGACCACGTTGCGCTTTGCGCCGTTTCCTGTCGCAGGCACTAGGCCGACTCACACAAGTGAGGTACCATTTTTCTCGTAAGACTTTGGGGCACGCGGGGTGGGTGGAAATTTGTGGATCCACGCAGATTCCAGAACTTTCCACCACAGAAATGTGGGGAAAATGTGGGTTTTTTGACAATTTTTTATGTTTGCAAGGGATTCTGGGTAACAGAACCTGGTGGGAGGCAGTCCAGTCACCCCATCCTGGATTCCCCTGGGTGTCTAGATTTCAAAAATGTATAGGTTTGCTAGGTTTCCCTAGGTGCCGGCAGAGGTAGGGTTAAAAAACTACAGCTAGGCACTTTGCCAAAAAAAAGAGTCATTTTTCACTGCGAAATTGAGGTGTGACCACGTTGCGTTTTGCGCCGTTTCCTGTCGCAGGCACTAGGCCGACCCACACAAGTGAGGTACCATTTTTCTCGTAAGACTTTGGGGCACGCGGGGTGGGTAGGAAATTTGTGGATCCACGCAGATTCCAGAACTTTCCACCACAGAAATGTGGGGAAAATGTGGTTTTTTGACAATTTTTATGTTTGCAAGGGATTCTGGGTAACAGAACCTGGTGGGAGGCAGTCCAGTCACCCCATCCTGGATTCCCTGGGTGTCTAGTTTTCAAAAATGTATAGGTTTGCTAGGTTTCCCTAGGTGCCGGCAGAGGTAGGGTTCAAAAACTACAGCTAGGCACTTTGCCAAAAAAGGGTCATTTTTCACTGCGAAATTGAGGTGTGACCACGTTGCGCTTTGCGCCGTTTCCTGTCGCAGGCACTAGGCCGACCCACACAAGTGAGGTACCATTTTTTCTCGTAAGACTTTGGGGAACGCGGGTGGGTGGAAATTTGTGGATCCACGCAGATTCCAGAACTTTCCACCACAGAAATGTGGGGAAAATGTGTTTTTTTGGACAATTTTTTATGTTTGCAAGGGATTCTGGGTAACAGAACCTGGTGGGAGGCAGTCCAGTCACCCCATCCTGGATTCCCTGGGTGTCTAGTTTTCAAAAATGTATAGGTTTGCTAGGTTTCCCTAGGTGCCGGCAGAGGTAGGGTTCAAAAACTACAGCTAGGCACTTTGCCAAAAAAGGGTCATTTTTCACTGCGAAATTGAGGTGTGACCATGTTGCGCTTTGCGCCGTTTCCTGTCGCAGGCACTAGGCCGACCCACACAAGTGAGGTACCATTTTTCTCGTAAGACTTTGGGGAACGCGGGTGGGTGGAAATGTATGGATCCACGCAGATTCCAGAACTTTCCACCACAGAAATGTGGGAAAATGTGTTTTTTGACAATTTTTTATGTTTGCAAGGGATTCTGGGTAACAGAACCTGGTGGGAGGCAGTCCAGTCACCCCATCCTGGATTCCCCTGGGTGTCTAGTTTTCAAAAATGTATAGGTTTGCTAGGTTTCCCTAGGTGCCGGCAGAGGTAGGGTTCAAAAACTACAGCTAGGCACTTTGCCAAAAAAGGGTCATTTTTCACCGCGAAATTGAGGTGTGACCACGTTGCGTTTTGCGCCGTTTCCTGTCGCAGGCACTAGGCCGACCCACACAAATGAGGTACCATTTTTCTCGTAAGACTTTGGGGAACGCGGGGTGGGTGGAAATTTATGGATCCACGCAGATTCCAGAACTTTCCACCACAGAAATGTGGGGAAAATGTGGTTTTTTTGACAATTTTTTATGTTTGCAAGGGATTCTGGGTAACAGAACCTGGTGGGAGGCAGTCAAGTCACCCCATCCTGGATTCCCCTGGGTGTCTAGTTTTCAAAAATGTATAGGTTTGCTAGGTTTCCCTAGGTGCCGGCAGAGCTAGGGTTAAAAACTACAGCTAGGCACTTTGCCAAAAAGGGTCATTTTTCACTGCGAAATTGAGGTGTGACCACGTTGCGTTTTGCGCCGTTTCCTGTCGCAGGCACTAGGCCGACCCACACAAGTGAGGTACCATTTTTCTCGTAAGACTTTGGGGAACGCGGGTGGGTGGAAATTTGTGGATCCACGCAGATTCCAGAACTTTCCACCACAGAAATGTGGGGAAAATGTGTTTTTTTGACAATTTTTTATGTTTGCAAGGGATTCTGGGTAACAGAACCTGGTGGGAGGCAGTCCAGTCACCCCATCCTGGATTCCCTGGGTGTCTAGTTTTCAAAAATGTATAGGTTTGCTAGGTTTCCTAGGTGCCGGCAGAGGTAGGGTTCAAAAACTACAGCTAGGCACTTTGCCAAAAAAGGGTCATTTTTCACTGCGAAATTGAGGTGTGACCACGCTTGCGTTTTGCGCCGTTTCCTGTCGCAGGCACTAGGCCGACCCACACAAGTGAGGTACCATTTTTCTCGTAAGACTTTGGGGAACGCGGGGTGGGTGGAAATTTGTGGATCCACGCAGATTCCAGAACTTTCCACCACAGAAATGTGGGGAAAATGTGTTTTTTTGGACAATTTTTTATGTTTGCAAGGGATTCTGGGTAACAGAACCTGGTGGGAGGCAGTCCAGTCACCCCATCCTGGATTCCCCTGGGTGTCTAGTTTTCAAAAATGTATAGGTTTGCTAGGTTTCCCTAGGTGCCGGCAGAGGTAGGGTTCAAAAACTACAGCTAGGCACTTTGCCAAAAAAGGGTCATTTTTCACTGCGAAATTGAGGTGTGACCACGTTGCGCTTTGCGCCGTTTCCTGTCGCAGGCACTAGGCCGACCCACACAAGTGAGGTACCATTTTTCTCGTAAGACTTTGGGGAACGCGGGGTGGGTGGAAATTTATGGCTCCACGCAGATTCCAGAACTTTCCACCACAGAAATGTGGGGAAAATTTGTTTTTTTGGACAATTGTTTATGTTTGCAAGGGATTCTGGGTAACAGAACCTGGTGGGAGGCAGTCCAGTCACCCCATCCTGGATTCCCTGGGTGTCTAGTTTTCAAAATGTATAGGTTTGCTAGGTTTCCTAGGTGCCGGCAGAGGTAGGGTTCAAAAACTACAGCTAGGCACTTTGCCAAAAAAGGGTCATTTTTCACTTTGAAATTGAGGTGTGACCACGGTGTGTTTTGCGCCGTTTCCTGTCGCAGGCACTAGGCCGACCCACACAAGTGAGGTACCATTTTTCTCGTAAGACTTTGGGGAACGCGGGTGGGTGGAAATTTGTGGATCCACGCAGATTCCAGAACTTTCCACCACAGAAATGTGGGGAAAATGTGGTTTTTTTGACAATTTTTTATGTTTGCAAGGGATTCTGGGTAACAGAACCTGGTGGAAGGCAGTCAAGTCACCCCATCCTGGATTCCCTGGGTGTCTAGTTTTCAAAAATGTATAGGTTTGCTAGGTTTCCCTAGGTGCCGGCAGAGGTAGGGTTCAAAACTACAGCTAGGCACTTTGCCAAAAAAGGGTCATTTTTCACTGCGAAATTGAGGTGTGACCACGTTGCGTTTTGCGCCGTTTCCTGTCGCAGGCACTAGGCCGACCCACACAAGTGAGGTACCATTTTTCTCGTAAGACTTTGGGGAACGCGGGGTGGGTGGAAATTTGTGGATCCACGCAGATTCCAGAACTTTCCACCACAGAAATGTGGGGAAAATGTGGGTTTTTTGGACAATTTTTTATGTTTGCAAGGGATTCTGGGTAACAGAACCTGGTGGGAGGCAGTCCAGTCACCCCATCCTGGATTCCCCTGGGTGTCTAGTTTTCAAAAATGTATAGGTTTGCTAGGTTTCCTAGGTGCCGGCAGAGGTAGGGTTCAAAAACTACAGCTAGGCACTTTGCCAAAAAAGGGTCATTTTTCACAGCGAAATTGAGGTGTGACCACGTTGCGCTTTGCGCCGTTTCCTGTCGCAGGCACTAGGCCGACCCACACAAGTGAGGTACCATTTTTCTCGTAAGACTTTGGGGAACGCGGGTGGGTGGAAATTTGTGGATCCACGCAGATTCCAGAACTTTCCACCACAGAAATGTGGGGAAAATGTGTTTTTTTGACAATTTTTTATGTTTGCAAGGGATTCTGGGTAACAGAACCTGGTGGGAGGCAGTCCAGTCACCCCATCCTGGATTCCCTGGGTGTCTAGTTTTCAAAAATGTATAGGTTTGCTAGGTTTCCCTAGGTGCCGGCAGAGGTAGGGTTCAAAAACTACAGCTAGGCACTTTGCCAAAAAAGGGTCACTTTTCACTGCGAAATTGAGGTGTGACCACGCTTGCGTTTTGCGCCGTTTCCTGTCGCAGGCACTAGGCCGACCCACACAAGTGAGGTACCATTTTTCTCGTAAGACTTTGGGGAACGCGGGGTGGGTGGAAATGTATGGATCCACGCAGATTCCAGAACTTTCCACCACAGAAATGTGGGTAAAATGTGGTTTTTTGACAATTTTTTATGTTTGCAAGGGATTCTGGGTAACAGAACCTGGTGGGAGGCAGTCCAGTCACCCCATCCTGGATTCCCTGGGTGTCTAGTTTTCAAAAATGTATAGGTTTGCTAGGTTTCCCTAGGTGCCGGCAGAGGTAGGGTTCAAAAACTACAGCTAGGCACTTTGCCAAAAAAGGGTCATTTTTCACTGCGAAATTGAGGTGTGACCACGTTGCGCTTTGCGCCGTTTCCTGTCGCAGGCACTAGGCCGACCCACACAAGTGAGGTACCATTTTTCTCGTAAGACTTTGGGGAACGCGGGGTGGGTGGAAATTTATGGATCCACGCAGATTCCAGAACTTTCCACCACAGAAATGTGGGGAAAATGTGGTTTTTTTGACAATTTTTTATGTTTGCAAGGGATTCTGGGTAACAGAACCTGGTGGGAGGCAGTCAAGTCACCCCATCCTGGATTCCCCTGGGTGTCTAGTTTTCAAAAATGTATAGGTTTGCTAGGTTTCCTAGGTGCCGGCAGAGCTAGGGTTAAAAACTACAGCTAGGCACTTTGCCAAAAAAGGGTCATTTTTCACTGCGAAATTGAGGTGTGACCACGTTGCGTTTTGCGCCGTTTCCTGTCGCAGGCACTAGGCCGACCCACACAAGTGAGGTACCATTTTTCTCGTAAGACTTTGGGGAACGCGGGTGGGTGGAAATTTGTGGATCCACGCAGATTCCAGAACTTTCCACCACAGAAATGTGGGGAAAATGTGTTTTTTTTGACAATTTTTTATGTTTGCAAGGGATTCTGGGTAACAGAACCTGGTGGGAGGCAGTCCAGTCACCCCATCCTGGATTCCCCTGGGTGTCTAGTTTTCAAAAATGTATAGGTTTGCTAGGTTTCCCTAGGTGCCGGCAGAGGTAGGGTTAAAAACTACAGCTAGGCACTTTGCCAAAAAAGGGTCATTTTTCACTGCGAAATTGAGGTGTGACCACGTTGCGTTTTGCGCCGTTTCCTGTCGCAGGCACTAGGCCGACCCACACAAGTGAGGTACCATTTTTCTCGTAAGACTTTGGGGAACGCGGGTGGGTGGAAATTTGTGGATCCACGCAGATTCCAGAACTTTCCACCACAGAAATGTGGGGAAAATGTGTTTTTTTGGACAATTTTTTATGTTTGCAAGGGATTCTGGGTAACAGAACCTGGTGGGAGGCAGTCCAGTCACCCCATCCTGGATTCCCTGGGTGTCTAGTTTTCAAAAATGTATAGGTTTGCTAGGTTTCCCTAGGTGCCGGCAGAGGTAGGGTTCAAAAACTACAGCTAGGCACTTTGCCAAAAAAGGGTCATTTTTCACTGCGAAATTGAGGTGTGACCACGTTGCGTTTTGCGCCGTTTCCTGTCGCAGGCACTAGGCCGACCCACACAAGTGAGGTACCATTTTTCTCGTAAGACTTTGGGGAACGCGGGTGGGTGGAAATTTATGGCTCCACGCAGATTCCAGAACTTTCCACCACAGAAATGTGGGGAAAATGTGTTTTTTTGACAATTTTTTATGTTTGCAAGGGATTCTGGGTAACAGAACCTGGTGGGAGGCAGTCCAGTCACCCCATCCTGGATTCCCCTGGGTGTCTAGTTTTCAAAAATGTATAGGTTTGCTAGGTTTCCCTAGGTGCCGGCAGAGGTAGGGTTAAAAACTACAGCTAGGCACTTTGCCAAAAAAGGGTCATTTTTCACTGCGAAATTGAGGTGTGACCACGTTGCGTTTTGCGCCGTTTCCTGTCGCAGGCACTAGGCCGACCCACACAAATGAGGTACCATTTTTCTCGTAAGACTTTGGGGAACGCGGGGTGGGTGGAAATTTA
The DNA here is from genome assembly GCA_963921515.1 of Calotriton arnoldi. Classification (NCBI taxonomy): domain Eukaryota; kingdom Metazoa; phylum Chordata; class Amphibia; order Caudata; family Salamandridae; genus Calotriton; species Calotriton arnoldi. The sequence goes on from CAWUFW010005593.1 coordinate 19,654, forward strand.
TGGATCCACGCAGATTCCAGAACTTTCCACCACAGAAATGTGGGGAAAATGTGGTTTTTTTGACAATTTTTTATGTTTGCAAGGGATTCTGGGTAACAGAACCTGGTGGAAGGCAGTCAAGTCACCCCATCCTGGATTCCCCTGGGTGTCTAGTTTTCAAAAATGTATAGGTTTGCTAGGTTTCCCTAGGTGCCGGCAGAGGTAGGGTTCAAAAACTACAGCTAGGCACTTTGCCAAAAAGGGTCATTTTTCACTGCGAAATTGAGGTGTGACCACGTTGCGTTTTGCGCCGTTTCCTGTCGCAGGCACTAGGCCGACCCACACAAATGAGGTACCATTTTTCTCGTAAGACTTTGGGGAACGCGGGTGGGTGGAAATTTATGGCTCCACGCAGATTCCAGAACTTTCCACCACAGAAATGTGGGGAAAATGTGGTTTTTTTGACAATTTTTTATGTTTGCAAGGGATTCTGGGTAACAGAACCTGGTGGGAGGCAGTCCAGTCACCCCATCCTGGATTCCCTGGGTGTCTAGTTTTCAAAAATGTATAGGTTTGCTAGGTTTCCCTAGGTGCCGGCAGAGGTAGGGTTCAAAAACTACAGCTAGGCACTTTGCCAAAAAAGGGTCATTTTTCACTGTGAAATTGAGGTGTGACCACGTTGCGTTTTGCGCCGTTTCCTGTCGCAGGCACTAGGCCGACCCACACAAGTGAGGTACCATTTTTCTCGTAAGACTTTGGGGAACGCGGGGTGGGTGGAAATTTGTGATCCACGCAGATTCCAGAACTTTCCACCACAGAAATGTGGGGAAAATGTGGTTTTTTTGACAATTTTTTATGTTTGCAAGGGATTCTGGGTAACAGAACCTGGTGGAAGGCAGTCAAGTCACCCCATCCTGGATTCCCCTGGGTGTCTAGTTTTCAAAAATGTATAGGTTTGCTAGGTTTCCCTAGGTGCCGGCAGAGGTAGGGTTCAAAAACTACAGCTAGGCACTTTGCCAAAAAAGGGTCATTTTTCACTGCGAAATTGAGGTGTGACCACGCTTGCGTTTGCGCCGTTTCCTGTCGCAGGCACTAGGCCGACTCACACAAGTGAGGTACCATTTTTCTCGTAAGACTTTGGGGCACGCGGGGTGGGTGGAAATTTGTGGATCCACGCAGATTCCAGACCTTTCCACCACAGAAATGTGGGGAAAATGTGGGTTTTTTGACAATTTTTTATGTTTGCAAGGGATTCTGGGTAACAGAACCTGGTGGGAGGCAGTCCAGTCACCCCATCCTGGATTCCCCTGGGTGTCTAGTTTTCAAAAATGTATAGGTTTGCTAGGTTTCCCTAGGTGCCGGCAGAGGTAGGGTTCAAAAACTACAGCTAGGCACTTTGCCAAAAAAGGGTCATTTTTCACAGCGAAATTGAGGTGTGACCACGTTGCGCTTTGCGCCGTTTCCTGTCGCAGGCACTAGGCCGACCCACACAAGTGAGGTACCATTTTTCTCGTAAGACTTTGGGGAACGCGGGGTGGGTGGAAATTTGTGGATCCACGCAGATTCCAGAACTTTCCACCACAGAAATGTGGGGAAAATGTGTTTTTTTGACAATTTTTTATGTTTGCAAGGGATTCTGGGTAACAGAACCTGGTGGGAGGCAGTCCAGTCACCCCATCCTGGATTCCCTGGGTGTCTAGTTTTCAAAAATGTATAGGTTTGCTAGGTTTCCTAGGTGCCGGCAGAGGTAGGGTTCAAAAACTACAGCTAGGCACTTTGCCAAAAAAGGGTCACTTTTCACAGCGAAATTGAGGTGTGACCACGTTGCGTTTTGCGCCGTTTCCTGTCGCAGGCACTAGGCCGACCCACACAAGTGAGGTACCATTTTTCTCGTAAGACTTTGGGGAACGCGGGGTGGGTGGAAATGTATGGATCCACGCAGATTCCAGAACTTTCCACCACAGAAATGTGGTAAAATGTGTTTTGACAATTTTTTATGTTTGCAAGGGATTCTGGGTAACAGAACCTGGTGGGAGGCAGTCCAGTCACCCCATCCTGGATTCCCCTGGGTGTCTAGTTTTCAAAAATGTATAGGTTTGCTAGGTTTCCCTAGGTGCCGGCAGAGGTAGGGTTCAAAAACTACAGCTAGGCACTTTGCCAAAAAAGGGTCATTTTTCACTGCGAAATTGAGGTGTGACCACGTTGCGTTTTGCGCCGTTTCCTGTCGCAGGCACTAGGCCGACCCACACAAATGAGGTACCATTTTTCTCGTAAGACTTTGGGGAACGCGGGGTGGGTGGAAATTTGTGGATCCACGCAGATTCCAGAACTTTCCACCACAGAAATGTGGGGAAAATGTGGTTTTTTTGACAATTTTTTATGTTTGCAAGGGATTCTGGGTAACAGAACCTGGTGGGAGGCAGTCAAGTCACCCCATCCTGGATTCCCCTGGGTGTCTAGTTTTCAAAAATGTATAGGTTTGCTAGGTTTCCCTAGGTGCCGGCAGAGCTAGGGTTCAAAAACTACAGCTAGGCACTTTGCCAAAAAAGGGTCATTTTTCACTGCGAAATTGAGGTGTGACCACGTTGCGTTTTGCGCCGTTTCCTGTCGCAGGCACTAGGCCGACCCACACAAGTGAGGTACCATTTTTCTCGTAAGACTTTGGGGAACGCGGGGTGGGTGGAAATTTGTGGATCCACGCAGATTCCAGAACTTTCCACCACAGAAATGTGGGGAAAATGTGTTTTTTTTGACAATTTTTTATGTTTGCAAGGGATTCTGGGTAACAGAACCTGGTGGGAGGCAGTCCAGTCACCCCATCCTGGATTCCCCTGGGTGTCTAGTTTTCAAAAATGTATAGGTTTGCTAGGTTTCCCTAGGTGCCGGCAGAGGTAGGGTTAAAAACTACAGCTAGGCACTTTGCCAAAAAAGGGTCATTTTTCACTGCGAAATTGAGGTGTGACCACGTTGCGCTTTGCGCCGTTTCCTGTCGCAGGCACTAGGCCGACCCACACAAGTGAGGTACCATTTTTCTCGTAAGACTTTGGGGAACGCGGGGTGGGTGGAAATTTGTGGATCCACGCAGATTCCAGAACTTTCCACCACAGAAATGTGGGGAAAATGTGTTTTTTTGGACAATTTTTTATGTTTGCAAGGGATTCTGGGTAACAGAACCTGGTGGGAGGCAGTCCAGTCACCCCATCCTGGATTCCCCTGGGTGTCTAGTTTTCAAAAATGTATAGGTTTGCTAGGTTTCCTAGGTGCCGGCAGAGGTAGGGTTCAAAAACTACAGCTAGGCACTTTGCCAAAAAAGGGTCATTTTTCACAGCGAAATTGAGGTGTGACCACGTTGCGCTTTGCGCCGTTTCCTGTCGCAGGCACTAGGCCGACCCACACAAGTGAGGTACCATTTTTCTCGTAAGACTTTGGGGAACGCGGGGTGGGTGGAAATTTGTGGCTCCACGCAGATTCCAGAACTTTCCACCACAGAAATGTGGGGAAAATGTGTTTTTTTGACAATTGTTTATGTTTGCAAGGGATTCTGGGTAACAGAACCTGGTGGGAGGCAGTCCAGTCACCCCATCCTGGATTCCCCTGGGTGTCTAGTTTTCAAAAATGTATAGGTTTGCTAGGTTTCCCTAGGTGCCGGCAGAGGTAGGGTTCAAAAACTACAGCTAGGCACTTTGCCAAAAAAGGGTCATTTTTCACTTTGAAATTGAGGTGTGACCACGGTGTGTTTTGCGCCGTTTCCTGTCGCAGGCACTAGGCCGACCCACACAAATGAGGTACCATTTTTCTCGTAAGACTTTGGGGAACGCGGGGTGGGTGGAAATTTATGGATCCACGCAGATTCCAGAACTTTCCACCACAGAAATGTGGGGAAAATGTGGTTTTTTTGACAATTTTTTATGTTTGCAAGGGATTCTGGGTAACAGAACCTGGTGGAAGGCAGTCAAGTCACCCCATCCTGGATTCCCCTGGGTGTCTAGTTTTCAAAAATGTATAGGTTTGCTAGGTTTCCCTAGGTGCCGGCAGAGGTAGGGTTCAAAACTACAGCTAGGCACTTTGCCAAAAAAGGGTCATTTTTCACTGCGAAATTGAGGTGTGACCACGTTGCGTTTTGCGCCGTTTCCTGTCGCAGGCACTAGGCCGACTCACACAAGTGAGGTACCATTTTTCTCGTAAGACTTTGGGGCACGCGGGGTGGGTGGAAATTTGTGGATCCACGCAGATTCCAGACCTTTCCACCACAGAAATGTGGGGAAAATGTGGGTTTTTTGACAATTTTTTATGTTTGCAAGGGATTCTGGGTAACAGAACCTGGTGGGAGGCAGTCCAGTCACCCCATCCTGGATTCCCTGGGTGTCTAGTTTTCAAAAATGTATAGGTTTGCTAGGTTTCCCTAGGTGCCGGCAGAGGTAGGGTTCAAAACTACAGCTAGGCACTTTGCCAAAAAAGGGTCATTTTTCACAGCGAAATTGAGGTGTGACCACGTTGCGCTTTGCGCCGTTTCCTGTCGCAGGCACTAGGCCGACCCACACAAGTGAGGTACCTTTTTTCTCGTAAGACTTTGGGGAACGCGGGTGGGTGGAAATTTGTGGATCCACGCAGATTCCAGAACTTTCCACCACAGAAATGTGGGGAAAATGTGTTTTTTTTGACAATTTTTTATGTTTGCAAGGGATTCTGGGTAACAGAACCTGGTGGGAGGCAGTCCAGTCACCCCATCCTGGATTCCCCTGGGTGTCTAGTTTTCAAAAATGTATAGGTTTGCTAGGTTTCCTAGGTGCCGGCAGAGGTAGGGTTCAAAAACTACAGCTAGGCACTTTGCCAAAAAAGGGTCACTTTTCACAGCGAAATTGAGGTGTGACCACGTTGCGTTTTGCGCCGTTTCCTGTCGCAGGCACTAGGCCGACCCACACAAGTGAGGTACCATTTTTCTCGTAAGACTTTGGGGAACGCGGGGTGGGTGGAAATGTATGGATCCACGCAGATTCCAGAACTTTCCACCACAGAAATGTGGTAAAATGTGTTTTTTGACAATTTTTTATGTTTGCAAGGGATTCTGGGTAACAGAACCTGGTGGGAGGCAGTCCAGTCACCCCATCCTGGATTCCCTGGGTGTCTAGTTTTCAAAAATGTATAGGTTTGCTAGGTTTCCCTAGGTGCCGGCAGAGGTAGGGTTCAAAAACTACAGCTAGGCACTTTGCCAAAAAAGGGTCATTTTTCACCGCGAAATTGAGGTGTGACCACGTTGCGTTTTGCGCCGTTTCCTGTCGCAGGCACTAGGCCGACCCACACAAATGAGGTACCATTTTTCTCGTAAGACTTTGGGGAACGCGGGGTGGGTGGAAATTTATGGATCCACGCAGATTCCAGAACTTTCCACCACAGAAATGTGGGGAAAATGTGGTTTTTTGGACAATTTTTTATGTTTGCAAGGGATTCTGGGTAACAGAACCTGGTGGGAGGCAGTCAAGTCACCCCATCCTGGATTCCCCTGGGTGTCTAGTTTTCAAAAATGTATAGGTTTGCTAGGTTTCCTAGGTGCCGGCAGAGCTAGGGTTAAAAACTACAGCTAGGCACTTTGCCAAAAAGGGTCATTTTTCACTGCGAAATTGAGGTGTGACCACGCTTGCGTTTTGCGCCGTTTCCTGTCGCAGGCACTAGGCCGACCCACACAAGTGAGGTACCATTTTTCTCGTAAGACTTTGGGGAACGCGGGGTGGGTGAAAATTTGTGGATCCACGCAGATTCCAGAACTTTCCACCACAGAAATGTGGGGAAAATGTGTTTTTTTTGACAATTTTTTATGTTTGCAAGGGATTCTGGGTAACAGAACCTGGTGGGAGGCAGTCCAGTCACCCCATCCTGGATTCCCCTGGGTGTCTAGTTTTCAAAAATGTATAGGTTTGCTAGGTTTCCCTAGGTGCCGGCAGAGGTAGGGTTAAAAACTACAGCTAGGCACTTTGCCAAAAAAGGGTCATTTTTCACTGCGAAATTGAGGTGTGACCACGTTGCGCTTTGCGCCGTTTCCTGTCGCAGGCACTAGGCCGACCCACACAAGTGAGGTACCATTTTTCTCGTAAGACTTTGGGGAACGCGGGGTGGGTGGAAATTTGTGGATCCACGCAGATTCCAGAACTTTCCACCACAGAAATGTGGGGAAAATGTGTTTTTTGGACAATTTTTTATGTTTGCAAGGGATTCTGGGTAACAGAACCTGGTGGGAGGCAGTCCAGTCACCCCATCCTGGATTCCCTGGGTGTCTAGTTTTCAAAAATGTATAGGTTTGCTAGGTTTCCTAGGTGCCGGCAGAGGTAGGGTTCAAAAACTACAGCTAGGCACTTTGCCAAAAAAGGGTCATTTTTCACAGCGAAATTGAGGTGTGACCACGTTGCGCTTTGCGCCGTTTCCTGTCGCAGGCACTAGGCCGACCCACACAAGTGAGGTACCATTTTTCTCGTAAGACTTTGGGGAACGCGGGTGGGTGGAAATTTATGGCTCCACGCAGATTCCAGAACTTTCCACCACAGAAATGTGGGGAAAATGTGTTTTTTTGACAATTGTTTATGTTTGCAAGGGATTCTGGGTAACAGAACCTGGTGGGAGGCAGTCCAGTCACCCCATCCTGGATTCCCCTGGGTGTCTAGTTTTCAAAAATGTATAGGTTTGCTAGGTTTCCCTAGGTGCCGGCAGAGGTAGGGTTCAAAAACTACAGCTAGGCACTTTGCCAAAAAGGGTCATTTTTCACTGCGAAATTGAGGTGTGACCACGGTGTGTTTTGCGCCGTTTCCTGTCGCAGGCACTAGGCCGACCCACACAAATGAGGTACCATTTTTCTCGTAAGACTTTGGGGAACGCGGGGTGGGTGGAAATGTATGGATCCACGCAGATTCCAGAACTTTCCACCACAGAAATGTGGGGAAAATGTGGTTTTTTTGACAATTTTTTATGTTTGCAAGGGATTCTGGGTAACAGAACCTGGTGGAAGGCAGTCAAGTCACCCCATCCTGGATTCCCCTGGGTGTCTAGTTTTCAAAAATGTATAGGTTTGCTAGGTTTCCCTAGGTGCCGGCAGAGGTAGGGTTCAAAAACTACAGCTAGGCACTTTGCCAAAAAAGGGTCATTTTTCACTGCGAAATTGAGGTGTGACCACGTTGCGTTTTGCGCCGTTTCCTGTCGCAGGCACTAGGCCGACTCACACAAGTGAGGTACCATTTTTCTCGTAAGACTTTGGGGAACGCGGGGTGGGTGGAAATTTGTGGATCCACGCAGATTCCAGAACTTTCCACCACAGAAATGTGGGGAAAATGTGGTTTTTTTGACAATTTTTTATGTTTGCAAGGGATTCTGGGTAACAGAACCTGGTGGGAGGCAGTCAAGTCACCCCATCCTGGATTCCCCTGGGAGTCTAGTTTTCAAAAATGTATAGGTTTGCTAGGTTTCCCTAGGTGCCGGCAGAGCTAGGGTTAAAAACTACAGCTAGGCACTTTGCCAAAAAAGGGTCATTTTTCACTGCGAAATTGAGGTGTGACCACGTTGCGTTTTGCGCCGTTTCCTGTCGCAGGCACTAGGCCGACCCACACAAGTGAGGTACCATTTTTCTCGTAAGACTTTGGGGAACGCGGGTGGGTGGAAATTTGTGGATCCACGCAGATTCCAGAACTTTCCACCACAGAAATGTGGGGAAAATGTGTTTTTTTGGACAATTTTTTATGTTTGCAAGGGATTCTGGGTAACAGAACCTGGTGGGAGGCAGTCCAGTCACCCCATCCTGGATTCCCCTGGGTGTCTAGTTTTCAAAAATGTATAGGTTTGCTAGGTTTCCCTAGGTGCCGGCAGAGGTAGGGTTCAAAAACTACAGCTAGGCACTTTGCCAAAAAAGGGTCATTTTTCACAGCGAAATTGAGGTGTGACCACGTTGCGTTTTGCGCCGTTTCCTGTCGCAGGCACTAGGCCGACCCACACAAGTGAGGTACCATTTTTCTCAGAAGACTTTGGGGCACGCGGGGTGGGTGGAAATTTGTGGATCCACGCAGATTCCAGACCTTTCCACCACAGAAATGTGGGGAAAATGTGGTTTTTTTGACAATTTTTTATGTTTGCAAGGGATTCTGGGTAACAGAGCCTGATGGGAGGCAGTCAAGTCACCCCATCCTGGATTCCCCTGGGTGTCTAGTTTTCAAAAATGTATAGGTTTGCTAGGTTTCCCTAGGTGCCGGCAGAGCTAGGGTTCAAAAACTACACCTAGGCACTTTGCAAAAAAAGGGTAATTTTTCATTGTGAAAATGTGGTACGTCTACGTTGCATTTTGAGCCATTTCCTGTTGTGGGAACAAGGGCTACCCACACAAGTGAAGTACCATTTTTATCGGGAGACTTAGGGTAACACAGAATTGTAGAGCAACTGTTATTACCTATTGACTTTCGATGCATTTCTGCCTTCCAAATGAAAGACAATGTGTAAAAATAAGTCATTTTGAAAAATGACCTATAATTCTCATGCTAGTATGGGTACTCCCAATTTCGGAAATGTGCAAATATCTACTGTTTCTAAAATCTACATTTTGTTCCCATTTCAGAAATACATAGTTGTCTTTCATAACAATTTTTCCATGTATACATTTTCCCAAAATAATTGCTATATACCCGGTACTTAAAAAAAAATCATTGCAAGATGTTGCTCAATTATTGGCTCTGGGTTCGTCGGGTTCTTGGTGAACCTACAAGTCTTATATATCCCCACAACCAGAAAGGTCCAGCGGATATAACGGTATATTGCCTTCAAATAGCTGTCATAATTAGAAGAAGTTACAGGTGAAAACGTTGACACAAATGGCTGTTTTTTCCAACTAATTTTCTATTTTTCCTTTATTTAACTGTTAAGTTTCTATAAGGAAAACTTTAAGGATCTACACAAATGACCCCTTGCTGAATTCAGAATTTTGTCTACTTTTCAGAAATGTATGGCTTTCCAGGATCCATTATTGGTTTCATACCCATTTCTACCATTAACTGGAAGGAGGTTGAAAGCACAAAAATAGCAAAAATAGGCTATGTCCCAGAAAAATGCCAAAACTGTGTAAAAAAGTTGGTTTACTGACAAAAGTCTGCTTGTCCCTGAAAGCTGGGAAGATGGTGATTTCATCCCCACAACCCCTTTTTGATGCCATTTGCAGGGAAAATCAAGACGCTTTCATCTGTAGGCCTTTTTTCGCCTTTTTCCAAAAAAAACAAAATGTAGCTGTATTTTGACTAATTTCTGGGTCCCTCCAGGGGAATCCACAAACCCTGGGTACCTTTACAATACCCATGATGTTAGAAAAAAGGACGCAAATTTGGCATGGATACCTTATGTGGTCAAAAAGTTACAGGGGCCTAAGCGCGCACTACCCCAAATAGCCAAAAAAAGGCTTAGCACAGGAGGGGGAAAGGCCTAGCAGCGAAGGGGTTAAAAGGCAATCGCCACCGCAAATGAGTAAAGCAAGCTTTCACAAAACTAACAAACCAGAAACGTCAAACCTGAGCTTTCCCCTTGGGCTTCAGTGTCACGTGACAATAGATTTTCCAAAGGAGGACATTATCCACTGTTACGCTATTGCACAATCGCCCATGTTGAGGACAGTCAACAACTGATGTTCGCTCGCTAGTCAAAAATCTAAGCCCTCCTTACAACTGTTACAAAAAAAAAATCGATTATACGTTGTTTTCGGACAGCAGTTTTGTGACTCGTCTACTACCATCTCGCGGACACCACCAATTAATGAGACATCTCCTCCTCCTTTTCAAGACAAAGTTCCACCCACTCACTGTCACAGTCTTCCTAGTCGTCCTCTCCTCACGTGACGGTTAATCGTCTCAAGTTAACCCCGCCCACCTCAGTCCCACAGCGCCTCGGTTGTCACTGTTGATAGGACAGCCCTTTCTATTGCGTAAAATCTCGTTGTTCCCGGAAGCTGGAGCATGCGCAGTATCACTTTCATGCAAATAATTTTCCCGAGCTCGAGCGGGAAAAAGACAACCTTCCGACCAGCGCAATAGAAATAAGGCTAACATTAAAAAGCCCTACAGTCGACGGATAATCTGTAGGTCATCAATTCCACTTTGAGAGTGAATGCTTCGGAAAGGTGTGCACTGCACAAAAAGACTAAAGATAACTACTGAATTCAATTAACTTGCTAGTTTATTTTTTTTATCTATAAGATAATGTAACTACAACAACAAACAATTTTAATTTATATGAAACTCGGATCCTGGATACTGCCAAAACTACGAAAAGGTTCTCTGCTTTGAGAAAAGGTGATTTAATGCGTTACCCTTAATCTCTTCAATTTTAATGTACCCTTTCAATATGTCCGACTTGTTCACCAAAACTCAGTAGCAGTTTAGCCCTTCTTCGCTTTCGACGCTTGCACCCCTTGCTCACGTTTCGCTGCTGGAAAGGGGGGTGTGCGCGCGCGGAAGCGCAACTTCTTGCTCCCGCGCAACTTCTAGCTCCCGCGCTACTGTCTCTTTAAATGGTGGCCCGTGGCGCGCGCGCTCCCGCGAGTGCTGAGTCTAAGGCTGGGCTCCGCGGGGGGGAACGAGACTCCGGAGACGGGGGGAGGTCCCCGCCGTTCTCCCTCACCCCTCCCACGCGCTAAATTAAGCAAGTGCGCCCCTAAACTTAACTCTGCGCGCGTCCGACACGCCCTCCAGGTCCTGCGCGTCCCCGCCCACAACATGGAGCCCCCTGGGGCCCCGCGGGCGCCTTGCGAGGTGCGCTGCCCCGGTCAGCGGCCCCTGCGGCTGCTGGAGTGGAAGGTCACCACTGGTGCCGCAGTGCAGCTGGGCTCAGTCCTTGCCGTTTGTCGTACTATCCCTGCGGACACTAGCAACCGGAGAAGCGAGGAGCCCCCTCGAGTCGCCGCTGAACGAAAAGTCAAGTCGGACCGGGCCGGAGTTGTGTTGGAGCTGTGCGCGCAGCCCGGGCAAGTGGTGCCCCCTGGGTGAGTGTGCGCTTACTGACTGTCGCAGATCCGCGGGGCCTGCAGGAACCGCGTGTCCTTCCCAGCATGCAATGTGGGGAGTGACAGATCCCAGTATGCAATGTGGTGGACCGAAACTTTATGTACAGTGTTAGTTAGTGTTGCTGTCTGAGGTATGGGTCGCAGCTTGAAGTTCCTGTTTGGGAAACAGCTAATTGCACCTTTATGATAACAGCGTGTGTGGTTTGCCTATTCTCATGTCAGTTGAGATCTGTTTTATTCTTTCCAAGTTTGTAAATTGACTCCGAGTGCAGGTACTTCTTTGCACTTGCAGTTTTGTACGTGCGATTTTGATAAGATAGAAATTGTTATTGGATGATTAAAGTCGCACCCGACTTGAGTCTTAGGATCTCTGGTGCTTCAGCGTTGTTAAACGATTAACATTGTAACCATCGCCTGCTGTAAATCACACATCGCATCCTTTGGGGTTGTTCGTAGGTTTTCCCAATGCTGTGTGTTATGAAACTTAAAGTTGGCAAACGGTCTCTCATGACAAGGGCCCTCGTGCCTAATAGGATTACCCTACTGAAAAGAAATCGAGCAAAATCATAGGTTTGTTTTTGTACGCACACAGAACATAGATATATAGACAACACTTTTAACCAAGTCCATTAGACGAGCACCCATGCAGGCAAATATTAGGCATCAGTGCTCCGAAACCAACAGTAATACATAAAGGCTAGTGAATCGGTTAGACGGGCACATTTGTTGTGCATCTTGTAGTCACGGCTAAGTGCAGTTTAGATGCACAAGGTGTTCAGTACAGGTCAAAATGTGCAACATGCAGTGTACAGCTTCTTCATCTAGTCTTGTTTTTTTTGTCCAGTTACATGTAGAAAGCTTTGATTTTACGCCTAGATTAAATTAGTGTAGATTTGCAGCAACACTAGTTTTTATTAGCTCTCTGTAGGCAAAAGCCTCTTGTAGATCGTACCAAAAACGTAAAGGGCCCTTAGAGCCTGCTCATTGCTTACCATTGGTTGGCTTTGTCACTCTAATTTGTTTGCTTGTTATATGATGACTTGCCTTGCTCTTGTCTGTCCCTCTCAGGGAGTTTAGCCCGGGCCACTAGAATTATGCGGTAGGGGAGCGCCAAATTATGCAGCAGAGTTGACTGATTTTATGCAGCAAGAAAAAGCAAATTATTTGGTATAATGCAGCACTTTCTGCAACACTACGTTATCTAATTTTTACACTTTTTAATATTGTGTATAGGTTGCACCTCATTAGCACTGGTCTAATACGCAAATATAGCAATAAGCAACAGAATGGTGACCAGTCAGGCTTTACAAAGAGCCTTCCAGTGTGCTGCAACACGCGTTGCTGCGTTTTTAGTAACTTTTGAGCTAGAAACAAATTTTTGGGGTTGAAATCTGCAGATTATGCAGCAGGTGAATTATATGGCAAATGTGGCAAATCCTAATTATGCGAGAAACCGCTCAATTGCATAATTCCAGTGGCCCTCAGTATATCCTGTTTACTATCCTGTTGATGAATGGCTTGTACTCTTCCACTGGTCATTTTCAGGAAACTACTTAATTCTTTTCTTTCAACACCCCATGAGAGAGAGGGCACACTTTCCATTGCTATCCCTTGTTTGTTCTGCTTCTTTCTTACCAAATGCCTGCACCCATGCATTCCATGTTGCTCTCCTCCCCACAATCCCCTGGCTGGTCTATTGCTGCCCGGCTTTTCTTTTAATATTTTTTGTTCCTCCCCTGGACCTGGCTTATCCTCAAGCAGCGTTGTTGCTCCCTTGCCCCCTATCCACTCCAGGTTGTTTTCCAACCCACGGTCGTATGTTTTTTTTTTTTTTGCCAGAGCCTGTTAGCAGCTGGCATTTGCTGTCTGGTGACTATGCCTTACAAAAATTACTTTCGTGCAACTTAGATTTAATTTTTTCACACAAGTTTAATTTCATATTATTTGCCTATCTAAATGGCGTGCACCATCTTGGAATGATAACTAAAAATAAATGCTGTGTTGTCTCTTCCATGGTGGCAGCTTTGGTCACGCCTAGCATAAGGTAGCTTGTCACTCATGTCTAAGCTGCTGCCACTGTGTGTTACTCAATCCACTGGCAGTTGCATCTTCTGTCGTTGGTTCCAGATAGTTGGATGCACCTGCAAACATACATGTTCGATTTCTTGAGGCTGGCAGACCCTTCCAATATTGCCAAAATTTTAATGTAAAATACGTTTTTTACTTACCTAAAACTTTTTGTCTAGTCTAAAATAATATGATCTTGTGTCCTGTAGGTTATATTTCATTGTCAAAAGCTTTTTCATAGCATGCAAAACTTCTTTTGTCTTCTGAAAATGCCATGTTTTTATTTTCACCCCAAAACAATTAAGTAATTCTCATTCTTTAGTGTACTTAATTTGTATCATGTACACAGGTCAATAGATGTACAAAGCTTATATCAATTTGTGTTTTTATGCTCATTGATTTGAGTTGCTTTGCGGGTTTATTAAGCTCTCAATCAATCGAGGATTTCTTGGCCATAAAAATCCTATTTTAAGCATTGATCAGAGGACTCTAAATCCAATGTAAATCTTTTCCCCTTGTCCCCAGAAGGCATTTGCACTAACCTAAAGAGTGTTTCTGATATATACGTTTATTTAAAAAAAAAAAAAGAGCCTCCTTTTAAAATGTCCGAGCAATCTATTCCATAAATGTTTTTGCTTGGCAGCACCGGCTGCTGGGCTTCTTCACAAAAGCAGTGCTATTTATTTGCCACCTAATTGTGTTTTGGCTTTCCTCCGTTTAGCCTTCATTCTGCTGAACCATACACATAATGTTTGCTATAACCTTTTCCTTTACATCCATGTTTAGAGAACTTGTGTACTACACAAGATCAGTTTAAATCATTTTGAGGCATTCAACAATCTGAAAAAGACAAAATGACTACAAACGCTCCATGAACACTCAGGGTAGGTTTTGCTACTCATAGGGTGATCATGTTTTTCATCGGAGTGCAAAAATCAACGCTACCACATATCAAGGGGTTTCTGCTCCTAACTAGTGAGATGGCATGCATAACTCTTAGGAATCTGCATAATTCTCTTTATTTTATAATCATTTTAAAGAAAGTTCGTAGAACAATATACATATAGCAGTGAAATTGTCCAATTGACCCAATTAAATAAGTCTGGTGCCATCCATAAATCTCAACATTGCAAGATGTCTTCTAACATTTTAGATAGAATAATTGCCCCCAGAGCTGCCAGCAACCAATATGTTTATTAAAAAGCACAGGAAGCTAGAATCCCCCTGCTTTTGATTGGTTGTACGCCTAAATAGCCCTGAAGAGAGAACCACTAGAATTTAATCTCGCTTATACCATGGTATCCCAGTAAAATGCCATCACAGAGGTGAGAATCAAGGTACGTGTATAGTTGCCCTGAGGAGGCCTTCTAAATAAAAACAGACCGAAACGTGCCAATACTTAAGAGGCACCTAACACTTAAAAGAGAAAAAAGCTCCACTTATCAAAAGCTTTAGTCTGGGTCTCACTTCCTACGCCGATGACACCCAATTGGTAGTCACAGCCTTCAACAATGATCCGTCTGGACCTCAAAAATATCAAGATTGTATCAAAGCAGTCAGCCTCTGGACTGTTTGAAACTCAACGCTGGAAAAACAGAGGTGATTTTATTTGGGAACCTCTCTCTTTCCTGATCCCCAATCCGGTGGCCAGATTTGCTGGACCCACACCCAATCCCTGTCTTCAAAGCCAGAAACTTGGGGGTTATCATCAATGACAAATTCACTCTCTGAGCCCAATTTTCATCAGTGGTATCATCATCCTATCATACCCTCAGAATGATTAGAAAAATATTACCTTATATCCCTAACAGTTCCAGAAAAAACTTGATTACTGCCTTACTCCTTTCAAAACTGGACTATTGTAACAGTTTCTATATGAATCGGCAAGAAAAGCATGACAGTAAACTTCAGTTAGTGCAGAATACCGCAGCCAGAATGATTGAGTCTCCTGAAATTCCATTCCATCTCCCATGGGCTCCGAAAGCTACATTGGCTTCTGATCCGCAGCTGGGTAAAATTCAAAGTCCTCTGCCTTGCGCACAAAGGACTTTACCATACAGGTCCAGAATTTCTAAGGCATGACTTCTGATGGTACATCCCGAAAAGACAGCTATGTTCCGCAAGCTCCAACACTTTAGTGATCCCCAGAATCAGAAAGGCTAACTGGGAAGGTAAGAGCTTCCTATCCTGCACAACAAAACCATGGAATAGCATTCCGGCCCAAATCAGAGCCATTACATCACTCCTCGCTTTTAGAAAAGAGGTTAAGACTTGGCTTTATAATAACTAAATGCGCCATCTTCAGCATGCTTAGGTTCAGTCAGCGCCAAGACACCATTTGTTAAAAGTGCGCTTTATAAATCCTTTTAACATAACATTAACTATACCCTTGATTACATGAGACAGCAGAAAGGTTACACTTTCTACAGATGAATATGCCTCTGTTTGTCATTTAGTATTAAGCAAAAACGAATTGTATTGTGCCTGAAGAATAATTATAAGGACTTCAGTGCTTTGTTTTTGTAAATATAGTTTTAAAGATTTGTTTAATGCCTATTTTTTTTTATAATACCAGAACCGTAAAATTAAAATGTAATACCCACACAGTATATGCATGCTGTGAAATGTCGTATGAAGGTATTTGACAATAAAAAAGATCCAGAAATAAACTTTTCTACCTGTGACTTTTGGCGATCTTCTATTTTAAATAAAGTCAGATAATTTATCCCTAGTTGGGCCTGTTGCCAGAATCGCAGTTCCTAGAGGGCAGTAGATGATCTAAGTGTAGCCAGTTACAATGA
This sequence comes from Calotriton arnoldi, assembly GCA_963921515.1. NCBI lineage: Eukaryota > Metazoa > Chordata > Amphibia > Caudata > Salamandridae > Calotriton > Calotriton arnoldi. The sequence continues at coordinate 35,512 of CAWUFW010005593.1, forward strand.
GGGTTGACAACTACATGGGCTAGTTAATGGATACTGAAAGGGCACACCAGGATGGGGTGTTAATTCTCATAGATCTTGGCGCCCCAGTATAGACGCCAACGTTGGTCTTCCCAGCTGGACATTGTTTGCTATTAACCCATAAAGGTATTAGCCAAGATACCGTGACTGAGAGTTTCATTGGAGGAAATTGACTGGGCCTCATGACTTGGGGTGTCTGAGCCGTGTGAAATGTCTGAGTCTCGACATGATGCATTTTTTTTTAAGGACGGAAATACAGTGTGTTTCTCTCCCCCTCACCTGCCCGACCCCAAATTAAACAAGATTTCACAGAGTAAGAGTGTCTCAAGGTATTTCCCACAAATTGTGCATACCTCCTTATATTTCAGTGTAGAACCCACACACCTCATATCTAATACGTGAAGATGCTTGATGTGAAAAAAAACGTAACAATAGCAAAAGAATCCCTTACAAATGCTGATTATTATCAAAAGTAACTTATTTTGTGTACACAACTTATTTAGGCTTTCCCTCTGTCCTCTCGTGTAGACTAAACCTGCATAGCACATAATTGATTTTAGCTTCAGAGAGTTTCCAGCTGATTATATGCTAGACCTGAAAGGGCATTAGGGAATGCCATTCAAATACCCATCCTAAGGGAAATGCTGTTTTTCACCATTTTACTGTTCATCGTTCAAATTTGGTTTAGGGCGTTTCTCAGATAAGTAAGACTTCTACCACTCAAGGAGGGTTAAGATGCCTCAGTCCCTACTGGAGACGGATAGTAGAGAGAGAAAGAGTGAGTAAGTACCTCACTAGGGTATGTGATAGTGTAAGTGAGTACATTTGCATTGCACACAACAAGGTCTTTGGTTTCATTGGGAGGTGCACAAAAGGGATGTTTTCTGGACCTGAAACTTAGATTTGTACAACTGCATGTTATGTCCATCTAGGATTGAAGTCCATGGACCAGGCGTGAGCCTTCTCTTATACAGGTAATACCAAACAGTATTTAGATCAACAATAAGTACTGCCATCCAGAGGGGTAGTATGGTATACTAAATACTACATGTATGTTGCAATATGTTGTGTGACAAGCATTTGTATCACTCATTTTCACTTTTGGAATCTGGGCGCCTTTTATGGTTCTGGGATTTAAGTTTACTGAAGTTAAAGCAGGCATTGTATTTGGTTATGTTTCATAATGTTGTGAGGTGACTCCTAGTGAATAGTGCCTGGCACAGGTTAGAATATACTAATGTGCTTTATAATGGATATATTTAATGGTGGCTCACTAGATTCTGTTATTAATCTGTGCTCTGGTTTGTGAGCGATGTTGCCAGGTAGTGTCTAGTTTTCTTTTTTTTTTTTTGGGTGGAAGTTTGAATTAAACTTGGTATGGATGTGCTGTTGCGATGGTAAAACATAGACAAATTGTATTGCTCCGAGCTGTGTTATGCTCATTGACAGGCTGACATTTGAGGCTGAGTAACTTCACATTTTCCAATCCAGCAAGGAGAGAAAATACTGGCATGATGTGGAGGGTTTGTTTATGGTCCTATACATGTTTGACCTAACTCACACATTGTTCTTTGCATGTAAGTAGTATGTATGTGTGCAAGGAAAAGGAATTTGTGATTGTTGGGGAATTTTGGTAATGTAAAGTGAACTTGCAATGGTGCAAAATGTTTCAGCAAGCCACATTTCTCTGTCTCCTAAATGTATTCACCTACCTCTTACAGATAGTGTCCCCACAGTGGAATCAAATGCACATTTATTCCTGAGAGTGGCTAATGTAGCAAGGTTCATTGCTCCAGGGAAATGGTTAGTATTTCATCTGCACTCGAACCTGTAAAGTGATAGGTCAGACCAACCCATCCTCCTTCCAAACACCCCAGGGATAGGGAAAATAAAGGCCATTTCGCACTTAAAATTGCGCTTCTTGCCTCTTCTGCTCTAAGAAATCTAGGCCCCCCTTGGGAACTAGGATATAGGTGTTAAACACTCCAATGTACCAGCTGAGGGGTTCTTAAAGCACTCGAGATTACCAGGGGCAAAAAGGAGAAAAAAGTGGGGTGTTTAAGAATCTTGGCATCGGTCCCCATGCCCCAGCATCAGACAGTTTTTCTGTTCTCAGCGGAAGGCAGAATGGGGGATATACATCATCTGTGCCAGCCCACATGTCAAAGCAACTCCCAGAGAATCCTTAATTTCCTCTCAGTTACCATGATGAATGGCTGCACTATTGGGTTTTTGTGTCGGATGGCAACCAGGGAACCTTACCTTGGGCATTTCTGAAACATAGCAACCCAGTGAAATTCTGGGTTGTGTGGCTTGCGTGGATGGCAGCATGTTTTATTTCGCAGAATTCCCCGCAGACATCTATGCATAGGTCAGAAAAAGCTATTTTCCCAGGTCTGTGTGACAGAAAACTCAAATACTTGCCCAGCCACACAAATGGGATATCGTTTTTATAGGGAGAAACGTAGGAACACAGAATAGTAGAACATCTGTTATCAATTGAATTATTTTTTTTTGCTTTCAAATGTAAACCAGTGTGCAAGATATGTTTTGCAAAATGCACTCTGAATTAGATAATAGCATGTATAAAATCCGATTGTACAAATAACCACTATTCTTAAACTCATTATCCAGGGCACATTTCAGGAATGCATGTTTCCTTGATACCCATTTGTAGGAAAGTGCCCTTTTTAGGTCGAGCATCAGCGCGCATGCGCTGTCTGCAAGACCTGTTGTCATCAATAATACCACTTGTTTCCCTCCTCCTCCTACTTACCATTGGATCACTCCAATGTAGCTTTTCTTTGGTGCCTCCTCACTCGTTCACTTTGGCCATAGGTCATGTCCGTTCATGGCTCAGGCGCACCGGCCAATCACTGCTTCCTTACGCATTCCCTCTTCAGATCCTGTGTGGCAGAACTCTTTTTTTTTTTTTTTTACTTTCTGCTACCACTCGTCGCAAAACAGGTGAGGAAAAACGCGTTTTCATTTGAATATTTAATTCTTGCATTATGTTTGCTTTTTGAAACAATAATTAACTGTGGTAAATGCCGTCCACGACCGCCACGCTTCAGATCTCGGCACACATAATTTTACTTTCATTTCCTCTGCAAAATGCCATGTTACAGTTCCAGGCGCCTTTGATCAGCGCGATAGCAGTGAGCACGGCGCAGATTAATCGGTTTGTCAGTGGGAATGCTTGTTCTTCTTGAAAACAGTGATGTTAAGGGAGCCTCACTGTATTCTTCCACAATCCATTAAAAAATGGCTTCTATCTAGCCTGTAAGATGTCACCATCGTCCCAGATTATGCAAAGAAGAATTCAACATTGGTTGGTTGCAGAGTTGTAGATTCCATGCAGAGACAGGAAATTAGGTCAAGCATCCTTTTAGTACTTCGTCCTACTAAAAACTCCAATGCGTTTTCCTAAACAGTTAACAATCAATAATTAATTACAAAAAAGGTGTTTCAATCTTATATTTAAGGATATAATGTTCCATGATAGAAAGTGATTGCTGTTGTAGGAGAGTAGGATCTGCTTCTTGTAGTTACCCCCACTTTTTGCTGATGTTTCACTGTTTTTCGACTTAGCCAGACTGAGGCCCTGCTAATCAGGACCCCAGTCTATCTGCTTTCTACTCTAAATTGACTGTATGTACTTTAGGTACACTCCAGATTGGATTCTGGGGTACCCTTGTGAGTCCCTAGTATATGGTATACTATGTACCCAGGGCATAGGTACCCCAGAGGCCTACCAGGGGCTGCAGCATGTATTGTGCCACCCTTGGGAAGCCTTTTAAAATGACACAACAGGTCTGCTACAGCAGCCTGTGTAAGGTGGTGTATCCACTCTTACTGAGATATAGGTTCCCTATATCTCTCCATATCACTGCACATGTAAACCTATCAGTCACCCCTATGGCAGGCCTTAACAATCCTGAAGGCAGGGTGCTGGGTTTCATGTGAAAGGGTGCTCATGCATGAGCAGAGTCCCTCTGCAGCTTTCGAAATCTTCATTCCGGAGTTTTGTGATGCAGCCAGACCATATACTCTTAAGTGCATTATAACCTCGCGGTAAATGCTAACTCGAGAATGGCTGCATGGAAACATGTCGTGTTTGGTGTCAAACACCTTGGAATCATACCTCCACCCCAGTAACTGGGGTAGGAGGTATGATTCCACCCTACTAGAGGGAGAAACATGGCACCACCGGTACACCCGGTACCAGCTTAACAGAACCCTGGCATCACAAAATGGATGCTGCAGCCACAGACACCAGTCTGCCCTCCTGCTGCTGGACGAAACTCCGGCAGGGGAGGCCTGGACAATAGGTTTCCTGTCACAGGGAGGTGTGACCACCTCCCAGACAGGCTTTAGTGTATTGGGGCTGGGTGGGTGCACTCTCGGAGTGCTTTGAAGTCTGCACTGGGGGCACATTTGGTGTCCCTGTGCATAGTCCAGCTCAAACCGGTTGCAGGGGCTACCAGCCCCTGCTCTGGCGCGAAACTGGACAAAGGAAATGGGTGTAGCCACCCCTCTTTCCTGACCCTCCCATAGGTGGGTCCCCAGAGTTTGTCCCACCCCTTCCTTGGGTATAAAGTAGGAACCCCTGACTACAGGACTTTAGATTACACCTGGACTAAACTCTGACACAGAAACCAAGAACTTCGACGATCTGCACTACGCTGAATGACTGAAGAATCTCCCTTGGAGTAAAGGAGTTACTCCCCTGCAAGGCAGGCACCTTTAACGCAACTGACCGGTTGGCATCTCCGAAGCTCCGACGGACTCCGAAGAATATTGCCATACAGGAGGTGGGTTTTCCGAGGTCTTAGAGGTCGATCTGTGCCCACAGCAAGTCTGAGGCCTGTATCCCTCGTGGTGACCGTGCAACCCGAACCCCTGGGCACCGCATCCATTTGCAGAAGCATTAGCTTTCCGGCGACCCCTGAGGCTGAGCTTTGGGTTACTTGTAGCCCTGACCCCCGAGCAGTGATCACACCGAAGATTGTAGGCCTAAACTCAACGAGTGTTCCGTGGGCCGCCATTTTGTGATTCCTCTCGAGGTCCCTTTGTGATCCCTGGTCCGTTGACCTGTGGGTCGCCAAGAAGGCAACTCTAACTTTAATTGGGCTTCCCTGGTTGCTCCAGACGTGCCCTGACTCCATCGCTTGGGGAGTCCCCAGGACCTTGCTGGTCCGCACAGAAGCATCTTTTCTCTTCCTGCGTGGGTTGCTGTTGCGTTCAATCCGAGCACCGACACCCCAGCACTCGACATCCTTAGTGGGACAGCTCAAATCCGGCTCCTGGTCGTCCTTGACGTCTCCGGGACCCCGTGGCTGCAGAGTCCAGCTTCACCTCTTCGCACCTGAAGCACCCGACATCGGTGGGCATTCGATTGCTCCGCTCCTGGTCACTGGATAGTGACCCAGACTCTGTCCCCTCTGCTTTCAGGTTCTTCACATCTTCGATCCAGGCTTGGATCACACCAGACACTTTTCTACTTCACGGCAGCAGCACTTTGCAGCAGATCACCATTGAAATCAACGACTACTCACGACACCCTTTGACACCTATGCACCCGGCTTCCCTGGGTGAGGTAACTCGAGTACTACGGGGCTCCCGTGGGTGTTGGCCCTAGAACCCCTTAAGTCTAAAGGGGTTTGCTCAAAGTCCTCTTCTAAGTGTCCTTTTGCTTTAAAATTCCAACCGCGACTTTCCTCATAGAATCCTACGGCGCTCGCGGCTGTGTTCTCCCACTGCACACGTCCCCCGTGGGTCTCCTGTGTCACTACCTTGGGTGGTTCCTTGGGGTCCCAGCGATTCTACGTGCTCTAGGCACTGTCTAGTCAAGTCGTGGTTCTTATACCACTTTCTTAATATATGGTTTGGTCCCCCTGGGGCCCATTGTATATTGTGCTATTTACTGTCGTTTTAATACTGTGATATTGTGTATCTTGGACTCTAATCTCATAAAGAGATTTGTAGTTAGTGTTTAGAAATAAATACATATATTTTATATATATACCTTGTGTGGTTCTCCTTTCATTTGGTCATTCAAAAGGTTATAATCTGGTAAACCAAGCTGCTTTACACTCCTTCAAGACTTAGCCTGAAGGCTGCTCTCCATAGCTACCACTAGGATAGCTTTCAATAAAGGTTGTCTTTAAACCGATCATCAATAAGGGCCGTTTGGACTGGTGCAAGGTGCCCACTATAACTAGTGGACAGCATATGCCAGGCCAACTTCTCACAGATGTTTACTCATTTCAAATCCTATTCTACATTAAAAACCGAACTGTTCCTTCCCACGACGTAATGTCTTAAAGAACATCTCTGTGTTGAGCAGCCATAACTCAAAACCGGTACGCAGCAACTAAACACCACGAACGGCAATTACCTGTTCCTTTCAGTAAATTCTACAAGGTACTCCTAGTCTGTGTTTTACATTTCACGATGGTTGTGTAAAAAGTAGGTCAGTTTATATTTCTGGCCGGCCACTTTTCTGAGCTACGCTCTCCACACAGTGTTTGCGACCTTTGACCTTTATGCATCAAAGCATAAAAATGTAAACGTGACAATGCTGTACCAAAGAAGGCTGTAAACTAACTGAGTTAACTATTTTCGGTGTCAGCTGTTTGAAAAGAGGGGCTCAGCTCTCCAGTGTGTTATGCTTGAAAACGCATACTCTCAGAAATGGCCTGGGGCATTATTACTGAGAAGACCGTAATATACGGTATAGGAGTCCATAGCTGTATACAGCACAATAAATGACACAACTGCCCGAGAAGTTTGCTGAAGGGACTGTGTGTCCCAGGATCCAGCGGGTTCAGGAGGAAACCCCAGTATTCTGCACAGCTGTTGCCACTCTGCTGCTGCAAGCCCTATAAAGTGCTACGCCAGGTCCTGCAGGAAGAGGCAGGGCCGGGCCATCCCCCTTGGCTCTGCACAAAGAAGTTGTTAGCTTGGTAAGAATTTTGTTTTTTGTTTCGGCCCAAAGAAGACTTCTTACTACCAGCATTGTATTTAAAGTGTGAAAAAAAAGGAGGCCGGTTTGAATTATTAGTCTTCCTCCTGCTTTCTAAGTGACTCCACTCCCCATCTCTTCCTTTTCCACCATCTGGCACTCGCGTTTTGTAAGACATGGGGAAACGTAAAACCACAGTGGGTCTGTCGGGGAGCACAGGGACCACCCTGGATGGGTTTTTAGGTTGAGCCTTGGCAGCGCATGCGCTGCTCTGCGAGAAATGCTGTATTCAGGTAGGGACTTGAAGCTCTGTCAACTCTCCACCCATTTTTTCCATTGGCTTGTCATTGTCCACTGTAAACTGTGGCTGTTCATTGGCAAATAGGCTTAGTAGTCCCTCCTTAGTACCACCTTGTCTCATTTTGTAACCTCCCATGGCGATACCCCCTGTTACGTGTGTTGTTATCCGGTAGGCTTTAATTACAGCCTCCGAGCACTATTTTCTCAAATAGCTTTATCAGGCATGATACGCGCTCTCCTAACGCTTTTTAAAATGTTTTGTAGCATGGGCACCAAACACATTTGCAATGCAATAGGTCTCGCATTTGCAAGAGTTTAAGCTATTTAATCTATTGGCATTGTAAATGACAGTCATTTATTTATCTGTTTTAAAAACAACATATAAATAAAAGGCCTTGTCATTTACAATGCCACTAGCTCAAACTCTCTTAAATGCTAGACCTATTGCATTGCAATTGCTTATTTGACCTGGTCGCCCCCTACTTTTTGCCTGGTATCTGATGTGATTTCGACGGGAAGTGCACTGGGTTCCTGCTAATCAGGTCCCAAGTGCCAGATCTCTTTTCCAAAACTGTGCAATTGTTTCACCAATTTGCAATACCTTTAGTACCCTCTATGAGCCCCTAGTAAATGGTACCCCTAGGGCCTGTGGTACTAAAGAGGGTCCCCTAGGGCTGCAGCACGAATTGTGCCATCCTAAGGGACCCCTCACCAAGCTCATGCAAACTCCCACTGCCAGCTGTGTGCCTTGGTGCAGACAATAGTGAAAACACGACATGGCACACAGACTGTGTGCCCTGCCTGCCAATATTGCATGCACTATAAGTAAGTCGCCCCTACAGCAGGCCTTACCGCTCTAAGGCAGGGTGCACTAGACTACATGCGAGGCCATAACTGCATGAGCAGATATGCCCAGCACTGGTCAGTTCCATTACTGCCAGTACAAGTGATCAGGGAAGCCATTTTAAAAGCATGTGCTGGACACTGGTGAAAACGAGTTCCCCAGCTACATGATGGCTTCACTGAAAAAAGGGATGTTTGTTATCAACCATCTCGTATTAATAAACCCACACTGATGCCAGTGTCTGATTTAGTAATACATGAACACAAAGGGCACTTTAGAGGTGCCCCCTGAAAACCTACCAGCCCTTGCTGTACTGACTGACTGGTTTTCGTTAGCCTGCCACCATAGATGAGTTTCTGACCCCCAAGGGTGACTGCCTTTGCTCTCAGGAGACCAGAAACCAAACCTACTCAGGCAGAGGTCGATTTCACCCCCTCCCACAGGATGACCTGCAGATTAGCATTCCAAGGCAGGGGAGCTTCAAGGAGCCCACCGCCTTTTGGTGAGCGTATCTGGGTCCTCTCACAGGAGAGGAAGCCGCCCCCCTTTGTCCAGAGCCCTTTGGCACCTGGACAGGCTGGAAAATTAGCTAGTCCGATAGGCTTCTTCTCCTTCAGGCTAGTACCACCCCTAATGTGGGCTACCTGAAATGAACCCAACTTTTCAGAGTTGACCATCTTGCTGATGGCAAACGTAGGAATTCTGTGACAAGGTTATGCCCACTTCCTGCAGGAAGTGGTCATATAGGGGACGTAGTGCCCCCAGGGTCAGTAGTCCATTGGCTTTTACACTACACTTCCATAACTCCTCTAAATTCAGTATTTATGGGAACCCCTGGCACCATAGAAGCAGATCTTGATGACATAAGGAGAAGAAATACACTGAAGAGCCACAAAAGCAGAAGACTGAAGAGCAACTGACTTGGTCCCAGCCCTGATGGCCTGTCTGCTGCTCCCCGTCGAAACTGCGCCAAAGAAGTCTCGTCCTGAAGCTGTTGTGCCTCCAAAGCCTGGAAGGACTGCCTGCCTTCAATAAAGACTCAAGAACTCCTGTGGAGCACTAGAGCTGCTTTCCTGCATCCTTCACTACTCTGAAAGAATAGGGGTTTGCCCTAGTAATCCCAACACATCTGGGCAGTCGCACATGGAAACACAAAACAATCTGATGTGTGGGAACAAATTATGGGGAATTCCTGTAGAGAGAAAATGAATTGATCCCTACTTTTGTATACCTTAGTCTCCACGAAATTTCTTTACAGTTATGAACTCACAAACCAAATCAAAACCAGGATATCAAAAAATTATTTATCTTTTTTAGAAACACATGTTTGAAAAGCAAAACAAATACACGAACAATTACATTACAAATTCATAATTCCTTCCTACCCACTCTTTATACAATCGGTTGCTAAACAAAAATTCATAAGCAATCCATGTTGGAGGTAGTCCAATACACACTAGAAGGAATAGTTCAGACCTCGATCAAAGTCCAAATGTGTGTATCCGGTTTTCTTGTATATAATAGTAATCAGTCAGGCTCCTCCGTTCCGTAGGGTCGACGCGTTTCGGCCCAACGATTCGGGCCTCATCAGGGCATGGGAAAAAGAAAACAAATGCCTGCATCAAGGGGAATGAAAAATTCTTAAATGAATAGGGCGCTGAAGAATCGGGAGGTACCACAAGTTTACCTCCGCAATCACAGGGCTAATGTCCCAACGAGTTGCCATGTGTTTCCTGCATCCTTCAGGCACCCCAAAGAAGACTGTGAGTGCTTCGGAACGCAAAAACTCGACTCACAAGGACACCACTGCACCCGTCGCTCCAAGCCCAAGTTGAAGTTGTCCAACGGTGCCAGCGTGGTTCCGCAGCCCTCCAGAGACCGACTTCACTGTGGCTTCACCCCCCGTGAACTCCCTGACGCCGCAGGAAATACCAGTAACAACCTGCCTGGTAAATAAATAGAAGAAATGTATTTAGTCAATTTCAGTGCACAATAAGTCACAGTCCAGCCCATAGGTTTAAGTACATAAATCTCATGACCCAATTTTTATAAAAAAATAGAATACATCAAATTTATTCACAATATCAAATTATTATTGTTGTACAGTCATCTAGAAAGGGTATAGACAATATATTCAAATGCCCAAAATGAGAGGGACTGTGCAGTCCCCGCAGCCCTGGGGACCACCACCTCCCCGGGGCTGTAACCTGCAATGGACAATGGAGGGGGGGGGCACGCAGCTCCTGCTATATCCTGGGGTGCCCACCCCCCTGAGAACTGTTTGCTATGGCTTGGCTGGAGCTTTACCGCTCCCCCCAAGCCATAGCAAACTGTGCTCCGCTTTGAGAAAGCGAAGCATTTTGCACTCGCTTGCTCAAAGCAGAGCACAATTGGTTTGACACAGAGAGAGCTGCATGTTAGCAGCTCCCTCTGTGTTAAAGCAATGCCGGCTCTCGCAGGAGGCAGTGAGCCAGCAGGGACCGCGGGGCCTTGAGGCTCCCCCCGCGGTCCCCAACACTAGAAAGTGGGTGCTGTGGGTGGGACCAGGGCAGTTACACTAGAGGCTGGGGGATGGAGTACCCGGGGCCAAAATCGGCCCGGTGAGTGGGGCCGTGCGCCCCGCTCATCTATTCAAAATAGGCCTCTCCCCGGGGCCAAAGTTGGCTCAGGGAAGGGGGGCCACGCGACCACCCTACCACCCTACCCGAATTATATATATAAAAAAAAATGCCAAGTCATTGGAGGCCCGCCCCCTTTCTTCACCACTCTGCAAACACGCCTGCTGGCGCACTGTTGGTTGGGGGATGAAGTCCCTTGGGGGCCCAACAAGACCTCCTGTTACCTCCGATAAGTCACACACACACAGTGAGATTGTGGAGAGGTCTTCGGAGGCCTAGCCCCCTTTCTCCACCACTGTGCAAATGCACCTTCTGGTGCACTACTAGTTGATTTGTTTTGCTCCTATTTAAATCTTTATTTGCTTCACACTTCAGTACAAATAAAAATTTGCTTTCGTAATTCCTGATATATTTTTAATTTAAATAGGAGCAAAACAAATCAGAAAACTTTACTTAGTGATGTGCAAATGACACATTTGCAGAAACTCCAACATTTCCAAACATTGTTTGTACACTATATAGTTTTATCAGTAAAACCGCATGTTAGTGGGAAAGTTGTTGCCATTTCAATGTAAAATCCGCTGATTGCAAATGACAGTGTGCTCCCACTTCATGCTTTAGCTATGCATTTATTAAAAGTGATAGGTTTTTAAACATGATTTGAGAAACATTCCTGCCCCCGCCCTGATGACAATGCTGTTATAGAACTAAGAGGCAAGTCAGGGGTCATGTGTATCCTGTGTGTGGCTTGATTTGTCTTATATATGGAGCAAATGTTTATCTATTAAGTCAAACGAGTTTTTTTTGTACAGCAGACCTGCTGAACTCACATATTTGAAGGTGCTCTCATATATGATAATGAAGAAAGTGGCCACTCGATGAATGAAAATATTTGCCCACGATCACATCATTTGAAACCAGTTTATGGGTTAAGAACATTACAATTGGGTCGAGTAGATTATTTAATTGGCTAGACCTGCAGGTCTAGTAACATTTTTATGATTTTTTGAGGCCTGCACTCACTCAACCACACAGCCATACACACACTCTTGCTCGCAATACAGCCCCTCATACACGCACTCACTAACCCATACAGCCACTGACTCACCCAAGCTCTCATCCATACAGGCAGTCGCACACCCCTTCACCGACCCACACAGACACGCAGACAACCATACAGGTACTCAGACAACCAATCACTCAACTATACAGACAGTCATGTACCCACTCAGACACCCATACAGCCACTTAGACACCAACTGCCAGACTGATGGACATTCCCACAACCAGTCACTCACCCATATGTTCACTGAGACACCTAATCACTCACTTATACAGCATGTCACCCACCCTCTGAATCATCCGTACAGGCACACATACACCCACTGATTCACCAATACACCTTTGTATATATTTAACACTCATAAACATTTTAAAAGCACTCAGACACTGGATGATGTCATCAGTGATGTCATTTGAGATATCATTGATGTCATCAGTGATGTCACTGACCATTTCATGAGTGATGTAATATGTGAGGTCATAAGCAGTGCATTATGGGGCACGAGTTATAGTTGGCTTATCTAACTATAACTGCGGAATTTCTCTGGTTTTGAATGAGTGAACCTTAGCCTAACTAAAACGTCCCTGTAACCTTTGGTATTTTCAGTGAATGAAAATAATATATATAGGGGCGTCAGTAGGGCCCCCTCCCCAGCCCACTTAGGGCCCGGGGGACCCCATCCTCTGGGGAGGTGTTTATTTAAGGAGAGGTGACACCCTTCCTGAGCAGAATTCAGCCTCGGGGACCCCATCCGGGGCCTAACTTAATTATTAGAGGCAGGGGAACACGTGCCCCTCTCCACGAGCCGTATTCAGCCCCAGAGACCCCAATGCATTTAATAAGAGGAGGGGGCCGTGCGGCCTCCCTCCCCAAGCCTTAAAAAGGCCCGGGGTCCCCATCCCCCAGGACTGTTAATTAAAAGGGGGAGGTGCGCTCCCCGTGCCTTTACCGGCCACAGGGACCCAATCCCCTGTGGCCAGCTCACTTCCTGTGTCCCTGGGAGACCACCCCCAGGACACAGTAGTTTTTCCTGCACACACCGGCAGGGAAACATGTGTTTGCTCCCGCCTGACGGGAGCATTTCCAAATCTCCAGCTAAACTGGAGTAAACAAAAAGTCTGCTCCCAATGGATGGGAGCTTTAAAAATGCTCCCGCCAGGTGGGAGCAGATAGCAAGCAGGTGCATCCTCGAGGGGGGTGGAACCCTCCCCTTAAAAAATAATTAAATAAAAATAGATGGCCCTGGGGCTGGTGTCCCAGGGGCCTGAAAATGCTCGGGGAGGAGTGGGGTTACACAGTCCCCCTCCCCTTTTAAAATAAATACAGCTCTGGAGGATGGGGTTCACAGGGCCTAATTTAGGCTCTGGGAGGTGGACCACTCCACTCTTTCCCCCCCCCCTTATCAATAGGACTCGCTACAAGTGGATGTCATCACAGGGATGGTGGCATGCTGGGGTCAGTAGGACCACCATGTCTGTGATCTCATTTTAAATAAATCACATCTTTTTTGTTTTACATGCAGTTTGTTTCCCCGTAAAAGAAACAGAGCTGCAATTGAAAAGAATTTTTTTGTTTGTTTGATAGTTGTCTATTTCCCAACCAACTTTTTAAACCTTCAAAAAGAGGAAAGGGGGGGGGGGGTGGATCCCTTCCTATTTGCAAATGGGTTATCACCTCCTTTGGGGATTTCCTTGGACTGCCTTTTGGTACTATATTTCGGGTGTGCATCTATCTGTGACTTAATTCTCTGATAGAACAGACAGTGTAACTTCAGGAGAGGAGCTCCCTTTTAAATGGAAGAAGATAAAAAAAAAGTTGACCCTTCATTTTGAGCCCATGACAGCTTGCAAAACTGAAGTTTTTCTTTTATTCAAATCGAAGTACCTTTGTTTATTGATCAATACCTTTTATTAAGCACAAGCACCCTAACAACAGAAAAAAGAAACCGAAGAAACTAAAAAAAAATGCAGGAAAACAATCTCAAAGAAACCCGCGTTTCAAGTGCTTTTCTGAATCTGTGTATTGAAAGCGAGTCAAGAAGCGGTGTTCACTATAGGATAGTGGTCCTAAATAGGAGATTGCCTGCCCCACCTCCCCCCAGAGTGGGAGAATTTGATGCATGGGAGATTAAGTAAGGCAACATAGCCAGAATGCAAATCCAAGGAGGGAAGATAATTCGAGAAACTATCTCAAAGGCAGGATTTTTCAGTGCCATAAAGACAAGGTACATTTTACACAGGACCTTAAATTAGATTTTTTTCGGGCCACAAAAAGCCAATGAATCATTTTATCACTTCTGACAACGTGCTTATTTTTTTTAAATAAGGCGCCTGGTGAGCTACAAGGTTTTGAAATTTTTTTTTTAAGCGTTTCAGTGCAAAATTTGTTAGACTGGCATATAAAATGTTGTAGTAGTCTAACCAAGACCGCATATGTGTTGAGACCAGTTGAGGACGAAAAGTACTGCGCAGATAAGGTAACACTTTACAGAGAGTCTCAATAGCGAATAAGCAGGCTGATGAGATGGCATGTTTCAAAAGGGAAAGATCTCTATCTAAAACACCAAGTTATATAACACTGGAAGATGGCTGAAGTGGCTTACCCAGTGCTACAGGTCAAGGAACCATGTCCCAAGTATCAAATTGGTTGCCAGCCATTATAAGTTGTTAATTTGGGTTCCATTTAAGGCAGTTCACAATCATCCATTTTTTGTTATTCCAGCAGGCAGTAGCGCAAACAAAGTGCAGGAGTGGCATGATGATCTTTTCAGACAATCGAGTGTCATCTGCTCAATAGGTGGCTTTGTTGCCAAGACAGCTAATACGATGAGCAAGGCAGGGTGTCTTGCCTGATAGCTTGCAGACTGCTAATGTTACTCTGTAAGACAAACCCTCTTGGGACATTATCATTAAAATCTCAATATTTTGGTTCACGGTGTCTGAAGTTTAGCAGGCCTTCTTTAAAACTCAAATAATCCCTGAATGTTCACCTTATTCTTTTCATTCTTGTACTGTCCTCCTATCCTGGAGTACGCTGTTGGTTTCTAATGATCATGTGAATCTGAATAGTTAGGGGACCTTCTTGGCTCAATTTAAGCAGGTGCCACAGAGGGGGCGTGGCCGAGCAGCAAGATGGCCGCCTAATCTGTCGGCTCTGCCGGCCGAGCGCAAAATCCGCCAGGAATCCGTTCAAAATAGACTCAACTGGGTTTTAACAACCGTAATCCACAACCGGAGGTGTTGCTGTGCAGATCGATACCTCTTGCGATCAGAAGGAAGGCGTGGAACGGCAGCGGAGAGAACAGCGCCATAGAGGCCGGGCCCGGGCCAAGACGAGCCGCAAGAGTAGACGCGCATCTAGCGGCGGCGCGTTTCACCAGCAGCGTAAGCCCATCGAAACAACTGTATCCAACACCTGCAAAGCACTCGTAGACAGTTACCTGCAGCTGGTTGAAGATGGCATGGTAGGGCATAACTTCAGACAGCACTGCACTGAGTCCAGAGATAGAACG
This sequence comes from Calotriton arnoldi, assembly GCA_963921515.1. Taxonomy (NCBI): domain Eukaryota; kingdom Metazoa; phylum Chordata; class Amphibia; order Caudata; family Salamandridae; genus Calotriton; species Calotriton arnoldi. Next base: position 50,833 of record CAWUFW010005593.1, read on the forward strand.
CGGACCGCGGCTGCCGCCATCCCTGTCCGCGACCTGCAGCGACCGCGCCGCCGACCCACCGTGATAGTGGTGTGCTGCACATTCAATCGAGCGGCTGGTGGGCACAAAGCTGCGGCATCGGCCTTCAACTAAGCGGCAAAGCACACGGGCTGAAAGAGGTGAGGTGGAGGAGTTGCTCAGGCCGGGAGGGAGGAGCAGTGCTCGGCGTAATAAACAGTTAGCCAGCGAGAGAACGCACGGCCGACGACACGAGGGACTCCGCAGAGCTAGTACTGCAGCGCCACTGCACCACGGGCCACGGAACACAGCTACGAGTACTGTATGTGCTCATACTTTTGATAACAGTGAAAATAAAGTGCTTGACGAGCTCGCACAACGGTCTGTATTCGAGGGTGGAGTAGTGCCCTGGGAACACTCATTGGTGCTTAGACAGCAAGGCTCCCCAATTGCGCAAAGATCACCTGAACCTTCTATTACAGGGGCTAAGACACGACCCTCGTACAGAAAGGAACACATCCAAAGTGCGCCCCAAGTATCTGACAGTAATTTCATATATACAGCAGCTCTGTTCCCGCGTTGGTGGGCCTACAGGGCAAGAAACAAACGTTGCATGTTCAGAAAGTAGCCGTATGGAGGGCATTCAGCAATAACGCTGTGTAAATGGTGGCAAATACACACGGCGCGAAGCTACTGCAGTAATTCTACGGTGCCCCAGACCCACAGCAACGGCAGACAGGGTGGGTACTTTGGCCCCTGATTGTATGGAACGAGCTAACAACTGGGCAACCGAGAGACCACACGTAAGCTACAACGGCCAAAGCGGCAAAACAGGACTACGAACTATAGCTGCAGGTATAATACTGTCAGCGCCAGTACACGCAAAATAGACCCAGGAACTATCGATAAGGCTACATGTAATATTCCTCAGAGGTGGCTGTAACCTGCACACGCCGCGGCGGTTAGATAACACGAAAACATGGGAAAATTTGATAACCAGCAACCCAAACTGAACTTTGATAAACGTAGCACGAGACAAACAAAGTGATATGGCGTCACAACTGATTGTTCCGGAGACGCAACTAGAGTCGCAGCACGACAACGACATAAAAACAATGCTAAAGGATGTAAAAGTCAGTCTGAAGGACATCGATTCAAAACTGGACTCCCTCGTAGCACGGATGGATCAAGTTTCACGTAAAGTGGAAAAACACGAGAACAGATTGGACACACTGGAAACGCGGGTTTCGGATCACGATGACAACCAAACGGAAACCCACGAGCAAATGTTGCGCATGGACAAAGTACTGGAAATGATCAAAACGCGCAACGAAGACTTGGAAGCGAGATCCAGACGCAATAACGTACACATAACGGGCGTACCTGAATCGACCAATATTCAGAATATGGAAAAATATGTAGAGGGACTTCTACAAGACCTATTTGGAGCAGACCTGTCGCCCATGTTTCTCGTAGAACATGCCCACCGCACGCTTGGTCCACGGCCACCACCAGGCACCACTCCCAGAGCTATCCTGGCTCGATTATTAAATTACAGGGACAGAGATACGATTTTGCGACTAGCACGCGAAAGGGGTACCCTCCAATATCAAAATAATACAATAGCGTTTTATCCTGATTTTACGCAAACGGTCCAGGCAGCCAGCAGAGAATTCATCCCTGCAAAAAAGATCTTCCAACAAACTGGCACGAAATATGCAATGTTGTATCCGGCCAAACTTCGTGTGCAAACCGATGGCAAACCTATGTTCTTCACGGTGGCAGGCGATGCTCTGAAGTTTGCTAAACAACATGCTAAAAAGATGAAAACCATCGCACGAGACCCACATGGCCAGTTAAGTGACATTGAGACGCATACCCAAATGTATTGCTACATCTCCGATTGGCTCTGTTACTGGTCACTAGAACTTAAAAATGTATATTGTGGTAATAATAATCTCATTGTGGTCCGCATATATTAACGCTCGGCCACCCTGTTGTAACAACGACAGGGCAGTTCGCCGGTAACTCCTCTCCCCCGCTGGGATGATTCCCCACAGCCCCCTATTGGGTGGCTTTTTGGTTAAAGCGTGTTATTTTGACGGGGATACACAACCTAATTGGGGGGTTGGTGTGGGAGGGGGGTGTCTTCGAATGGGAGTTTTATTCTGTTTTTTCAATGTAGTGCATAATGACTTCACACTTAAATCAGTGGCATTACACGATATATTGTTTCTGACAGAATGGAGCAAGTCTAACCACTATAGTAATATCAATGCAAGCACGTATACCTATAACGGCAAGGGTTCCAGAAGGCAGGCTGACCACTCAGCGAAATGATCAACATAGAGGGCTGACACCAGATGAATAATTTAAAATGTATTACATGGAACATACGCGGTCTCAATGACCATCGAAAAAACAGACTAGTACATTCCTACCTCACAAGGCATGGCATAGGAATATGTATGCTTCAGGAGACACACCTGACAGCACGAGCACTAAACTGCACTCTAAACGCTGGAGTGAGGTCCATACCTCCTGTTATTCCAACTACTCCAGAGGAGTGGCGACCCTGATTAACAAGCATTGGCATAGCCAATAGGTCTCGCTTTTGGGACCTTAAGTGTTTAACCAAGCAATAGTTAATGTTGTTGCACCAAAGATATTGTGCTGCATAACTAAATACTTATAAGGTCCCAAAAGCGAGACCTATTGTCTATGCCAATTCTTGTTTTGTTTGCTTTCAGCCATGCTGCACAGCAATAAAGCTGCTGTACAACACAGCTAAAAAAAACACATTGATGAAGCCAACAGCTCTCATAAACGAGCCCCTGCATATAAGCTGCAAAAAGGTGTCCATGACATCTTAGGTTAAGTAACTGCAAATGTCTAATAAGACAAGAAGTTGTTTTCAGAATCGATAACCAGCTTATCTCACTGTCCCCTCCAGCAGAACCTGCCCTGAGCCCGTGAGATAAGAAAGACACGATAAAAATCAAAGGCAGCAAGCAGGTGGGTCTGACATGGGTGACAGGAGACAGACAGCGCAGCGGTGGCTGACGTGTCGCTGCTCACCTGAGCTAAAGACGCACGTGCGTGGTGCAGAAGAGAAACAACTTAAACACGCGGCAGGTCAGGGCAACCATTTAGAAACGCACTCCCGGAATAACAACCCCTCCACCCCACGCAGGCTGCACCGTCACTGCCTTCCATTAGTCACCTACTATATCATCATCTCACCACAACTGTAATCAGAAAGTCGCAATGTGGTGGCTGGCTGCTTCCTCTCATTAGACAGCGTGAGGGTGCGTGCGTTGGGAAGTGGGGGCTTGATGGAGGGGAGGTGGGTGCGGCGATGGAGCACCAGACTCCTTGAAAGAAGAACCAGATGTTGGTGATCCGTTCCCCGTCACCAGAGCACCGCCTCCCTCAGTCCGCCCGGCCCCCCAAGTGGGAAAGGACCTTCCGCCCTGTTGCAGCGCCCCCACCCCCGCCGCACACCTCTATAGCGCTTCTTCCCCCACACAATTTATTGCCCGTCACTTATTTCTGCCACCTCCGGCATGTTCCTGCAGCCACATCTACAAGACCTCCCCCAATTCCTAGATACTGCTCAAGTGAATAAGGAAACCTGCCCCTCCCTTACCCCAAACCACTTCGAGCCCCCACTCCCAGACAGACCTTCAGGGCGAAGGTGATAGGTGGCTGACAGGAACGTTCCTGCTTGTGATAGGTGAGTTTGGATCGGCGGAGCAGAAACTTCAGTGTTTCGAGGTGTTGCGCGCCTTCTCTACCAAGCAGAAGACTCGCAGCGCTGCACGTTACCGAGACTCCTATTGGTGCGCCTACATTTTGGCAGGTAAGTGAACTGCGAAGCCAGCAGAGATAGTGACCTGCACAAAATCACACAATTCGTGCTCCTAGAGAAGCCACGATTCTTACGTGGGTCTCCGGGTTCACTTAAGTCCCGAGGGCTCAAACCCCGGGTATTTTTTCTTCTCACTAGATAGTCCTCTCATTTTAAAAGTGTGAAGGGGAAACACAAATTAGGTGATTAATGCCCTAAACAGTGCTAATACAAAGTCAATTGGGGGTGTAGATACGTATGCTAAGGCATGATGCATCGTTACGAACTATCATCGTCGATTTTATAAAGCCCATTTCTACCCGAGCGTCATCTGGCATTTTTAAACAGATGAGCGTTACCTATCAGAATTTGTTTTATCGATCTTAGAAGGATGAAAGGCAAAGTGCACCGCCGGGGTCAAATCTGTGAACGGGTGAATTGGTTTGTGAGTCCTACTCCGCATAGTTGGGGTGAAACGATGCACGGGTACCCAGCACCTTACAATGAACATCAAAATAAGGGCGACATAAAATGGTGCAAAAATGTGCCGATAACTGAAGGAGCATATACTTTGTTCTTTATACGAGGTGAGAATGCAGCAGGTGTAAGAGCTATTCGATTTCGCTTTTATTTCCATGTAGAATAGATGCTTGTCGCGACATAATGAATGTAAAAGTAGTTCTAAATTTAGGGCTCTGTTAGCCAAGGTTGAGCTGTCACGGTTTCCGACAGCAGCTGCTGTACAAATGCATGCGTCGGCTTCTCTCCTCTTTGGCACTGCTCTCTGATGCCTCCTCCGTCCGCCGATTAACTCGCTGATCTGTCTAATGCTCCGTCAGTTAAACGCTCTCCGCTGACACGCGCTGTTACCTCCTGGTTGTTCACTTGTTCGAACCCTGACGAGGTCAACCCAGCTTTTCTAAGATGACTGTGTTGTCTTAAATTGGACGATAAAAGCACCCGCTCTTTATGGCGGTTAATGAATAGACTGAGGTATAAAGCTCTACATAAAACTGGAACTCATAATTCCTGTTCTAGGTGTGAAATAGTTAAGGTAAACGTTTATGCTATTTAGCGACAATGTCTCCTCTCCACATGCAAAGGTGTGATGCCTCCTGCGCTGCAGTAGGGGTAATATGTCACACCCCAACCTCACGAAGGACAAGCATTTGAAGGCACGAGCGGGGAGGAGGTGGGGGCGACGCGAGTGGTGCGCGCGCCACAGCGAGCGATCTGCGCGCGCCACAGCGAGACATCTGTTTTGCATTATCGGGCACGATAATGCAAAACAGATGTCGGCCCGCGCGCGTAACCGCAGGAAAAAGGCCATGACGCACGAGCGTCTGGTCAGCTTTCCAAACCCCCTTAATAAAAGTCTCACAAGCAGCGCATGCGCTGCTCTAGGCTCGACCTAATAAAAAGGGGGTTCCATGGCAGACTCAGACTGTAAACAGGGATCCGGAGGGCAGAAACCTCATTATTAAAGGAACACTATTTGGTAGACATATGATATTAGCAAACATATATGTTCCAAATGTAGATCATCAAGCCAGCGAGCAGCCGCTCTTCTGTATTTTTAATAAGGTGGATGACCATCCCATTAAACTTACCTTTGGATTATCCAACCTTTTTAAACCACTCACTCACGTCTACACTTCCCTCTAGGGCCCTCACACCCACAGCACCATACGGCAGGAACAGAAGATCTCCGTTAAAGAGCCCCTTTATGGGTGCCCGTCGGGTATTGCACCGCCGACCCGACGAGCGAGTCCATATGATGAAGCATGACACCTAGCTTGCTGGGTGTGTGAGGACTCTAGTTCCGTCTAGGAGGACTCCCCTCCTGTGGCCTCCACTTCTGTTATTCCATCCCCTTTGGGGAACTGCATACCCTTCTTAGTCTACAGTACCTGGGCATGTACGCTGAACCCCGTAAAACAGCCCTCTCAGTCCCTCCCCTTGTTTGATAAGTTATTGCACGGGCGACCCCCGTGGGACGTTTGATTAGGTTACCAACCAGTGTACATTTACACCGGTTGGCCCATTAGTTTGCACACTGTACCACGTCCTTAATTAAAGTGTGGATAGTTGGGTTCCCTATCTACAATGGAGGATACCCCTGGCCTTAGCTTCGATGAGGAAGCTATCGCTGATATCTTGAGAACAGCACCCTCCATTTTAGGTTCTGGAGGGTCCGTGGCCTCTGGGTCACTAGCAGATGACTGGACTTCGATAACGCTTTTGAAAAAGGAATGGCTCAAGATTACTTTACATGGAGCCCTAATGACTGAATATTTACGGGCGAATATCGCACCTCACGGCCTCATAGTTAACATCTTACCTAGAATCTTTCTAGAGGAGGGGCCTTTTAAAAAGGATTGGTGCCAAGTATCATGGAAGTGTACTAAAGACCTACTGGTCTTAATTATTAACACCGCTAAAAGATTGGCTGATGCCCTCCTTGTAAGAATACAAGCGGCAGAAGCTGCCTTGAAATCGTCCACTCCCAAAACTGCTTTTTCATCCAAACTAACGGAGATTAATAACGAAATCGCAGAGAACAGAGAGTACCTGTTAAGACAAAAGGTTGCGAAATTACAAAAAGATGTAGCCAAGTTTCACAAGGAAAAGGTCTACCCTTACCTCAAGGATGATTATACCACATCCAAGAATAGTTACTCCTCCGATGAAAGTTCTGATAATGGCAGTAGAAGGGGATCATCCAACAGTGATTCCAGCACTGGGAGTTGGGGCAACCACAACCAATGCCGATCCGACTTCCAACCGTACCCCAATTATGACAATGGGCCCATTTTTCATGGTCCCGTTCCTCCAACTTGGCAATACCCAATGTACCCTCAAGACCCTCCACAATACTTTTCAATGAATAACCCCCCTTTTTTAGGCAGAGGATGGGGCAAAGTAAGAGGGCGAAGAAGAGGAGCACAGAAGGGGGTACAATGGCAGGACCAGACCCCACCCTCAGTAGAGACAAGGAGCGTGAGCAGGGGAGGAGGGTCTAGTAGTTAACCTCTCAACTAGACCCCTTACGATCACCGAAAAGGCAATCCTAGAAAAGGGTTTGGGATTTGTCCCCACACCATCACCTGATAAATTTACTGAGATGTGTGAATTACAGTATTTTTTCAGGAAGGTACGACTCAAGGCCTTCTTTCATGACAAAGCCACTCTGGAACAAGATGACACTGGTTTGCGCAATCCTTCCAGGTTCACCCCCAACAACAGTATGATCCCTCCTGAGATTTTAGCATTCGAAGGTGCGGTTCTTAAGGAGCTGACTGACATTCCTAGAACTCCCTTTTTCCACAACCTATCTAATGTCGAAAAAGAGGCAGCCAAGACACTATCAGATGACCCCAATATCATCATTAAACAGGCTGATAAGGGTTGGGCCATTGTGATCCAATCCACTACAGATTACGATAGAGAATGTAGACGTCAATTGGACAATACCAGCCACTACACCCCTTTAACAGTGGACCCCACACCCAGACTGGCAGCTGAGATAGCCACTTTGGTTTTTGAGGCTGAGAACAGTGGATGGATAACTAAGAAGGAAGCTGAATTTCTCGTGACCAAAGACCCTAAGACACCATACTTCTACACCCTCCCGAAGATTCACAAAAATACCACACCAGTCCCGGGGAGACTAATAGTGTCAGGCATATAGGGTCTTTGCTTGAGCCGCTTTCCAAATTTTGTGATTACTTCCTCCAGCCCCTGGTTAGGAAGATACCCTCCTTCGTGCAGGACACCACTGATGTCCTCCGCATCATTGACAATATTGAGGGTAGAGCTGGGGTGGACTTACTGGTCACTTTGGATGTGGAGGCGTTGTATACGAATATTCCACAACGTGCCACTTTGGAGACAGTTGAGTCAAGTCTACTCAAGGAGGTTTGGTCTTCCCCCCACTCCCATCCCTTTCATCATGGACTGTGCCACCCTAGCCTTAACTGAAAACTTTTTTGAGTACGAGACACTATTGTTCCATCAGACCCAAGGTACTTCCATGGGGAGTACCTTCGCCCCTAGTGTGGCCTGTCTTTATATGGCTACTTTTGAAGAAAATTTCATTATGAACTCCAACAACCCTTACAGAGAGAACCTGACATTTTGGAAGAGGTACATTGATGATATCCTCATTCTATGGAAAGGGGACATGACAACTTGCGAGGCATTTTGTAATTGGATCAATACAAAAAATTCCTTTTTAAAGTTCTCACACACTATATCCAATTCTAGTATCCCCTTCCTTGACTTGAGGATTTTACTCACCAATACTGGCCTGAGCACAACCCTGTATAGGAAAGCAACAGACGGGAACAGCCTGCTCCTTTATGATAGTCATCACCCAAGAGCACTCAGGAATAACCTCCCATTTGGACAGTTTCTCCGCGTCAGGAGAAACTGTAGTACCCTGTCTGACTACAAGACAGAGGCCAAACTGTTACAACATAAATTGGGAGAGAGGGGTTACCCAGCTCAACAGGTTAGGTACTCCTACAAAAGAGCAATGAACAACCCACGAGAGGCACTGCTCCAGGTCTCGACTAAAGAACCTACAGAGATACTTACCTGCGTCACCTCATTCACTCATAATTCCCCTTTAATCAAAAAAACAATCAAGAAACACTATGGAATAGTAAACACGGGTGATCTGAGTCTCCCTCCACCGAGATTTGCCTTTAAACGCACACAAAACCTTAAGGACATTCTTGTACATACCCGGCCCAAGACTAAGGAATCAGGTGTCCAGCGGACCCTGTGGGATCTACCACCAGTTACCGGTCACTATCCCTGCGGGACGTGCTCAGTCTGACCAGACAGCTATTCATAAGGAGATCAAACTGACCGATTTCACATGGAAACTTAAAAGACACACTAACTGCAATACATCAAGATGTATATACCTTATCACATGTCCTTGTGACAAAAAATATATAGGTATGACGATGAGGCAAGTAAAGACACGCATTACCGAACACGAGCAATGTGAGGTGCATGAAAACGACAACTAAACTGTACACACATTTTAGGGACCTCAACCACAAGGTAGACACCCTCAAATGGATGGTACTTGAGTCACACCCGAAGATCACTCACCAAGCGTTATTTAGGCTCGAACAGAGATGGGTACACCGGCTATCTACTGACACATGCGGCCTTAATGACAATATACCCTGGGCTACCCTGACAAATAGATAGTGGGCAACATTAGGAATACTGTTAGACAATATCATTACATACTGCACCTTCTCACTTTTTCCATCTCCTCTGTGTGCATATTGTCTAGTGAATACCCTTCCAGCTCACCAGAATGCTTATGAGATTTTCGCACATTGTGGGGTGAGCTACTGGGTTTGAATTGGATTAAAATGCCTCATTGTCTGTGTCTACACCAGTTTCCTTTTCTTTTCTTTTATCTGCATTTTTTTGTCCCGTTCTGAATCGGACTGGTGCCTGCCCTTGTAATGGGACTGAAATGTGTCTGGTGAAGTGCGCACTAGTCTGCAGGTCCACTAGATATGGACTACCTCTGTGTGTACTCCGGACAGGTCACTACCGATCCCCTTACAACGCCTCCGCCTTATCGGCTTGCCTGCCTTTTACTTGTGAACTGTTTCCACCGTGTCCCCACATACTGGCTCTACGCTATTACTATTGCCTCCTACAAGATGGCCGCCATGATTTCATGGCTGAAGCACGGAGTACTTCGGTCCCACGTCATGCCCACCACGTGACTTGACGCCACGTTACGCTGAATCTCACCAGCTGACCTGACTTTGCAATCAGATTAGCGGTACTCTTTAAAACTCCTGCTAAGCCGTAATGCACCGCTCTGGTTCCTCAGCCCGGCGCAGGGGGTAGTTTTCCAGCTAGCGTCCTCAAGAGGACAGGTGAGTGGATTGTCTGACCGTGTTGGCTCTGTATATTTCGGCGGGCTATGAATGCGTGTGTCCACACCTTCAAGGGACTCTTGCGCTTGACATCCCCCTTCCAACACAGGCTCGGGACAGTGGGTCCGAGTTGTCATCTGTGGGGTGCGGGCGGCTTGGGTTGGTTTCGGCAGAACAGACACTAATCCTACCTTTGGGCTGTGAGGCTCGTTCGCCGTGCCGACCCCTACCGTCTGGTTCATTCACGAACTCGTGTTGATCGGTTCCCCTGTTGACGTTTGTAGACTAGCACTGTTAGAACCATGGTGGAAGCTAGGCTGCTGGCCCGCTTGTCTCAGGAGTGGGGATCCACTTGCTGCTTACATTACATTACCTTGATGGGCTCCTGTACTATGTTTTTACCACGATGATTGCTCTATTTCCCCATGCTTAGGACACCATCCATTAAGGTGTCAAGGACTGAGGGTACCACAGGAGCAAGCGCTATCACCTAGTTAGGTGAGGCATCGCATACTGTACTTGTTTCAATTCCTTTTTGATTACGTTCTCTTCCAGTCATGCTGTATATATGTATATACATTTTTAATTACTCTTCACTTGTTTTTACAAAATAATGGCATAGCATCACTATCTTTGCACTAATCTGATGGATTACTCGATGCGGGGCTTTAAGGATGACCATACTCTGTCTCCCACAGAGTACCAATTTTAATTGTTACTGCTTTTGTCATCCCTGTCTAGGTCACAACTAGATTTGGCGGGACTACGTGCTCGCACATAGGAATAGTGGTAGGTAGGAACTCCACCACCTCGTGTAGATGGTGCCTATAGGTCCTGAAGAAATGCACAGTATCATACTTTGATCACATTGCGTGAAACATGTCGACCACTTTTTAGAGCCGAGCATTGCTCCTCTGGATTATCAAGCCAGCGAGCAGCCGCTCTTCTGTATTTTTAATAAGGTGGATGACCATCCCATTAAACTTACCTTTTGGATTATCCAACCTTTTTTAAACCACTCACTCACATCTACACTTACCTCTAGGGCCCTCACACCCACAGCACCATACGGCAGGAACAGAAGATCTCCGTTAAAGAGCCCCTTTATGGGTGCCCGTCGGGTATTGCACCGCCGACCCGACGAGCGAGTCCATATGATGAAGCATGACACCTAGCTTGCTGGGTGTGTGAGGACTCTAGTTCCGTCTAGGAGGACTCCCCTCCTGTGGCCTCCACTTCTGTTATTCCATCCCCTTTGGGGAACTGCGTACCCTTCTTAGTCTACACCAAATGTAGATAACCCCACATTCTTTCAAGAAGTGTGGCACAAGATCCAGGCATTGGGGGAGGCAGGGATATTATGGGGCGGTGACTTTAATACAGTCCTGTCCCAAACGGAGGACAGAGCAGGAGCTACCAGTTTACACCATCCGCAGGCAGCAGAAATGCTGAAGGGACTAATGACAGATGGGGGATTAATTGATTCGTGGCGAATATTTCACCCACAAGACAGGGAAGGTACCTGTATTACCCAACACCGCTTGGCATGGGCTAGAATAGATTTTTGGATAACGACACCTGAGGTCCACTCCTGGACCACCGCTGTAGCTCATCAGGCCCGCACACTATCTGACCACGCCCCAGTCCTGATTACTCTGAGTGCCCAAGTCATATATACAACCCTTCACGTGGCGCCTGCCTCCAAATGCGCTCCTTGACACAGCGTTCAGGGAAGAGCTTAGGGTAAAAATTAATGAATATTTTGACATCAACACCGGCAAGGTGGATAGCATCAGCACCCTATGGGATGCATTTAAGGCGGTAATTAGAGGGCAATGCATAGCGGGACAAGCGGGAATACTGAAAGATATACGCACCAGGCTTAAAACATTTGAAACAGAATTGGGCTCGCTAGAGAAGCAATACTTTACACAACCAACAACCACATTACTTGGAAATATACGCAAGAAACTCACAGAACACCAGGAGGAAGCAATCCGGGAAACAAATTTTCTAAATAAATACGCAACGGCTCGGAAATATGGGGAGGGTGACAGAGCAGGGAAAACCCTTGCTAACCTATTACGCCCACCAAGGGGCTCCACTTTCATTACAGCACTCAAAACCACGGAAGACGACACTGTACACAGTCCACCAGAAATACTTCACACAATGCGAAACTTCTATGCACAACTTTACACCACACGGTCGACCCCAGCAGACACGATCCTTGAAGAATACTTTAACTCCATACAACTATTATGGTTTAGTGCGGAGTACAGGGAATATATGGATATCCCTTTCACCGTGGAAGATGTGCGCACAGCGATAGGTAGCCTCTCCTCAGATAAGGCACCGGGAGCAGATGGGCTCACCGCTAAATGTTACAAAGAGTATTCTGAGTTATTGGCCCCACAACTATTAAAAGTATACCAAGAGGCTCAACACACCGGGGTACTGCCCGAGTCTGAGGGAGGCCATAATTATAACTCTACTGAAGCCAGATAAAGACCCCCTCCAGTGTGACTCATATCGTCCCCTCTCTCTAATCAACCTTGATGCAAAGATATTTGCAACACTTTTGGCCACCAGATTTGCAACCCCTATTACCAATAATTGTGAGACCGGATCAATCCGGATTGGTGCCGGGCAGATCTACCTCACACAATCTCAGAACACTATTTGGCCTGCTGCATTATTTAGCGCCTCATGTCTCGGCTATAGCCGCGCTGTTGGATGCCACTAAGGCATTTGATTCTTTGGAATGGGGTTTTCGGTTTCCTCTTCTCCATAGACTGGGTCTAAGCCCGCTATTTATACAGCAAATTAAACTGCTATATACAATGCCCACAGCTCGAATACGAGTTAATGGACAAGTATCAGACCCCATAACTATCACTAGAGGCACAAGGCAGGGTTGCCCCCTGTCACCACTTTTATTCGCCATAGCCACCGAACCCTTGGCAGCCCGGTTACGCCAACATCATGCCGAACGGGGTATCGGATTCACCACCCGCGGCCTAACGGTGTCAATGTACGCAGATGACATTACTCTTTATATGGTTGACCCTAAAGAAAATTTTGCACCCATGACACGCGAATTGGAAAGATACGGAGGATTTTCGGGGCTTTCCATCAACTGGAAAAAGTCAGTTATACTCCCACTAACATCAGGTACCCCAGAATTTGAGACGGAGTATCCAATTACTTGGGCGAAAGATCCAGTTCGCTATCTGGGGATATGGATTAGTGGGGATATACAAGAGATTTGGCAGACCAATTATGGGAAAACAATAGACTGGGTGGAGGAAAGGGTAAAACGCTGGCGAAACCTCCCAATATCGCTAGCAGGTCGAGTAGCGATAGCGAAAATGATTTTTTTACCTAAATTGCTATACCTTTTTGTAAACAATCCGCTACCCCTAACACAGCATTTTTTCAAACGTATACGCTCACTAATGATCGGACAGGTCTGGGCAGGCCGACAACCCAGAATAGCTTGGGAGGTCCTGACTCTGCCTCAATCACAGGGAGGAATGGCGGCCCCCGATTTCGCGTTGTATGCTTACAGTGCCCAGGCTCAATTTTTGGACGCACCCCACGCCGTTCCAACCACATGTTGCCATAGAGATTGATAAAGTAGCCCCCATTCCCTTAACTACCGCACTATACCAGCCATACCGCCGACCATGAGATGAAATGGATACCGTACAGACATTACTTTGGGCATGGGAAGGTATCCGAAAAAGAACACACGCAGATCTATTATACGCTCCCTCTATGCCTATTTTAAATAACCCAATGATCCCCCCACTAACAGATGCAAAGGCACGCGAACGGGCCACCTTGCATGGTCTGACAAAGGCAGGAGACCTATATCACGCGGAGGTCTTCCTCACAATAGACAAAATGTGCGACCCCTTACCCCCAAAGGCACTAGATATGTTGCTCTATTATCAACTCCGGACATTTTGTAAAGACAAATTTACTTCATATCCCGCCCCCCCACAAACAGTGCATGCACTTGAAAACATATTAACTAATGAATCTGGTAAGAAATTAATATCGCGTATTTACTGCACGACCCAGCGCTCGGCTCCAGTGGCAGCTCCGGCGGTCCGAAAAGCGTGGGACGAAGACCATGGGGAGGTACTCGCAGACTAACAGTGGGATCAGAGTTGCAAATTACTTGAGAAACTGTCACCAAATTACCGCCTAAGACTCATATATTTTAAATATTTACATCGCCTTTACCGAACACCCCCACAAATACATAGAATGGGATTACGCACAGATGACAGTTGCTGGAGATGCGGGACTCCGCGGGCAACCTTTATACATATGGCCTGGCACTGTAGACCCATAGCAAACTATTGGCAATTAATATTACATCATATATAAAATATTACAGGACGGGAAGTGCCCTGTACGCCCCAGGCCGCCTTATTTGGAATCATAAATACCATACCACCAAAAGCGCGAAACCTGCCAGAAATGCTACTACTCATGGCAAAAAGACAAGTGTCTATACACTCGGGTGCTGCGACACCCCCTACGGCCAAAGAGTGGGTGGGGAGTGTGACGTACTGCAAAACACACCTGGGTAACTATTGGGAACTCTTACCGCCAAGATCCAGACCGAAAGACATTTGGGAACCATTCGTGGCGTGGCTTGGGACGGAGGCAGCAGATGACCTAAATTCAATGTTGTAAATCATGCATGGAGTATACCGAAACGTAGACATGCCTGAGGGCGGGGAGTGCGTGGACCCATAAATCGATACACAATTGGCTATATAGAGTGGGTCATGTGGTGTTTGTTCAGATGGCATGCATTAAATATCTGGGACGTGACTTGCGTCTGGACTTGCAACTCCAAGCTGGACTATACATAGTATGCAAACTACCTTTGTGGATAACTATCTGCCATGACTTGTAACCGCTGGTATGAAGAAATGCACTGTACTGATTGTTTTTCATCTTTATTTCAGTTCTTTGTATGTTGTTGTTATAACAAAATGCCAATAAAAAAAAAAGAAAGAAAGAAAAAAAAAAACAGGTGCCACAGAAGCACTGCATTCAGAGCTTGAAAATCAGCAAATTCAGTTTAGACTTTCATATTGAGCAATGTAATATAGATACTGGTCTCACTAGGTCTCCACTAAAGCTGGTCTTCCTACAGTAGTAGTAAAATATGTATTTTAGTAACGGGTTCTTGAATTTGCCAAAAGTATTTATTTAGCCGGGGCTGGTGGCTCACTGTGCTAATGCTTCCACTTCAGGGGTCTGATTTGAGCTCCGTGTCACCGGTTCAAGTTCCATCACGTCCACTCCTCCTCTAATCCTTCCTAGGTTTTGGGGGGGTGGGCGGGGGGAGTTTTATATAGCACGAACTCAACCCGAAGGTATCGGAGCACTTTACATGAGCACCAGTTGCTTTGATGACGGACACATTTATTTTGTTAGGCAGGGGGAGATTAGGTGATTTGCCCAGAATCGCAGGATGTTGAGGCTGATGAATGAGTACCATTGATTTCGGTGACAAACATCTGTTGTCTATCAAAAGTCCCAAGAGACCTCTTGGGGTGAATGTGCAGTTTCAAAAAATATCACAAATCTGCTTTTTTAGGTTTACTTAATATTCATTGTGATGTGGCTGGGGTGGAGTCATTCAGATGTATGTTTTTTCTTATTTTTTTTTTTATTAAACTCCGACGAACCATAAAACACAGCACACATTTCAACACAGACACTTCATTCAACATTCATGATCCCTTTCAAAAAAGGTATAAATGCAAAATGTTTAACAGTAAGAGTGTTCCCTCCAGATCGCCTTTTACTACTAAAGCACATTGCCCAACGGTTCAAGGGAATGAAGAGAAAATGTGATAGTCACCAAACAAATGAGTGAACTACCCATATCACCAGCTGTACCTCCCTCAGAGGCCAATGCCTCCCCCTGTCTCCCTCACACCAGTTAAGGCGAATTGTGGATCTAACTGCCCCTAACAAGTCCCACACACTCACCCCAAACAGGAATGTAGTATTTGCACAGTCAAGACTAAATTCAGTCTCTGATGAGAAGTTGTCCAAGAAGTCTGTCAATGTTCTTCCTGCAAGAAGACATAATGTGTCCCTCGCCAGTCCACTGAACTTGGAAACCTAGAGGCTGTGCTTACTTTTGCTATCATCCCTTCACCTTTGGCAGTGTCCCCTTCCTGATAAGAGAGAGCGAGAGCGCTACTGTTTTCGTTTTACTATTTGTCTGGACTATAACATCTCTTATGAGCTGACTTTATGGGCACCTAACTGCGCCTCCTTAAGTTAATATTCTTTCTCACAGTTCTCGAGGGCAGTTAGTTGACATTCATCTCTGATGTAGCCACAGGCTCTCTTCTCATCAGTCCTGTCAAAATCTTTTCTATTTCCATAGCAAGTTACTCGGAGACCTTTGTGGAAGTCACAAGATCGTGAGATGCACCTCCCTCACATTGTCAAGAAGTTCCAACCTCGCATCAAGTTTTTTTTATGTTACTTGACCGCACCATTGTTAAAGATGATGTCCTGTCTGAAGAGTTTCCATCTCCCGTTTGACAATGTAGTATCTGCACTTAAGGCTAAGACCATGCCACCTCCAGTTTGGTATTTCATACTCATCCAAACAGTCCTGCATTTCACCTCGGTGTTTTCCTTTTCCTTTAAGTCACCATGAAATTCATTGGAAAAGCCTAGGAGGTTCTCCCTCCCTCCTTAACCAGTTAACTCTACTTCCTTGGGCATGTCCTCTGCCATCCCAACTCATCTTGCCTTAAAATCCACAGAATTACATTTAGAGAGCTACTTTTGGTGTAGTTTCTTCACCACTATGGCTAAGCACAGCAGAAAAGCCTTCGCAGCTTTCCCAGTTATGCTACAGCATACACCTTAGCTGTGCCTTGCTTTCATGTCTCAGGCCACGCTATTTATTTTTATTAGGACCACCCAGGTTCTCCTAGCTCTCGCTTCAGGGGAACCCACTGAAGGGCCTGTTACCACCACAGATTGAACGCCCAAACATTGTGCGGCGCATCGTGTTTGGCAGAGAAGGGATTCCACATACCAAAATCCACTGACGCAAAGTTCATCATCCATTGGCGTTTTCTCCGGTGTCTGCCAAACCCAGTGGGCTTCCTGGCCAGTCAAAAAAGTTGAGTATTGGGGTCTCTAGTAGGAGTGTATTGGATTCACAGTCAAATTGGAGCCCCCTTGTTTGGCACAACAACGGGACAGCTTGTGCTACAATTGCAGGGCTGCTTGAGAAATGGGTGCGCTTCCCACTAATGCTAGCAGACCAGGTGGCACTTATGAAAGTGATTGTGCTCCCGAAACCTCTATACCCGTTTCTTAATATTTTGCCTCTCCTAATAAGCTAAAGAAAGAAATGACTCATTAGGCGCTAATGAGTCATTTCGTTGTTCAGCTTAAAACAAATGATCAAACTGACAAGGGCTGGAAAACAACCTCACAAATTATGAAATTAAATGAAAATTACATTTATAAAGCACACTAATGCACGGAGAAGTCCAGGCGCTAAAAACCTACTAAAGGAAATGAAAAGAAGAAAGACAACCTGAGCTGATGTATGGGGTAGAATGACTATTGCCTAAAAAGCAATGTTTGTAGCGCTTTTCTGAAAGGAAGCAGGCCTGTCAAATTCTTTTGGTTAGGAGGAAGAAAGTTCCTGAGTTTGGATGGGCAGGTCACAAAGCTGCACATCCAAACTCTGGAACGCTCTTCCTCCTTACCTACATTAGAAATGCTCATTCTCCCTTAAGCTGGAAGGATTTGCAGCACTTTGCTTAGAATTATGCTATCTTCCTGCCTAGGCGTCCTATTGGTTTCATCCGCCGTGCTTCCTCGCCCATTTGTAGTAGGGATGGGCATGGTGCATCCCCCATCCCCTGATCACAACATTGTCTCACCCCTGGAGTAGCGCTTAACACAACGTGCGGGAGTGGCAATCCTCCGTTACCTGAATCTGCCGCTATTAGACTATCCCTTGTCCCCACTTACCCTTACCCAGGTTATCCACACACAACCTCAACATCCTCTCATATGCATACAACATGCAGCTCCTATTCTCCCTTTCAGACAAGATGCCCAACACAAGAAACAAGTTTACCACCTGCATGACGTAAGTCACTAACTGGATGAAAGCCAAATGTCTCAAGCTCAACACAGACAAGACCGAAGTAGAGAACTTCGGCAAGAACACCTCCCCATGGGACTCAAACTGCTGGCTGGAGAACTCAGACCCACACCCAGAACATACGCCAAAAACCTCAGATTTATCATAGACCTCAAACTGGACATGACCGAACAATTCAACACCGTCAGTGCATCCTGCTTCCACACCCTGAAGATCGTGTGGAAGAGCTTCAAATGGCTCCCAAGCAACACTAGAAAAACACACCCTCCTCACCGGCAATTTGGACTATGGGAACACCTTCTGCACCGGGATCACCGGGCAACTCACTACAGGGGTGTGGAATTTAATAAAATATCTACTTGTCCATGGGGCAGGTTACTTCATAAATCTACTTGTCCTGTAACAAAATCTACACATGCATATTTGCTCATGCTAAAATGCAGTTCACATATATTTTCTAGGAGTACTATTTCTTGTCCTAGTTCTGTAAATTCTTGGGCATTCACGAAAGCCGTATAGCTGCACTTAATGCAAGGACATATACCATGGGTGCACTTTTGAGACTTTCTTTAAGAATTGGGCCCCTAATTTGGTCTGGCGTTGACCGTGACCATTTGAGTTTATTAAAATTCTGTCTCTCTCTCTGTATCTTCTCGCTTCACTGTGAGTGACGCTGTGGGCCAATACACTGCGTTCTACTCTTTCACAAGGAGCATATCGGCACACAAAGTAGTTTTGTTCAGTGCCAGTAACTACTGTGGCAGTGTGTGCTTTTCGAGACCAAGAACAACTTTTGCTAATATTTGTTATAATGGTGAGGGCCCGACAGCTCCCACACCAATAAGGTTTTACAAAAACCATGCCAAAACAAGTCACACATTGACCAAACTAAAAAGCTGACCACCAATTTCAGACCTACTGGCTTTGCCAATGCTTTTTTATTTTTGTTTCCCTTAATCTTATTGAAACTGGTGACACTGATTTTTCATTATGAATACTTTTGGGAAATACTAGCATGCATCAACACGTTACTATATGATGCTGCAAAAAATGGTACCTAAAATTTTACAGTAGTTGCATTTTTTTGGGAACATTTTATTTTGAAAGCAAAGAATCATCGATCTTGCTTTAAAGCTTCTGCAAATATTTGCATCAAATCGGAGAGAATTCTGGGAGCATTCTACATAGCCTTATATTGCTAAACTTTGAAAACGTGTGTACACATTTTTATACTGGAACCACTGTCAGTAGTACAGTCCGAGCTTACAAGATTTACTTAGAGGGCTCTCCCTAATAATAAAGGCTTTCAATTAATGAACCATAAATACAAGTTTGAACAGCATTAAGATATGGACAAAAATATTACCTTAACTGCAGACAGTGCCCTTCCCTGATCCATAATGTGGTACTGCAAACTGACAGCCAAAGGGTTTGTGCTGCAGGGGGTTGAGCCTACTTGTCCCAAGGACAAAATACACATGAAAACTTGTTGCCCTTGACCCCCAAACAATATGTCCTGGATGTCAGGCTATAGGAATTCCACATCCCTGTCACTAGAAGTCTACACAAAATGGCAAAGGTCTGATAAAGGACTGACGGGGCAAAAACATTTTTTAGTAAAAGCATACCGGTCGATTCAAAATGGTGTCTCAGACCTGGGGATAAGTATAATCCACTAATTAGTATGCTATCAGTATAAATGTTAAAGGAAAGTGAGTCTACAGGGGTAGTGCCGGATGAGTAAACATCTCACCTACAAGCCGGTGATAATTCCAACCCGGCCGGTCATGAGGAAATCCAGAGTTTCTCTTCAGAATTTAGAGTTTCGGGATTCTAAAAAAACATATATAATAGATGAGATGTTTACTCATCCGGCACTACCCCTGTAGACTTTCACTACAGGGGTAGGGCACAAAATGTTTTTGCCCAGTCAGTCCTTTATCAGACCTTTGCCATTGTGATTTTCAGTAAATTTTGCCTGGTTGCTTCCCCACATTTGCACTATAGACACTCAGCAGTCACAGATGCTTTCTTCACAGGACCACCACCCACTATATCCAGTAGCTGCATTAATACAATGGATCTTATGAATACGCTTAGTGTATTATGTCTGCACTAGGGACACGCACTATCCACGCATGCTCCCGCCACATTAGCACTGCACCACACACGAGCATCACGAACTGAATTTCAATATTGCCACTTACCATGTCACACAAAGTCACGTATTTGTCGATGGAATGAGGTTCCCACGTGGTGACAACTGTGTCACACCTGCTGGTCTCTGTCACACCCCCTTTCCGCCACACCGGATACACGCTTGACACATCATCTGACACATGGGTGTGGCTCACTGATATTCCGCACATTGTTGGAATATACTCATTTTAAAGTGAGCTTATTTGTAGCATTTCCAGCCCTAAAGAAGTCTAGGGTTACTACCCTTAACACGAAACACGTGTTGGCTGGACCCTGTGCTTTTCATTGAATTAAAACAAGGAGAACATCTCAAAAGACATCGTCTGCCTTCATCCTTTCATCTGTATACAATCGAACTTTCGTATGATACTATAGCGTGTGCATAGGATTTGCGTTCACATGTAACGGACTTTGGTCTTATTATCGAGGGTTTAGGGGTTTTTCCTTCACCTTTTGCACCGCAAAGAACTATAACCTTTTACTTAACAACACTTGGCGTGCGCCGGAGATTTTCCTGTGTTAAGCTCCCACTTTTGTTTATCAAAGAAACCTGTCTATTTCTGAAATGGGCACCAGTTATGGAGTTTAGGAGCAGTGGTTATTTGTATATCTCTGAATTTGTGGGCACCCATACTAGCATTTTTCAAAATGTCTTCTTTCTTACACATTGCATTATATTTAGAAGGCACAAATGCAGCAAATTCCAATTGGTAACAACAAATGTTCTACTATTCTATGTTCCTGCATGTCTTCAGATAAAAATGCTACCTCATTTGTGGGGGTAGGCATTGTGCACGCGACAGGAAACGTCTCAAAACGCAACATGGACGCTTCACATTTTTCCACTGAAAAGTGACTTTTTTTGCTATGACGGTAGCAATTAATTTTTAGCTGAAACCTAGCAAAACTGTACATTTTTGAAAACTAGACACCATGGAGAATCCACGAACACCTAGAGGAATCCAGGGTGGGGTGACCTTGTGTGGCTCTCACCAGTTTCTCTTACGCAGAGGCACTTGAATACCTCACATGTTGACTAAAAAAATACATTTTCATCACATTTATGTGAGGAAAGTTCTGGAATCTGTAGGAAGCCACAACGGTCCTTACATTCCCCCAAGTCTCCCAATAAAAAAATGGTACCTCACTTGTATGGGTAGGCCTAGTGCCTCTGATAGGAAACGGCCCAAAATGCAACATGGACACATTCCATTTATCCAATCGAAACTGACACTTTTTAGGTTTCGCCTAGACAGTCCATGCAGTGTCTCTGTGAGACATGTTGTTTGCATACAGTGGGCTTCGAGCCCGCCCATAGTTTACTATTTGTTACTTTCAGCATCGCTCTCATTTCATTCATCTCAGTTTGTCACAGCATGTGGGCATCATGTCCTCTTGTGTTTGGCCGTCCCCTGGAGCATGTGCTAAGTACTTGTGTCCATTCGCTGCTTCCCTTTTTTTAATCTACTTTTTTCTTTGTGTTCAAGCACTCCTCATGAGTGCTTGTGTTTTTAGTCCATCTCTCATATCCCCGTCCATGTAGCTTCTTTTCTCTCCCCACCCTGTACTCTACCCCAGTGCACTCTGGTGCACTCTAGTGCACTCTACTGCACTCTACTGCACTCTACGCTACACTGCACCCTACTCTGCACCACTGCACTCTACGCCACTCTGCTTTTCTCTGCTAAGTCACTGCACTCTGTCACTGTACGCCACTACATTTTACGCCACTTTACTCTGCACTACTGCAGTCTGTGGCACTCTGCTCTATGCCACTCTGTGCTGTCACTGCACTTTATGCCACTCTGCTCTATGCCACTGCACTCTACGACACTCTACTCTGCTCCACTGTCCTCCATGCCACTGCACTTTACTCTGCACCGCCCTACTCCACTGCACTCCATGCACTGCACTCTACGACACACTACGCGGCACCACTGCTCAATGACACTGCACTTTTCACCACTCTACTCTACGGCACTGCACTCTACGCAACTTTACTCTGCACCGCTCTACTCCTGGCCACTGCCACTCTGCACTGCATCACTGCACTCTATGCCACTGCATTCTATCCCACTCTGCCCTGCATCACTGCGCTTTACGCTGCTGCACTCTGTGCTCTGCATCACTGCACTCTACGCCAATCCACTCTACAGCATGGCACTCTACACCTCTGCGCCCCTCTACACACCTCTGCGCCACTCTATACTCATTCTAATAGGGCCTTGCGATCCATGGACAAAGCTATTCTTACTATCCCCTGTATCCGATGGTCAAGATGTGGAGGCAGATCTTTTTCATATTTGGCACCCGTCTACTGGAACAAGCTGCCTTTCCAGATCTGCACTTGTACAGATCATACTATATTCAAAAAATTACTAAAGACCATTTTATTTTGAGGCAAGTATTTTGTTTCTATGTAGTTTCGGTTTTTAGCGTCGAAATACCCTTGTAGGTGTGATTTGTGCGCAATATCAAATGATGCTCCGCACCTCTGCGCCACCCTGCTGCGCACCTCTGTGCCACCCATTTCCCACCACCCTGATTTCCCACATGTCTTCTTATAGGAGTGGTACCCCATTTGAGTGGGTGGGCCAAAGGCAATAAAGTGCTACGTTGAGAAATCAGTGATGGGGTTCTCCATGTCCTATAATGGCATCTGCAACACCTTCTTCCAAGTTGGGCCTGGTTAATCACCCACAGTCCCACAGTACCGAAAAGGCTCGAAGGAGAAAAACTCCTAACCAATCGGATGGTCCTATTTTTTTCTGTTATTTCTTTCAGTACTGCTGGAGTCCTGCAGGACCAACCATCTAGATAAACCTTTTTTTTTTTTTTAATCCCTCAACTGCCTCATTGATGACCTCCACCGGCAAGAATGGTTTGTACCTACTCAGCAAATTGTTGCATAATGAAATGCCTGGTGGTCAGAAGGTTTCTGTCCTCAATTGAAATGTGTTGACAGTTTTATCTGGTGAGACTGATTTCAAACTGTGCTTCTTGTAATGGGAAATGCCCATTGGCTTTTAGTTTTTAATACTTGCTTCTTTATGGCTTCTTAAATAATTTATTTTTTGTAAGTTTGTGATGTTTGGTACTACTAGTCCGATGTCTGAATATAGGCATGCAAATGTATCCATCTTAGAGTATCCATAAATGAATTAAAACTAAACAAAATCACCTCATGTTACTGTTTTTTGTATTGGTAAACTCTAAGGAATTGGAAATGGGAATACACAAACTAAATTTCAAGCAACTATTGGCAAATCCAGCAGATCCCACTATTGCTTTTGCCAGTGCTTGTTTCCTTTGGAGTTTTATTTTAAAACTTTATTAGACAAAACATGTAAGGATGATTGCTTGTGTGAGCACATAAATATCTGTTAATGTACATGGAAGAGCCGCCGCCTTGGAAAACGTTTTGTAAAGCTGGCTGTGCATGCATGAGCTAAGATCTTGAAATGGATTTCTTAATAGTTTTTCAAAACCATGCCTCAAGAAGGTGGCAGCTAGGAGCACATGCATGGTGCGGTGCTTTGCATGCAGTATTGGGGTCCTGGTATCAGCATCTGGGGAGCTTGAATAAGGGAAAAAAGTTGGTTCATCAGTCCATGGTACTGAAGGGGACTATTTTCTGTGTGGATAACAATATTATGCAAGGGCAGAATGCAGTCACCCACAGAGCAAAGATCCGGTGGCTGAATTTGGCTGATTTATTGTTATAAATATTATGAAAACATTTGTTCACCACTTTGGCTCTAGTAACAGAAACTGAAGATAACAAGCATTTGCAATGCAATACGTCTCGCATTTACGCACGTTTGAGCTATTGGCATTGTAAATGACAATGCCTTTTTTTTTTTTAAACAGGCGTCATTTACGATGCTAATAGCTTAAACTTTCGCAAATGCGAGACCTATTGCATTCCAAATGTTTGTTTATAAAAGGGCCCTATGCAGCGCTTTCACTTTAACGATCGCCACTCCCCTTTATTTAGACGACCCGCGTCTAAAGAAAGGTGCGCAGCCACCATTAAAGTGAAAGTGCGGGATGGGGCGCTTTTAGCAATAAAATGCATTTGTTTAAGTTGTCAAACAAATGTTTTTGTTGTTGTTGTAAAAGCAGCACATGCCGCGCCCTCACTTTGATGTCGGCCACGCCCCTTTCTTTAAGATGTGGTTCGTCTAAAGAAAGGTGCAGCCGCCATTAAAGTAAAAGCGCAGTATAGGGTGTTTTTAAAAATAAAAACCATTTGTTAAGCAGCATAGCGCGTGCAGATGTGCTGTGCTGTGCAGGGAGCATTTTTGAAAGATAAAGCGCAGCGTCCATGATTAGGCGCCGCCCTGTCATGAAAACAGGGTGGGTTAGGGAGAGCCTGTGGTGCCTGCAAAAGCAGCTAAATTAAAGACATTAAAGAAAATAGTGCTCACAAAATGTAGCTAAAACAGACTGTGTAACAACACAATTAAAAAGTCCAGACCTCATGGGAGGTTACAAATGCAGACCAGGCGTTACTTAGGTGGGGACTAACAAGCCTATTCACGGATCAGAAGCAACCACTTTTTGAAAGGACAGAAGCAGGAGCCAATTGAAAAGATGGGCGAAGAGTGGGTGGAGCTTCAAGCCGATACCTGAATACAGCATGCCTCGCAGAGCAGCACATGCGCTGCCAGGCTCAACCTAAAAACATGGAGTCAACAAGACAGGTAGGTTTTATGTATTTTCTAAAAGCAAAGTTGGGTGAAATGTTCTTAATGTGCAATGGGATATGGTCCTAGATTTAAGTGCTGTTTAAGGCCAAGCCATGGTCGCCATTTCTAGAGCATTTAATGCTTTGCATAAAGAACAGACTTTGGAAGCTGGAATGCAAAGTTCTTGAAGGATTGTACTGAGTGAAGTGCAAGCGGCAGGGTGACTTTTCATTGGCAAAGAAGGCTCTGCATCGGGCAATGAGTATTTTTTATTTTTTTTTTAACATTGTTTCAGTGGAAGCCAGTATAACTGGGCTCCTGCTTGAGTAATGGGTTTGAATTTTCTTAAGTTGCAAAAAAGCCAAAAGGCAACATTTTGGATTTTCTGGTTCAGAAATGAATCGGGTAGACCTAGGTAAAGGATATTGCAGTGTTCAACACTGGAAAGGACACACATGGAGACCACCAGAGTGTGAAGGAGGTGAGGTAAAATTAGCAGCAGTTTGCTTAAGTCTCAGATAGAACAGCATGTAGACGGAACTGCTTTAATCTTATCTTGAGAGGATATCTGTTAGTCAAGAAAGAACCTTGGGTATTTGAACTTGGCTGTCAAAGAGTGGATCTCCCATGGATGTAGGCCAGAGATTTTAGTTCACTTTTTCTATATTTTATTTACCAACTGGCAGGAATGCAGATTTATTCTAATTTAGTTTGAGCAAGTTGAGCCATCCAGTACTTAACTTCTGAAAAAGTTGGTCAGTTTAGCAACTTACTAGGGAGCCTGCTAATCCAAGCACACAATCAGTTGTGTATCATCAGCATAGGAAATTGTAAGGTAATCAAAGGATCTAATATTTTGGACCAGTGGATGAACGTAGATGTTAAGTAACACTGGAGAGAGGGCAGAGGAAGAGCAGAAAGCAAGGACTGGATGCTTAAACCCAACCTTGGCAAGGCAGCTTGAGCGTTTTGTGATCTACAGTATCAAACGGTGTTGATAGACCAAGAAATTTAATTAGAGCAGTATCACTTTGATGGAGGATAGATCTTAATTCCTCAAGCGGTCTCAGTGCCTCTGCCAGGGCTGAAGCCAAGCTGCCAAGTGTGTCCAAGCAATTGGCTTTTCTAAAGTGGTGTGCTAGTTGTTTGACTATAGTTCACTCAGTGATTTTGCCAGAGGCAGAGCGGAGCATGACATATCTGTAGTACTCAACCTCTGCTCTGTCTAGATGGTCTTTTTTAAGAAGGGGGTTATGACTTGTTTGGAGAGGGCTAAGTTGATAATCTTGGTTAATGTAGGTACAAGTGGCTGAGCAATGGACAGTAAGGATGACTCCGGGCAAGTATCATCAAGGGGTACAACTCTCAATCACTTTTAGTATAGCTGCAACTTCTTCGTGATTGGTGGGTGGTAAAGTTGACCCAACTTAATGAGGAAAAAGTGCATTCATAAGCGAAAGGAGTGTTGGGAATAGTGGAATGCAAGTTATTTATTCCAGAGTAAATTTTCTGAGTTTTCAAATGAAAAAAATTGTAATAGGTTGTTAACAAAGGGGAAACGAAGCAGTTTGGTGCAAAGAAGGACTTTAAGGTCTTGAATAAGTTTCTGGTCCTGGTGGTAGAATCCAGAATGTAAGTACATAGATAAGTTGATTTAGCTAAATAAAGTTCTCGTTTGTAGATTTTCACTTGAAGTTTGTATAGTAGTGTCTCTTGGAATATGAAGCCCATCTCTTGCGTGAAAATTCAGTCATGGGTAAGCAGTGACTCTAAGGCTTCAGAGAACTGTTTGGTAGAAGGTTTATGTGACAAATTTCAGGTGAATTAAATGGTCAAGAACAGAGGTTAAGAGATGGTTACTGAATGATAAGGATTCAGAGGTAGAGTTTAAAAATTAGGATCATTGTACAAGGAAGATTCTAAAGCAGTAATAGCGAATCAAAGTTTGATTTCATTCCAGGCACGAGAGCTAATTCAATCAATCAATCGGAGGATTGTGAAGCGCGCTACTCATCCGTGAGGGTCTCAAGGCGCTAGGGGGGGGCGGCTCCGGATCAGTCAGAGCCAGGTTTTGAGGTCCTTCCTGAAAGCGTGCAGGGTCGGGGAGTGTCTGATGTTCACCGGGAGCTCGTTCCAGGTCTTGGCTGCGATGTAGGAGAAGGCTCTCCCGCCTATTCTGTTTCTGCGGATGCGGGGGACCTCCACCAGGGCGAGGTCGGCGGAGCGGAGGTTCCTCTTGGGCACGTGGAAAGATACTCTCTCCTTGAGGTATTTGGGTCCGATGTTGAGGGATTTGTAGGCGTGGGTGAGGAGCTTGAAGGTGACCCTTTTCTCGACGGGGAGCCAGTGGAGTCTTCGTAGGTGTTGGGTCATGTGTTCCTGACGCGGTGTGCCGAGGACGAGTCTGGCTGCGGCGTTTTGGATGGTTTGGAGTTTGTGTAGAAGAGTTATGTTGATTCCGGCGTAGAGGGCGTTGCCGTAGTCCAGTCTGCTGGTTATGAGTGCGTGGGTGACGGTCCTTCTGCAGTCGGGGGGGATCCATTTGAAGGTCTTGCGGAGGATGCGCAGGCAGTTGAAGCTGGTGGAGGCCACGGCATTGATCTGGCGGTTCATGGAGAGGGAGGAGTCCAGGATGATGCCGAGGTTTCGTGCGTGGTCTGTGGGGGTGGGTGGGTTCCCGAGGGTGGAGGGCCACCAGGTGTTGTCCCAGGCAGAGGTGCAGGGTCCGAAGATGAGGACCTCGGTCTTTATCTGAGTTGAGTTTCAAACAGCTGTCTTTCATCCAGGCTACCACGTTCTTCATTCCTTCCTGGAAGCAGAGTTTGGTGTCTACGGGATTCTTCATGAGTGAGAGGATGAGCTGGGTGTCGTCGGCGTAGGATACAATACTGAGCCTGTGCTGTCTGATGATGGCGGCGAGGGGGGCCATGTAGATGTTGAAGAGCGTAAGGCTGAGTGATGATCCTTGGGGTACTCCGCAGTTGATATCGGTGGGTTTGGAGAGGAAGGGAGGGAGTCTGATCCTCTGGGTTCTGCCGGAGAGGAAGGATTGGATCCAGTCTAGGGCGGTTCCTTGAATCCCCGCGTCGTGAAGTCTGGCTGCAAGTGTGCGATGTGAGACGGTGTCGAAGGCTGCGGAAAGGTCTAGTAGGATGAGGGCCGCAGTGTGTCCCTGGTCGAGTAGCATGCAGATGTCGTCAGTGGCGGCGAGGAGGGCGGTCTCGGTGCTGTGGTTGCTGCGGAATCCAGACTGGGAGGCATCTAGGATGGAGTTTTCTTCGATGAAGGAGGTCAGCTGGGCGTTTGAGTCTCTCTGTGACTTTGGCCGCGAAGGGGAGGAGAGAGATGGGCCGGTAGTTCTTCAGGTCCGTGGGGTCCGCCGTTGGTTTCTTGAGGAGGGGTTTGACCTCCGCCCGTTTCCAGTCGTCTGGGCAGATTCCTGATCTGAAGGAGGCGTTGATGGTCCGTCCTAGTTCGGGTTCGATGGCTGTTGAGGCCCTGTGGAATATGTGCGGTGGGCAGGGGTCCGTTGGGGCTCCCGAGTGGGTTTTCTTCATGGTCGCGGTGATGTCTTCGATGGTGGCGGGATTCCATGTCATGATTGTTTAGACTTGGTCTGAAGGTTTAAAAAAAGATTGCTGAAGCTTGATCTGAATGTGTAAAAAGAAACTACTCTGTGGTCTGATTAAGGTGGAGGAAAAAGATCAGACCTGGGGCCGTATTACATAAAGTGCCCTGGGTGCGCAACGGGCGTTTGCGCCCGCTTTGCGTGCCCCGGAGCACTTTGGTATTACAGAAGGGGCTGCAGACACTTGTGCGGGCCCTTCTTTAATACCAGTAGCGCTGGCGGCCATAAAGCGCCAGCGCTATCTTCAAGGGGATGTTCCTTCATTTGCCTGGTGGCGTGCCATATGTAAATGAGGTAATCCCTTTGCCTCTGCGCACGCGCCGTATTACCGATGTGGGCGCAGAGGCAAAGAAGCTCCCAGGAGGTGCACTGTCAGTGCACCTCCTGAGAGCCCTCTGCGGGGGTAAAGGAGGTCCTACGGACCCCCAGACATCCCCTTGCAGGTGGGTGCAGTCACTGACTGCACCCGCCTGCAAGGGAATCTCTATGCCCCTTTAAGTGTAGGTGGGTTGCTGCCTGCACAGTGAAACACGGAGCGGCTTTAAAGCAGCCGCTCCATATTTCACATGAATGCGCTGCTCCCGGGCAGCACGAGTTAGCGGCTGCCCTGGGGGCAGCGCTTTCCCCCATAATGCGGCACATTTTCATTCATTGCACCGGGCGCCTTTTTAAAGGTGTACCCGGTGCAATGAAGGAAAAAGCGCATGTGTAATGCGGCCCCAGAATGCTATTGGCCTTAGTGCAGGTTGCTCTGCATATATTTTGTGAGATCCCAAAACAGGTCATGATGTAACAGAATTCTTGCAAAAGGACATCTTGCGGATTATTAATGTGCATATTAAAATCACTCCGCATGGTCAACTTTGGAAATCAGAGAACCACTAGCCCCCTGAAGTCGTATACCTCTCCATGCTGTATGTTGTTCTGGGAGATACCAAAATGTGAATTACATTATAATGGACTATTAGATGAAGAAGTCTGACTGAAAGCCATTTTATGTTGTGTGTGTAATTTTAAGATTTTGTTTTTCTTTGAAAAGTAAAAGATCTCGCTGAACATCATACCTAAAAATGTAAACTTTGAATGTCCATGAATAAAGTTTGTATCTGTTCGACTGAATTTGTGATTCCAAGCTTAAAATTCTTCACCATACATAAAGTATGTTAGATACATTCATGGCAGCAATTTAATTAACATTTAAAAATTACTCCATGCCATTTTATTTTTACAGCGGTGTTTTGGTGCGATTGGAAGAATGCAGTCATCCGGTTGTGATGAAAGGCTTGTGTGCAGAATGTGGTCAAGATCTGACACAGTGAGTATACAGGTTTTTCAGTTCCTGTTTAAGCTTTTATGGGCGTGTTTTTCAAACCAGTGATATTGAATTAGAATGAAAGACTAGCATTAGCTCAGTGAAAGGCTGCAAGGCAGTATCTATGATTTCAAAACGCCATGGATTTTTTATTTTATTTAGGTAAATTGTCTGTTTATCAAAGCAAAAGATGGCTGTTGAAACAATATAACTTATCTGACCGCATTTTACTTCTAATTAGAACCTTGGAATGTTGGGAACTCCATTGAAGACAATGGAGTTCTCTGGGTTTCTAATGGTCGGTAGAAGCCCGGAGCTCCAATATTCCAAAGTTGTCGTTCACAGCTGTTGTTGTGAACTAAGGCCTCCTGGAGCCCGAGAGGATTTCAACTCCCTCTGGCTCTGTGAGGCCTTTGTTATATTTGTAAGAACATTCTGCCCTCTAGTGGTGGGATGTTCTAATAGCCATTTAGCCCTCCATGGCTTGGCTTGGCTATACCAGCATTAAAGTCACGCTCCCTTGTTAAAGGCCGGTATAGTCCGCTACGGCGAGCTATAATGGATATATTAACTAGAATATTTTGGCTTTTAACAATTGAAGTCTCAGTGCCATTCCTCAGAATCTTCCCCAATGTCTGACAAACCTCAGGTGCCTAACAAGCCAAGACCAAAATTTCCCAGTGCCTTGGCTGAGCCCATGCAGGTCAAGGCCTTCCAGCTAGCAGTGCCAACTGTTTTTAGATGGCCCACAACCCTCTGGGCCACTTCCTAATATAGTTGGAGAGAGTCTGTTCTTGTGGGTTTGGCGGCTTTGACCCAGATCCCTTCTGATGCCATGCTTTCATGAGCTTTGGTCTGTCACCCAAAGTAAGATTCAAACCAACAAAAGTACTGGCCTCCATTTGCTCGGCCTGTCCTTGGCACCAACCCCAAAATCTTTTGCCCGCAGAGCCAGCGCATTCCACGGAATCAATAGGAGAAAATATCTGTGCAGCAAAGAATTACGGTGGGCCTAACTTCAACAGTGAATCATTATCTGAGCACCTTCCTGGGGCCTAAAGGTTCACCTGCGTGGCAGAAAGTTTTGATTCAGATACCTTTGATATGGATGATAACTATGTATTTATGGCTGAGAATCGAAATTTGCCTAGCATAGTAACGGTAAGCTTCAATTCTATTAAGGACACGGAGGCGAGGATTATGCTTTTCTTCCTTCGCTTTATATTTCATAAACAACACACAGCAGCCAGAAAAGCAATGAAACGACTTTTTTTCCAACAAAATAGTGAAAAAACGATCTCTTTTCAACTTGAAAACGACCAAAGTTTGCTTTATAAACATCAACTCCCATAAGTCCATAGGGTAGTGCTGAAACCAAGTCCTTCCACGATGTCCATGACTGCTAGAAAGCTCCTCCATCTTGTCTAACCCTCCTCTTTCTTCGCGCGAGTCACGGCTGAACGGCACTGGTCTTGTTTGGCCCCGTCATTTCCTATAATATAAGAAAAATTCGTTCGTGAGATCACTCGAGATCCCTATCCCGAAATTAAAACTTCAACATCATGGCAAAGGCAAGATTAAGTAATACAAGAGACAAGACATTCTATGTCCCTGAAAAACCTTAAAATCTGGTTACTTACGTAGGTACGGGGGGGGGGGTCGCACAGTCTCGTGCTCTGGGAGGGATAATCCTCGCCTCCGTGTCCTTAATAGAATTGAAACTTACCGTTACTATGCTAGACAAATTTCGATTCTATGTCAGGACCGGAGGCTCCGATTATGCTAGTTCAAAGCTTACTTACCACCAACTGAGCAATGTCCACAACCGGTTTGAAATAAAACCGCTTAAAGGTGGAATCCGACGACCAATCCGCGGCGCGCATCAAGTCCTCCAAACGGGCTCCCAGGGCAAAAGCTTTAGAAGCCATCGCGCCCCTGGCTGAGTGAGCACCGAACTGTTTCATGTCAATACCCGCCTCTTGCATGATCCACCTTACCCACCTAGCTATAGTGGGTGAGGAGACTGCTTTGTGCGGCTTCCTTAAAGCAATAAGAAGCTGTTGCTTGCCCGGAGGGCGAAATTCAAGTGTTATATCCTCATATGATTTGAGGCAGTTTACCACACACAGTTTGGGAACATCTAGAAAGGCTGGATATGAAATTGTTTGTGAAGAGGACTTAGTACGGCGTCCCACTGTAAAAGTAACCCCCTCCGGGGAAAAAACTCTCGCTGAGGCATCCAGCGCCCGGACGTCTGACACTCTGCGGCAAGAAACCAGGCATAACAGCATGGCCAACTTGGCCGAAATTTCTTTCAAAGAAAGGTACTCGTTGGGCTGCCAAGAGAGGAATAGATTCAGAACCAAATTGACGTCCCATAGTACAGAATACCGTGGTTCGGGGGGCAATGAGAGACGAATGCCCCTCAGGAGCCTACAGATGAAAGAGTGTCCCCCAATAGGGGCGCCGTCGATTGGTCAATGAGCCGCCGAGATGGCGGAACGCACTGCGTTAATAGAACGGTACGCCAGGCCGTCTGTTGCCAGTTCTGCTAAGTTGAGAACCGGAACGACGCCGGCGACCACGGGATACAGACCCCGTCGAAGACACCAACGCATCCACTTGGTCCAGGCTGAGCGATAGCGTTTCGAGGTACTGTGTGCCCAGGCCTTTGACAGGAGAGTCTCAGCCGGTCCCAAAAGTCCCGGGAGCGACCAGCGTCGCCGGAAAGCTGCCATGCCATGAGGCGGAGAGAGCCCTGGTTGAGGAGGTGGTGAAGCTCTTCCTCCGGATTGAGCAGGAGATGAGGAAACAGGGGGAGTAGGATTGGAAAATCCCAAGAAAGTTCCAGAAGAACTGGAAACCACACTTGGGACCTCCAATATGGGGTCACCACCACCATCACCACCTCCGCC
This sequence comes from Calotriton arnoldi, assembly GCA_963921515.1. Taxonomy (NCBI): domain Eukaryota; kingdom Metazoa; phylum Chordata; class Amphibia; order Caudata; family Salamandridae; genus Calotriton; species Calotriton arnoldi. The sequence continues at coordinate 83,534 of CAWUFW010005593.1, forward strand.
GTCTGACGGCGAATTTGAGCCGCCGACCTCAACACCATCGAGAAGGGAGGAAGGCATAACCCTTCTCCCGACTCCAGTTTTGGAGGAACGCATCTGTCGCTGCCGCGAGAGGATCCGGCCTCCAGCTGAAAAGGCGCGGGAGCTGGTGATCTAGGCGAGATGCAAACAGATCCACCGAGAACGGGCCCCATAGGTCCCTCAACCACCGAAAGACCTGGCTGTCCAGCTTCCACTGGCTGGAATCTCTGATACCTGGAGTGCCAGTCTGCTACCTGGTTGGCTTGACCCGGCAGATATTCCGCTGTCACCGAAACATGATGGGCTAGGAAATAGTCCCAAAACTCCTTCGCCATGTTCGCTAGGGTGCGGGAACGAGGACCTCCGAGATCGTTGACGTAGCGGACCGCCGAGACATTGTCCATCTTTAGTAGGAAACATGACCGCACCTTGTCTCTGGTCCAGCAGCGGACTGCGAACGATCCTGCCAGGAGTTCCAAGCAATTGATGTGTAACCGCTGCTCGTCTAACGACCAGACTCCTCCGGTGGAGAACTCCCCGCAACGGGCGCCCCATCCTGACCTGCTCGTGTCGGATTCTATCACTAGGTCCGGAACCGACCCAAATATCGCCCGGCCGTTCCAGGCCTCCATGTGCGTCAGCCACCACGACATTTCCTCTTTGACCTCCTCCGATAGGGGGACCATCTGATCGTACGATAGGCCTCTCCTGAGATGGTGCGCTTTGATGCGTTGTAAAGCCTGGTAATGAAGGGGACCCGGGAAGATTGCGGGATGGAGGAGGACAGGAGGCCCACCACCCTTGCGATCTGCCGGAGAGAGGTATGAGACTTGGAGATAGTTTGCTTCAGCACATGTCGAATTTTTGTCATCTTCCGGGATGGCAGACTTAAGGATGAGTGGACTGAATTCACGACGAACCCGAGGAACACTATACTCTGAGCCGGAGCGAGGACTGACTTGTCTTCGTTGATAACAAAACCTAACCCCTGTAGGAGGGAGACCGCCTGCCGGAGTTGCTGCATCAATTTCGTGGGACACTGCGCCATCAGCAAAATGTCGTCCAGATAGACGATCATTCGGATCCCTTGGCCTCTTAGGAACTCCACCACCGGATGGAGCACCTTCGTGAAACACCAAGGTGCCGAAGAAAGTCCGAACGGAAGGGCGGTGAACTCGTAAATCTGATTTTTCCAGTTGAACTGGAGGAACCTCCGACGAGGTGTATGGATAGGAACTACCAGGTAGGCATCCCTGAGATCCAGCCGGACCAACCAGTCGCCCGGGAGAAGGACATCCCGGAGGAGGTGAATACCCTCCATCTTGAAGTGCCGGTAAACCAACCACCCGTTGAACTCTTTGAGGTTGATTACCGGGCGCCGGCCCCCATCGGTTTTTTCCACCCAAAAAATATTGCTGAGAAACTTGGGGTGCAAGCCTGTGCAGCAAATAGCCCCTTTCCGGAGCAATTCGGCCACCTCTCGGTCCACCAGCTGGACATCCGCATCGGAGAAGGCGATGGGTCGCGGAAACCTTTCCTGACGGGGTTGATTGTAAAATTCGATATGAAACCCCCGAATGGTTTGTAGCACCCAAGCATCTGTTGTGATCTGCGCCCAAGCGTCCTGGAAGGCCGCTAATCGGCCTCCGACGCAAACCTGATCTGCCGAAATGACACTCACCGCTAGGTCCACTGCTGCCGGCATTGCCCTTGAAGTTGCCTCGGCCACGGAAGCGCTGTCCCCTCGTGGGATAAAAGTTGTTGAAGTTGGCTGAGGTGTGGTATTGTCCTCGGCCGGAGCCTTGTCCCCTACCCGGGTTCTGCTGGCCACCACGGCCGGTCGCGCGGCCCCTACCGCGACCGGCCCCTTGGGAGAAACGTGGCTGAAAGACCCTCTTGATGTTGGACTGGGCCTTGTCCAACGAGGTGAATGTGGCCACAAACTTCCCCAATTCCTTGACAAAAGGATCGCCAAAGAGGCCCCCTTGTGCCACTGCCCCTGCCTCCGAGGAGGCTAAATCACCTAGCTTCGGGTCTAGTTTGATTAACAGTGAACGCCGACGCTCCGTCGACAGGGCGCAGTTGGCGTTTCCTAAGAAAATGATCGCCCGCTGCGCCCAGTTCGACAGGACGTCGGGGATATGGCGGAGCCCGTCACCTTCGCCTCCTCCGCCATATCCAATATTTTTGTGAGGAGACCTATGGCGTCCAGGAGTTTATCCTGACAGGAACGCCAGGAGCGGTCAATACCCTTGCGAGGGTCCTTTACGTACTTAGCCAGAAATTTGCCCATCTTCGAGTCTAATTCTGGGGTGCAGGCTACCTTCCCCTCTAGGGTGGTACGTGGACACTCTGCTCTCAAACACCCCCTGGCCTCCTTCTCGAGGGGCTTGCGGAGGCGACCCACCACAAACTTGGCCACCTTGTCCCCAGGCACCCAGGCTGCGGACCGCGGATGGATTATCTCGTCTGGGTCCAGCATCCCTGAGCTGTCCTGTGGCAAAGCGTCCGAGGAGCCGGCCGGGCGCGAGGAGCGCGAAGACCCCTCTTCGTCGTCCGTGTCCTCCGGTGAAGCCCCATCGTGGGACGGGGAGGCCGGAGGGGGGGAGACGGGAGGAACAGGAGCCGCCTGAGGGGCCGGGGGGGGGAGCAACTGTCTTAGCTAAGAATGCGCTACGAAGGCGCTCAAAGGCATCTTTGTCTACCCCCTGCGACCCCTCAGGGCAACCCTCCTTGCGGCATTTCTTCGGGGCCGGTGGACCCTCCCCTGGGGGTACCGTGCTGGTGGGACCCGGGGTCCCCAGGTGAGCTTACGCCAACTTGGCGCACTCTGCCACAATGCGATTTGAAAGCCGTTCTTCCATGGGGCCCACGACTTCATTGACGCATCTGTAAATAGAATCATCAACTGCGTCAAAGAAGTCGTCATCACAAGGAAGGTACTGCTGTACTTCTTCCTCCTCATAATAATCCCCTTCCACTCTGAGGTTTTTAAACAGGAACCTACACCCTGCAGCAGAAACCAAAAGACCACCCAGAGGATGAGCAAAGGGAAAGAGGTAGGTAACTGGCCTGGGGGCACCAGGAGCAACTTTTGGGCAGACCGAAGGACTGCAGGCTTTTGGCGCGGGGCAAAACCGCTATGGAGGGCACAAACCTCTAATGCGCGCAGTCCCTCAGGCAGGCTGACCGGGACGCAACCGCCACCTCGCGCGCACTCTCAGAAAATCAAGAAGGAGACTGTTTTACCTGTGCACAAAAAACCTGCCCGCAGGCGATTCACGCGGCGACGCCGCTATACAGACCCCAGCGGGGCGTAATATGGCAAAGAGAAGGGGAAATACAGCTACTGCAGGCGTCAGAGTGTGGCGGTAGGGGACCAGGCTCGCGGTGTTGGTCGCGCAACGCGGCTCCTCGACTGAGAGAACCGCGTCGCGAGGTCAACGAGACGCGCGAGCTCCCCCTAGCGGTGTTCGTTGACACCGCAGCAAAGGTTTGCGGACGCGTAGGAGCGAGAACGCTCCCGCGGCCGTCGGGAATCTGCAATAAAGAAACAGTGAAATAAACAATTTTAAATAAACAATTTAAATACAATACCAAGTCCCCCGGACACCCGGTTGAGCAACGTGTCCCGGGGTCCCAAGAATGGGAACAAATATATCGAAATCACAAATAATCACAAGGGAAATCAAGGAAGATAGAAAAACTACTCAACTGGCTGCGAAGCAGCGAAGAAAGAGGAGGGTTAGACAAGATGGAGGAGCTTTCTAGCAGTCATGGACATCGTGGAAGGACTTGGTTTCAGCACTACCCTATGGACTTATGGGAGTTGATGTTTATAAAGCGAACTTTGGTCGTTTTCAAGTTGAAAAAGATCGTTTTTCACTTTTTTGTTGGAAAAAAAGTCGTTTCATTGCTTTTCTGGCTGCTGTGTGTTTATGAAATATAAAGCGAAGGAAGAAAAGCATAATCGGAGCCTCCGGTCCTGACATAGAATGGTTGTATGACGTTAGTAACGCATTCCGTTGCAACGCATGCCTTTACCACGCATGCGTTACAACGGAATGCCTTTCTACGCATAACCTTTACCACGAATATTCCTTTACCACGCATTCTTTTACAACGATTTTCGTTGTAAATTTATGCATGGTAAGGGCATACTCTTGGTAATGGTTATTCCCCCACCCCTAAACCTTTCTTACATATACCCCTCCCCTCAACCTTTAAATCGGACCTTCTTTTTTTCTTTTTCTTTTTCAAATTCCCCTTACTTCTCCACGTCGTGGCTTCTTCATCTTTCGTGTTGACGTTGAACGTCGTAAAGAGGAAACGGAAGTGTCTTTCCGTTTCCTCTTACGACGCCGATTGCCTCTTCTTCGCTTTTTCTGGTGAGTTTTGGGGGGAACCCCCCCCCAAGCCCCCATTTTTTCACGCGTTTTTTTTTTGGCCTTTAGCACACATGCCTTTACTACGAATCTCGTAGTAAAGGTATGCGTGGTAAAGGCTTCCGTTGTAACCACGCATGCGTTGTAATGCATGCGTGGTTAAGTTATGCGTGGAAACGGCCTCGTTGTAGTGGCCGTTTCCCACATAGAATTACGTACGCATGGACGATGATGACTAGGAAGCTGATTGCCTCCTCACAATACCTGATGTGCCCTTATGTGTACGTACAACCAGAGGCCTAGGTACTTCTCCAGGAAGGGACATCTCTTACTACTCTGGCCTTGCCTCAGTGGAGGTTTATCCTTTCACAACATGTGTTAAGAAAGCAGTGGAGGACTTGGAACTGAATTTACCTTAGAAAGAAGTAAAATCTAATATCCTGGTTAAAATCTTGCATCCCACCATGGTTTCTGCAGAGCATTGCTCCCAGTAAACTAACATTTCCTAGAGCCTACAATGGTTTCACAGGAGAAACTCTTTTGGGGCCCCTGGAGTCCTTGGGCAGATCCCCACGAGCCATTGGCTAGCTCCACACAACCTCTACCTTTTTGACCTCCCATTTGTCATAGGATTTTTATTTCGAGAACATCGCCGGAACTATTAAACTCCCCAAACACCCTTTGTATGGCTCCTCCAGCACAGAGCCCAAGAAACTTGACACCTTGGGTCGCATTGTTTTTACCTCCGGCAGCTTTGTTCTATGCGCAGCTTGTGCCACTTGCTTTTTTTATCTGCTGAGTCCATGCCTTATAGGAACTGGCAAAACTCATAATGGTTAATCTGCCAAAGCTCTGACCTTGTGAGTGTGGCCTAGAGGCATTTAAACAGATCCTCTGTTTTTGATTCCGCTAACTCTCTTACCTGGTGTATGGATACATCTGTGTGCACTGCAGTGACCCGCTTGGATGCATTGTCTTGGATTTTTAAGGGGAGGGGGGATGTTCAAGCTCTGCTTACAAACATGCTCTATGACTTAATAGGATTTTTGAGAGAAAGCAGACTCCTCCTTGTGTTGTTTCAAGAACAGAACTGCTACAGTCTATTACATAGGCCTGGCTTACCCTGTACAGCAATTTCACCTACAGTATTGCAAGTTTAACAGCTATTCTAGGACTGTGCAGTCCAGACGATGGCAGCTATCTCAGCCCATCCAAACGCCTCAGCAAATATATTGCTTCTCTGAAGGCAGGGGTTGATCTAAGAGGTGTCACCATCAGCAAATCCAGTACCCACAATTCTCTGCAGCTTCCAAACCCCTCTGACTCCTGCCCCAACATCATCTAATGGTTGAAGTGAGGGTCTCCTATTTTGTTAGCCTATTGGAGCAAATCATGGCGGATCACTAGGTCAACCAGCTGATCTGCCAGACTGATGCCCTACCCTTCCTAGCCTTTCCTCCAGATGACCCCCTTCCTTCAGGGCTTACTCTCCAGCTCACGCCTCAATCGAAGAGGCTAAAGTCCCATCCTTGCCAGACAAATGGAAGTGGTGCCTCTGGAAGTGAGGGGCACAGTATTTTGCTCTCTTTATTCTTGGTTACAAGAAGGACTGAGGCCTTTCCTTCGTCTTCACCTTCTGAACCTGTTCATCCATCAGGACAAATCCAAGATGATATCCCTCAGGAGATTGTCTGTTCTTCCTGGATTTTGAGGACACTTCTTTCATCTTACGAATAACCCCTCCTTAGGCGGTACTTGAGGTGCAAAATGAGGTCCCTACAATACCAGTTTGTGATTCTCCTGTTTAGACTGGCAGCCCCAGTCATTTTTACGTAGGTGCCGGAATTCTCGCCAGCTTTGCTTTGGAAGTCAGGAGCCGATAAATTTCGGAACCTGCATGACTGGCTGGTGCAAAAACCTCTCCAGTGGACGATGGCTGTTCTCCGCCACTTGACTTTACCGTCAAGTCCCAAAAATCCTACTTTGCTCCACACATAGACTGACATTTATTGGGGTGGTGTGCATGGATGTCATTTAGGGGTTGTCAGGGATTCTCAGCTGGGACCTCTGTCTTGCCCCTTGCACCCCTGGGAATGCCTCTGTGACCCCTTGCTTCAGGGGTGGCAAAATCAGTGCCAAGAATAAGGGGCTGATATGTATTCCTTATTTTCGGCCTGTTTTCATTATACTAATAGTTAATCATATTCTATTATTCACTGTTAGTGTTAATAAAAAATGGAGCACACTTAGCTAGAACAGGGTCTTTGGTGGCAGCTGTGGTAAAAAAAAAAATGTTTTTAAATGTATGTTGTGTGTGTGCTTGCGGGTGAGTGTGTTTATATGAGAGAATGTATGTTTGAACGTGTGTGTGTGTATAAGAATGTACGTGCGTGAGAGTGAATGAGAATATGTGACACGTAGAGTATGAGATTGTGTGAAATTGAGGCCCATGTTTGATGCAAGGCAAAGCTGCACCTCCTTGCATCAAATGGATAGAGAAAACATGTGCTATACCTACTTAGATATGGTGCATTTTTTCTCCCTGTTCACTGGCACACTTTTGCAGCTGTGGGCCAATACACACACCATTGCACCATAGTGCAGGGCTGTTTGTGTTATCTGAAGCATAGGTTTTGTACGGGAAGGTGTTCCTTCCAGGACAAAAACTATGCATTAAGGCTTTTTTGCACGTTTTATGTGTGCTGTACAATGCAGCACATATGCAAACTTGGAAAAACATTTCTTCTCTTTACTCCTGTCTCAAGTAGGCGTAAGATTTTGGCTCTAATTCCTATTTACCAATGTCTGTACATAGGAATTTGTGTCAAAACCCAAGGATGTTTGAATGGGAATGCCCATGGAATGTACCCCTTCACGAAAAGTGACGCATAGCGCAACTGTGCGCTACTTTTGTATACTATCCCATGCAAATCCTGATTTGCATTGGATAGTAAATCCCACCTTAACGCATTGCGCCCGGTATGTGTCACAAAAGTGACACAAACCTGGCACAAAGCTTTAGTAAACCTGAGTGTCATTAAGTATGAGTGAGTGAGAGAATGAGTGAGATTAAGAGTGAATTCTAGTGAGTGAGAATGAATAAGAATGAACATAGGGGGGATGTATGCTTGATAGTGAGTGTGAGCAAGAATGTGATGTGATGCTTGCAAGTTTGTTGTTGGTCCTGGCAGACTGAAGGCAATTATTCTCTTATAGGAACACCAAGGGCAAAATACTGGTGCTGGCATACGTGCAGCAATTCTTGGCACAACAGACACCTATTGCAAAATGTTGGCACTAGCACCTATGGTTAACTTGTGGCATAAAGTGTGCACAAAAATGTAATTTGATGCTTGTGAGTTTGTTGTTGGCCCTGGTACCCTGAAGGTTATTATTCTCCTATAGAGATGCCCATGGCAAAATACTGCCCCTAGAATACTTGCAGCAACTCTTAGCGTGACAGACAACATTGAGAAAATAGTGGCACACTGGGGTTAATTCTTGGCATTAAGGACACCAATGGTAAAATACTGGTACTTGCATGCTAGAGATCATTGATGGCATAAAGGGCACTGTGGAAAACAGCTGGCATACTTGAGGAAATTCTTTGCATGTGGACACCAGTGGCAAAATGCTGGTAGTATCACTGAAGGGAATTCGTGGCATAAATGTGGGCAACCTGGCAAATGGGAGGGTGGCAACCATGTCAAAATGCTGACCCTGACATACTGATGTCATTTTTTAGGTTTCGCCAGCGCAGCACTTGCGTTTTGCTTGTTAAATCTGTCGTATTTAATATAAATCTTAAAAGGGGCTTACATCCCGCCCTTGCTTTTGATTAGTTGGTGTGCTTGCCACTTACTTTTCCTTCATTTCTATTGATTGTAGCATGGCCATTTCTTGATGTTCTTTGTATGTTCTTCTTATCCGTATCCCACGGCCGAAGTACTCCTTTTCATATGTGTCGAACTTCTTCCTGAGCAAGTGTGTCGGCACCCCTGCTTGTCCCCTCCGTGAGGGGTAGAGATCTTGTGAGAGCATCAGAAAAGTGCACCCTGGGAAGTGTCCGTAGACAGGGCTGTGAGTGCTGTCACAGAGGTGTACCGGAGAACCAGATACTTGGGGCATCATGGACGGTAAGAGGAAAGCAGCCCTTAGAGGATGGCTTGCGCGTGAGGGAGGAAACGGTGTCTTCGTGAGAAGGTCGCAGTTTTTATGGCAACATTGTATGGATGTCAGCAGGTGCTTGCTCTTTTTGCCTTTCATGGACTGTGAGGAATGATCTTTGATTATATTTTGTAAAAAGGTCCTCACGTTTTTACCCAAGAGGGTAGATTTAGTGCCGCTTAAGGAATGAGGGGCGCACCAGGTTCAGCCCTACGCGATACAAAGGTTAAACATAAATACTTTTCTGCCATCTAATGTGGTGATGTTGCAGTTTGCTCGTCATGGCCTTTGACAGAAAGTGTCCTTCATTTTGTGCCGTACACTGCCCTCCAGATGGTTGCCTGGGAGATTTCTTCAAGTTCTACTTGTACCGTGGCATGCTAGATGCATTTTTCGTAATTCAGTTCACATCAAGAGTACTGAGAAAGATGTGAGAGGATTGAGTACTGCTGATCCTCATTTCCTCAGTCTGGGTAAGGAGGATCTGGTACTCTGCTCTCTTGGCACTCTACATGTGGCTGCCTTTTATTTCTCCCAGGCAGAGCAGACCTGTCAAAGAAAGATCGTAGGGTCCACCACCCCAGTCCCTGAGTGCTGTAGATGCATGCATGGAGGTTGAACTGTGCCAGCTAAAGTCCTATTGCCTTCTTGATGAGAATGCAGACTCTTATCTTATCAGCCAGGTTGTCTGATATTAAATTAATCTTCCTAGGCTGCTGGAACAAGTTAGGACATACAGCTACACCAGTGTGGACTCCAGACATGTGGTGTCCTACTACACTCGACAGGAAAGAGTGAACAATCCATTTCTTTGTAGGTTTTGCTGAGGCCAAGAAAGGCAAAGTTGTAACTTGACGCACCATTTTGCTTTGGATCATCCCATCTATTAAAATTTGTTACACCCTAATAAAGATCCTCCCAAGGTAAAGCCTGTTTTCAATAGCAAGAAATTCAAAATGCTGATACTCTGCTTAGGTGCTTGGATCCAACTCCTGCGGCCATTGCCGGTTTGATCAATGTTGTGTGTTTTTCTGTTTCCCTCTCCACCCTTTCTCCCCCTATTTCCTCTTATGCATGATCATTTTCATGCTGAGCTTATAACGCATGTGAATGGTCCTGATGGTCTTGGCGTGATTGCTAGTGGGGGCTTCTCAGCTGCTTTTGTGTGATTTTTTTTTTTTTTTTTTTTTTTTTTCCTTTTTCAATTTAAATCTTTTTATTGTTTTCCTTTTCCATAGACTGCAAGATAATGTAAAACGTTCAAAACCATATGGCTTGCCTCCCCCATATTGTACAGTAGAATCAACAACTAACATATCTGACATTGCACACTTAACACCTCTCTACTGTGGACACCCAGCCCCTTGCGAGGTGTCTGGAGATATAAGTTTCTGAGCCTTCTTCACCTCTTATAAGAACTACACATGTAATTGTTCTGTAGAGCTGAACTTCTGCCGATGATAGACAGCAGTGCTCTAGGTCAATGCCTTTATCACTGGTCATGGCTGCACGGCTTTCAAATAACTGCAGTACGGATGCTTCAACTTTCCTCCATATTTCATGACCATACTTAAGTATTCTCAAAATTCTGTAAAGACTTGTAACCAGTGGCAGCTGGTGACATATGAAAGTGGTGTGACTTAAAAGTTTAGTATGCCTTTTATGCAGTGAGCGACGCGAGCAAGCTTAATGGACAAATGTGGGGTCCAGGCTGGGTCTCCTGCAGAGGAAACATTGAAAAAAGATTGACAACTGTTGCATTTTAAAGCAAATTAATTTAGCTATAAAGCAGTGGGAACGTTTAGTCTTGAAATATTGAACACATTAAAAACTACCCTATATCTTACTGTATTAATATGTTCAACAGTTATTTGCAAGTTGAACAATGCGACAACTTAAGCCTTTTTAAGTGTGTGCTTGCCCAGTGTCTTGCACTGCATTCAGCATCAACTTTGGAAGAAAATGCTCTAACCAAACTTAGGGAAGGACCCACAGCTGCTGACTGCAATCAATCCTATAGAAATATGTGAAGACAAGTCTTTAAGTGGGATGAAAAATGTGGGGGTTCTCTAAAAGAGATTGTCAAATAAATGTCTGTGAATCCCATAGTGTGCTACCCGACCGGTAGTTTGGTTTCTCTCTGAGATGTAATTGCATACAGGTATATAACACAACAACTGACCTACACCTAAAACCTGTCAGTATGATTGGCTTTGTCAATGGTTGTTCGCTGTTTAAGATAAATGAGCAACCTCAAGGATTTGTTATAAATAATTAACCTTGAAAATGCTTCAATTCTAAAATGTCAATAGTATTGAGGCCTGCGGAAGGAGTTTCGACCTTCAGTTATGTGCGCTTTCATGTTAGATATGTATGCCCTTTTTCTCTGCACATCTTCAACCGCCTCTTTCCTCATCAGCACCCTCTTTTCACTCTTCCCCGAATGTACTTCCTCGCATCTCTCACTTCACCACTTCCAAACATACAATGCACTCCTATTTAAGCAATTTATCTCCTTTTGCTTTTGCCCTTGTAAATGTTTTGCCATCTGTGCACCCTGTTTCACACACATTTCCACAGAATTGCAATTACCACTGGAATACATGACCATTGTCTGTGAGCTTTGCAGAGAGACCAACCCACTGACAGGCACTGTGCTTTGGCTTCAGATTCCGAGCTCTCAATCAAAGCCCCTCATAAACACCTGGCACTGCTCAAAGTATGCATGAGAAAAAAATACAGAAACGCAACATGATTAAATAGCTAACTTTTGAGGAAGACAAGATTAAGTAAAACGTGAAATAAGAGAGGAACTAAATCTGACATGCATTGCCTTAACGTTTTTAACACTCATTGTTCGTAAATCAATCCATGTTTTTGGCATTAATGTTAAGGGCATGAAGCTAGGGCCAGTTTTAATGTCATACAGCAGATAACTGTCTATTGTAAGCACATCTCTCTCTCTCGCTTTGCGCTTGACTCTGATATTTGGATCAACTTCACAAGGAAGCAAGAACTCTGGCCTGCTTGTCTTTTGGAACAATTTTGTGGGGAACAAATACAGCAGCTCTACTTCTAACGGGGCCAGCGACGTGCAGTCAGAGCCTGGGGTGTCACAGTGGGGGAGGTTAGCGTGGCGAGAGGGTCTCCGCACAATTTACATTACAGAAGATTTGCATTCTAACACTTGCCATTACCGAGAACAAGGCACCAAAACATACGTGCTTGCATCCACTCCTACATATGACGAATGGGAAAGGGTGGAGATTTAGGTCTGTGAATGACGGGCTGCTGCTCTCACGCCCGAAACCATGACGCTGAAAGCGTCATTGGCCTCTAGTGGATACTGCCATAGACTACAATGGCAATGAAGGGCTTTAGAACAGTAAGCCATGCGTCACAGTTCAGAAAGTTGATTTACTGCCGGACTTCAGTCTCCTGCTTCAGAGCGAGGCGGGGCAGGGAGCCTGGGACAGATAGCCCAGACTTAAGTACATCGATTTGCTTAGAGATACGATCGTACCTCTAAATAAATCTATCTATTTAATATTTGTACAGGAATGTGTAGGAATTTCAGGGGGGCACAGCCCAGAGCCCTAATAGAGAAACTGCCCCTGCTTGTAACTGACCAAATACATGTGTATGCTGAGCATCATCTCTTCAATGACCTTCATTCAAGTTTCTGTCCACAGCAGCTTTATCAGATCTTTGGTGAAGAGCTCCTCATCGCAGTTGAGCAAGCTGCTCTGATTGTCCTTGATCTTTCTGCAGCTCACTGCGCATTTGACTGTTACACACTGCCATCTAAACTGAAAGAGTGGTGTGGGATATCCAGGAGTACACTAAACTGCATTAATTCAGCCCACAGTGGCCGGAGTCAACAGCTTTGCATGTGCTCTTCAGAAGCATCCTACTGCTGATTCCTGTATGGTGTTCCCCAAGATTCCTCCTCCTCTCTACTACTGATTGTTTGCTGCATGTGCCCATTATCTCAATTGATAGGCCAGGAAAAGGCACAAGTCCAGACATAGATGACACACAAATCTGCATTTGTTTGGAAAATGACTGGGGTGCATGCCACAGAACTTATCCAACATTGGATTTGGGAAAACTTCTCTGAGTAAACTATGCCAAAACACAAATCCTTGTCCTGGGAGTACATTATGCCTTCTCATGCTCTCTTTGGTTTGATCCTTTTGTCTTGGGCCTGTCCCTTGCACTACTAACCAGTAGATTATTTTAGGCCTTGCTTACTGGACTGCACATGCTTTGTCTGTTGCAAGACATTAGCTTTCAGTGGGCTTAGAGCCCTCCCATTGACCTGGTGTGGCAGTTCAGGCTGGACTGTTCCCATGGGGAGCAGGGTCAAGACTGATTTGCATATGACTGGTTCCAAACTGTGGTGGCGTGGTGAGCAAAAAAAGATGGATTAAACCCAGACCTGTGACTGGGGGTGAATGTTTGATTTGTTCAGCATTCAATCCATCATCTGTTCTTTTTTGCTTTCATCTCATTTTGCAGGCACACGTATAATGAACGTTCTTACAAAATGATGCAATTGGCTGTTTTTAAAAATCTTTATTTAGCCATGCTGCAGCATCCCAGATGCTGTGTAGCATGGCTAAAATCTTTTGACAAAGCCAATAGATCCCAAAGGCGAGATATATACTGGCTTTGGCTGTGCTTGTTATGGGTGCCAACTTATAACTTTCTATGAGTCAGAGAATTCTCCCTAACCTACAAACCAAAGTGTCTACTCACGGGATGCTAAGGCTGTTTCGCTGTGATTATATATTGATTGATTAATTTATATACAGGCATGCCAAAGAGTCTTATAGTCTTGAAGCCTATAAAATTATACTGCCTAGATGTGATGACGTTGTAAAAGTGTGACCATGCCAAAGCAGCTTTGAAAATGCCCACTGCCTCCCAAGGGAATACCAAGATACAATTGAAGACTATGCAAAGCCCAGAATACTAGTAGCAGGATTGCCTTCAAAAGGTAGTGCTGCCCTACATTCCTACTAGAAACCTTTGTTCAGGTTCTATGCATCTGATTTGACAACACTCCTTATGACTGACAAAAACATAGTGGCTGTTCTCTGCGAATGCTGGACCCCAAACTCGGAGTGAAGTCAAAGTTTGTGTCAGGAAGCTCAATAAATTTGAACTAAAAAAACCCCCAAAAAACAGTTGTCTGAAGTCTTGGATTTTGTGCCAGTGACTGAAGAATCTCTTTGGACGGTGGTATTCACCTCATCCCGGTGAATTCTAGTAGTCTGTTGCTTACCTTTCTCACCGTTTTCTGTACAGTTCAGCGCTTCGAAGTTATTGCAAGATGACAACTGGTGCTTTACATAAACAGCGGAATCCATAAATAAACTGTAAATTGTTCTATACTGTCAAATGTATGTTGATTTGATAAGTAGCTTGATTAGGACTAGACGGCTTCGAACAAGCGATAGTTTCAGTGAAAGTTTTTTTTTCTTTTTCTTAAAAAGGGTTTCTAAAGTAACGAACCCACGTTTTGTGAAAATGTCTCCAAGTTGTCGTTTGATTCTTTTTCTAAGGGTTTCAATAGGTTATGCAAATATTTTGTGTTGAAATTTGTAGAGTTCATTTAAGAGCTGGTTTCTTAACATTTTCCCTGAATAGGTTGCAGAGCAAGAATGGAAAACAGCAGGTGCCGCGATCTACAGCCACGGTTTCCATGGTTCACAGTGTACCGGAACTGATGATTAGCTCCGAGGCAAGTTGTCTGGCTCAGCTGTTCATTATGCACTCTTGTCCGTAGTCCACAGGGACGGTCATGGGTTGCACTGATGGAGCATATGCTATACAGGGAAGGGGCAAACATGTTCATGCTCTGTCACTTTCTTTTTTAGCTTTAATTTATAAATATTCCTTTCAGGGTTTCACTGTTTCCATATTGTTGTCATATGATTGTGTATTAACTTGCAAATGTTCATTGGGCTACGCACTTCGGCTGGCGGAAGTGTCAAATGATTCGCTTGCAAAATACATTCATGCACGAATGGCTCAATTTAGTGACCTACAGGTTGCAGCTAAGCTCAATCTGTAAATTAGAAGAATAATCAGTACCAGTAAATATATGCGTTTTCTTAATCTTCAATAGACGTGGGCGAGTCAACAAATGAGCTGGAAGGAGCCGAGCTGGAGATGAGCCAAGGGCCTCTCTTGGATATTAGAGCCTGTGCATGGTTATTAGAGCCTGTGCATGGTTATTAGAGCCTGTGCACGAGCCGAGCCCTTACAATATTTGCTATGTGAGTCCTGCAACAAACGTCACGTAAAATATGATAAAGCCTCTTCAGAATTCAAAATATGTATTTCTTTACCATGTGGCACAAAGGTAGTTATTAAAAGTGATAGTTTTGTACAACTGGTAGTCTAAACTGATATATTTGGAAGTGCTTTCTTGCGCGATAATGAAGAAAAAAAGCATTTGGTGAAATAAAACATTTGCCTAAGACTACACAATTTGAGCGGGGAAGAAGCAATTTATCTAGGTTTTCTGTTTTAATTTTGTACAAATCAGCCAGTAATTGGGTATCTATTTGTCTTTCCTTATGTTAAGGCTTTGTTTTTCTTTTTATATAGCACTTACTACCCCTGACCAGGCTTACCTCTTAGTGCAGTTTTTAAATATAGCGTGAACTCGACCCAAGTGGTTTACATGAGCCCCAGTTACATTACATAAGGTCACATAAATTGTTTATAGGCACGGGCAGATTACATTATTTCCCAGAATCAGAGGTTGTTGAGCCGACGACAAGACTCGAACCTGGTTTCCCAGTCGGCAGCTCTGACCATAAGGCCACACCCTAGATTCTGTGAAATAGTGCAGCAGGCAGAAGCCATATGAAATCTGGGCTAGTTATGGGCTTGCGGTTCCAACAGGACATCCAGCTGAGCCAGCTTCAGGCTGGAGCCTGCTTTCAGTGGCTCGCCCACCTCCAGTCTTCGAAAATCTTATGATGGATATTGTAAACACCGTCCAATAATACAAACTATTTTTTATGCAATAAAGGAACCTTGCTTGTGGTTTCTGGTGTAGTTAAAGAAACATTATAAAGGTCTCCTTAACTTTTTTTTAATATATATATATATAATCAGTTGACAATGAAACTCCGTTTTTATTTTAAAATTTAAATTCAAGTTTCTTTGTTTGATCTTAGTTTAGAATTGGACTGTGATGTCATGATTCAGGCAAGAAAAGAACATGCACTGTTGCTGTGCTTCGTGAGTGCAGGAAGGGATGGGTGATTTAGGACTGGCCTTGGAACACTAGTTGTTAAAATGTATGCAGTATGATAGCGACTTTAAAAATGGGCTTGTGAATGTTTCTTTCCATTTGTTTTCTCTTGTTTGGGCAGTGAAAAGGTCTTACTAATTCCATGCTTCTTTGCCGATCTTGTTAAAGCAAGCTGAATTACTAGGAAGAGAAGACCAGCATCGGCTCCAGCGGGACAAGAAGCTAGTGTTGATGGTTGACTTGGACCAGACCCTAATCCACACGACAGAACAGCACTGCCAGCAGATGTCCAACAAAGTATATTTCTCTTCATTACTATTCACTGTCCACTGTTTAAGTGATCTGATACTTTCATTGTTGTCAAATGCCAACTAGTAGTGCAGAGTATAAAGAACTTCGGCAATGAGAAAATGAAAAGGAGTGATGTAGAAGCACAGCTTGCATTACGTATTTAGAGCACTCGTCTTCAAACTGTACCGTACATTTGCCATTGGGGGTGCAAAAGGATATCCAGGGTCGGGGAGACGCTGCTGTGGCGAGACGGTATACTGAAATGTCCTCTATTTCACAAGTGATTTTGAAACTCAGTAGCTTTTTCCCCATCCAGTATACCAGCCAAAATATAGTCTTAACCTGAAAATTGCATATAAATTTTGTATATATTTCTTGAAGGAAATGCTTTCAAACACCACAAATTAATGTTTGATATTGCTTGCAATATTTAACCTTTTACGTAATTGTAAGATTAACATTGTCAATATGACTCGGTTATATTAGCCAATGATGGTGGGGGACTTGGCATGACAGTTTGAGGACACTGCTTTGGAATTTCTATTCTGCACGATTCTCATAGACGCAATGCAGACAAACAAGAAGATGACACTTAAGTAGTAAAATGTTAAAAATTAATTTAAGGCAAAGTGATTGACGTGTGCAGCAATAAATGTCTGTAAAACAGAAATTTAAAGTTGGTGGAAACAAGATCTTAATACATCAACATAAGTCAATTAGAGGAAATGCTCCAGTAACTAAGGGGATACATTTGGACAAAACATGTTCTTCTTTTGCCAGATGTCATTTAAATGGTATTGCCATAGGCAGAACGTTTTTGCTTGTACTTTGAATATAAAAGTAGTAATTTGTTTAGAATTGGTATAGCTGTACTTTAGGTTGTGTTGCTTATGCTAAAGAAATTGTCAATTGTCTGTGTCTTTCTATATAGCTGTAGCTCTGCCTTTTTATTTATTTTATTACTATTGTTGCGTTTGCGGAGAGGTTCAGTGTGGCAAGGGGGCCGTGACTCACGAGAGGCGTAGCCTCGTGAGAGTTATTACCCCTTCCTCATTAATGGTAATAAGTAGCATACCATACACTGCACATCTGCATATATGGTTTATCCCATGGCATTTTTAGTGTGTATTTGTTTTAAGAAAAGGCATATAACTAAAACCATAATTCAAATTTGTACCGTAAGGTGAAATAAGAGGTTCATGAGTATTCAGTGAGATGTTTCCCTGTGTAAAGTAATTGTAATGTTTAATCTGTAAGGCACTAAACTGTTTTTCACGTGACCGTTTTATGGTTGAGCCTAGGCAGCACGCATGCGCTGTCTTCGAGACATGCTGTATTCACTCAATGGGCTTTCATCACTGCCATCGCTTTTCATTGGTGCCCTTGTGTGCCTTTTAATATACCTTTCTTTTCATTGGTGAAACATTGCTTTTTGTCCCGCCTTTGGGTGTGTTTTTCACTTTCATGGCTACTGCCCCTGTTACATGTCCCCCTACTCTTAGGGTTTATTTATAGTTTGTTTGGCGCACTCTTTTTGTTGTCTTTGGAGAGGTCCTGCGCTTGCCCCGGCTTCCCTCCTTCCCGTTGCAGCACCCGCACCGTTTGTGAGTCTCCAGTCGCCCAGTCAGTGGTATGAAGTTATTACTGTGAGCTCCTGCTGTCTCATGTTTTCCTCATGTTTGCTTGCAACCCCCCCCCCCACTCCCCCTCCCCTCCAGTGTTGCTATTCTGGGCTTTCGCTCTCCGCCCTTCTCTTTGGCTCTGTGCCATCAGTCAGTGTTCCTCACGGTGCTCCTCACATCTGCTGCGCCCTCCTCCCCCATGTGCTTGCAGAGGTACATAATCTCCCCGTGCCGTGGGAGCGTATTTCATGGCATGTCCCCCACTTCTACATCACAGATCAGCTTAGCATCTGGTGATATGGAAGCATCAGGTATGTCAGTGTGTAAGTCAGCCATAATGGCATCCCAACTACTGCCTATGGTGTGTTTGCGAAGTCCCAAGGCGTCTTCCCTCTGTAGTGCAACACTTTCTGCCTGAGCCCAGTTAGTGAACGACTGTATCCAGACTGTGAGGTGCGGAAGGTCAGGATATTTACATCTAGGGGTGATCAGTCTTTTGGCCAACAATAAACCCAAGTCAATAAACCAGGTTGTGACTTTATGCTTCTTACTACTTCAATATAATTCTAGCATGCATGCCTCCCACGTGTTCAAAAGAACTCTATCAGTACAATGTACCAGGCGGCTCATCACTCTCCTGCAGTAGCACTGGAGGTGGGGGCATGCCCAAAGCATATGTATAATATCTGCATTTACCAGTACGCAATGGGGGCAGGCAGCATCTGCTCAGTGGAAGTACATGTTTATGTTGGCAGGGGTGAAGTAGGCCCTATGTATAATGTATAGTTGAATCAATCAAAATCTGGCTTTGCGGTGTATGTGAATGGGGCCCTCTAACAGAGCAAACCATTCCCTATCTGTGCAGAGGCGGTTGAGGTCTTTTTCCCACGCCCATGAAGGGATGCAAGTGTTGGTGCCATGTGTGAGCGTAAAGACCAAGTTAGCCAGTGCACCAAGTGCCTGCCTTGACCTAGAATGGGAAGGTACTGTATAGTGAGGTGTATAGGAGGTTCACAGGTCATATCACCCCCCTCTGTCCTAGTGCCCATACTAGGGATGTGGATAGGAGAAATTGTCCCGGTGAAGGCCATCTTCCACCAGCAACTCATAAGACGGGAGCGCGCCGTCTCTATAGAAATTGCCCACCGATTGGATTCCTGCAGCGATCCAGGCAGATAATTCCGCCATGGTGGTAAAGTGTTGTCCACGTGGTGTTCCTAACAGCGCTAAAGCTGGCGCATCTGTCTCACATCTGTCTTGTGAGATGTGCCTAAAGCAGCAATGCGCAACTAACCGAAGCGTGCGTTTGGGTGGCAGTGGCCGGGCACAGTGGTGGAATAGTTGGCAGATACTGGTTAGACTCCAGGCTGGCAGCAGTGTGGCGGTGTCAGTTCAGTGCAAAGCGGCAAGCCATTGCAGCACCTACTTAAGTTGGGACCCCAAATAATACTGCCCAAAGTTGGGCACTGCTAGTCCTCGCAGTCTAGTGAGTGCCACTCGGCGTTGGAGGTGTTCCATATGAAGTTCCAGATCACACTTTAAAATGAGCCGCAAAAGGAGGTGTGCATGTATAAGGCCAGATCAACAAACTAGTACAGGAGGCTAGGGAGCACAACTATCTTGAGCAGAGGCACTTTGCCCGCCACTGATGGGGGTAATGTCTTCCAAAAGCCCATCTGAGCACGCAGTGAGGTGATGGCATGTGTTAGGTTTCCATCAAATAAATCTGTAGGTGAATGATAGATGTGGATTCCCAGGTATCTAAACGTATTTAGCTGCCAGGTAAGGGGGATTGCAAATAAGTTGATGCCTGGGTTAGGTGTGGTCAGGGATAATGGTAAGAGGCAGGATTTAGCCCAATTGACTCTCCGGCCAGAGAGATCAGTAAATTGTTGGATTGTGTAGGGGATCCTATCAGGAAATAGAAGTAAAATCCCTCAGGCAGATAAGTAAATCATCCGCTTAAAGGGAGACCCAATGGAGCCAATCATCGAGAGGTATGCCCCACTCATCGACCCACGCTCGCAGGTGAACTGCCGGAGGTTCCACCACCAGAGAAAAGAGTAACACTCTTGACTCATGCCTCGTTCCTATAGGGATGGGATTGGAGATAAGGGAGCCTGGCCAACGGTTGCGTGTACAGTAAACGGATGAACCTCCAGAATCTGTCTCCGATTTCATAATGGGGTAGCACTGCGAACAGGAACGGCCATTACAAAGAGTCAAAGGCCCTTTCCAAAATAAGGACCAAGCAGCCTGCATGAGGACATGTTAGTGGTGCATATTCCAGAATACGGAAAAATGCTGCAGGTTAAGCGAGGTTGTGCGGGTCGGAACAAACCCATTTTGATTCGGGTGCACTAACCTCGGAACCAATGGTGCCAGGCGATCCGCTAGGTTTTTTGCCAGTATTTTATAGTCCGTGTTCAGCAATGCTAATGGCCTCTACGAACCCAGGACCTCGGGGGTCTTTACCCGATTTTGGCTGGGAGATGAGTGCCTCTCGAAGAGAGACTGGAAGGCAGGATGTTTCTAGAGCCTCCTCCTGTATTGATTGCAAGCGGGGTGCCAACTGCAAGGTATAGGCCTTGTAAAAGTCTGCAGACAAGCCGTCAGGACCTGGGGTCCTGCCTGTTGCTAATGCTCGTATCGCCTCTTGAATTTCAATGGGCATGATGGGGTCTTCTAATTCCACCCTCTGGTCGTTCGCAATGCGTGGGAGGGGCACAGTAGTCAGAAAAAAGAGAATATCCTCTAGGGCAGCCGTGGTCACCGATAGGTAGAGGGAGGTATAGTAGCATGTTAGTTCTGTATGTATTTTGTGCTGGGTGTATAGTAATAGACCAGCAATGGAGCGCAATGTTATAATGGGGCAACTGGATCGATCTTGTCATATCAGCCACGCTAGAAGCGATGCACTGCTTATGACCTCACATATTACATCACTCATGACATGGGCAGTGACATCACTGATGAAATTTCAGATGGCATCACTCATGACATCAACCAGTGAGTGTTTTATAATCCTTTCATAGACTTAAAGATCTATGCTAAGTTACAGCATAAGTTAAATTACTAGTCTTTCTGTACTACTAAGGAGTGATGCTGTTTCTAACATGTCATTTGAGTGGCTTTGTGACTGTATCAGTGTGTGAGTGGGTGTCTGGCTGCATGGGTCTGTGAGTGGCTAGAGATGCCAGTGGGTGTGTGAGTGGCTGTATAGGTGGTGGTCCCCGGGGCTCTTAGAGCCTCAGGAGGGGGGCCCTCTCCATTATTACATAAAGGCCCGGGGAGGTGGTGGTCCCCAGGGCTCAAAAAAGCCTCAGGAGGGGGGCTGCGTGCGCTGCCCCCCCAGCTTTATATAAGCACAATACCCCTGGGACCTGGCCCGCCGGGGGGCTAATCTTTAAACAAGTACAGGAGACCGCGCTTGTTTTTTTAGAATTTTTTGCCACGTATTCGCGGTTCCTCCTGCGATTCCCATCCAAAATTTTTCTTTAAAAAAAATGTTTTTTTGCCCTTGTGGGGCACCAGGGCTATAGGGGGTCAGGATATTCCTACCCAGTCCCGTTCTCTCTCTTTTTTTTTTTTTTTGTTGTTGCCATTTTTCTTTGTGACTCATCTGAGTCAGAGTCCCAAGATGGCTGCCAACACTTCCTGGTTGATGTGTTGGCAGCCAATCAGATCTATGCACCAGATCATTAGGATTCGCGGATATACAAATTTATTTTCCCTTTAATTACTCAAAAACTACTGAATGGATTTACACTAGTTCACAAAAAGCATGCTTTCTGGACCAACAGCTAGCTTTCTGCCAAATTTGGTGTAATTCAGTTGAGCAGTTCAAGCTGTAGTTTTGTTCAAAAGCCCTATGGGAATTTACATGGGGACCCGCCCCCCTTTTTTCCGGCCCTCTTGACTAATCACCCCGAAACTTTTAAGACAGCAGCTGACATGAGTGGCATACTCATTTTGAACATTTCGTGAAGATTCGTCAAACGGTGGCAAAGTTTTTGGCAAAACAAAAATGTTTTTCCTATGGAAACTAGGTCCTAACTATAACTTTCTACAACGGCCAGTAGGTAACGTGTGTGCGTGCGTGTGTGTGTGTGTGTGTGTATGTGTGTATGTGTGTGTATATATATATATATATATATATATATATATTCACTGAAAAAACCATAGGTTTTAGGGACAGTTATAGTTAGTTGGACATTGCACTCGTACAAAACCCGTGAAATTCCCCTGTTATAGTTAGTTCAGCTAACTATAACTCGCGCCCACAATGCACTGCTGATGACGTCACATATTACATCACTCATGACATGTTCAGTGACATCACTGATGACATCACTGATGACCACTGATGACATCTCAAATGACATCACTGATGACATCACTGATGACATCAACCAGTGACTGTGTGTTTCTGTAAAGTTTAAATATGTTTAATATATATAGGGAAAGGCGTATTGAAGAATGAGTGGGTGTATAAGTGTCTGAATGGATGATTTAGTACGTGAGTGACTTACTCTACAAGTGAGTGATGAAACGTATCTTACTGAATGCATGGGTTAGTGACTAAACTGTGTGAATGTCTGTATCCGTCTGTTTGTTGGTGTGTAAGTGGATGCATGGATTTGCGAATAGCTACATGAGTGTCTATATGGGTTATTGATTGGTTCTCTGAGTATCTGTATGGCTGCCTGAGTGTTTGTGTGGGTGGGGTGTGTGTGACTCTATACATAGATGTGTGAGTGGGTGATTCACTGGGTGCATGATTTCAAGAGTGCATCTGTGATGGACTGCTTGGGTGGGTGAGTGTGTGTATGGGTGTGTTAGTGAGTGAATGTATATCTCAGTGGTACATGTGCGAGTAACTACATATGTAAAAGGCAGTATATATATGTGTTAGAGTATTTAAATGGCTATAAGTGAGAGTGTGTTATTGTGAGAGTGGCTGTATGGATGCGTGTGTGCTTGTATCCGTTATTGTATAAGAGCGTAAGAATGTGCTAGTATTTGTATGAGTAAGTGAGCTGGTGTGTGTATAACTGTATAGGTGAGTAAATGGGTGTGTGATTAATTTTTTGCATGACTGACTAGGTGTGTGAGTACCTCTATGGATGAGTGGCGGTGTGTGAGTGTTTATATAGGTGTATGAGTGCATATGATAGTCCTGTACTGAGTGACTGTAAGTATGAGTGACTGTACAGGTGAGTGAGTGGATGTGTGTAGACCTAAGAATCAGTGAGTGGGTATGTAGTTTTTGGTGTTGGAGTGTCTATGGTTTTGAGAATGGCAGTCTGTAATTTAGAGTGGGTGTATCAAAAGTTATATTAGGGTGTGAGAAGATGCATGAAATTATCACATGGATGATGTCATCAGTGATGTCATTTGAGATGTCATCAGTGATGTCATCAGTGATGTCACTGACCATGTCATGAGTGATGTAATATGTGACGTCATCAGCAGTGCATTGCGGAGCGCGAGTTAGTTAGCTGAACTAACTATAACAGGGGAATTTCACGGGTTTTGTACAAGTGCAATGTCCAACTAACTATAACTGTCCCTAAAACCTATGGTTTTTTCAGTGAATTTCAAAGGTTTTTTAAATGCTAATTTCTAACTATAACGTGCCTGAAACCTATGGTTTTTTCAGTGAATTTCAAAGGTTTTTTAAATGCTAATTTCTAACTATAACGTGCCTGAAACCTATGGTTTTTTCAGTGAATTTCAAAGGTTTTTTAAATGCTAATTTCTAACTATAACGTGTCTGAAACCTATGATTTTTTAAGTGAATTTCAAAGGTTTTTAAATGCTAGTTTCTAACTATGCCAACCGAGGTAGGACATGTGAAGAAAGAAGAAAAACGCACAGAAAGAAGCAAAAGATGTGCAGAAAGAACCAACAGAGGAGCAGAAAGAGGCCTTGTTGCAAAATCATCCTGTGCCCACAACTTTTTCAGACGGGTACTGGTGGTAACTGACTCTGTCTAACCAGAGCCAGTGCGCGCTTGCACAGTGGTGAAGGGAGGGGGCCTGAGGTGACATGTGTGCAAACGCGCCCCGTGGCGCGTTTTAAGTTGCGGGATTAAGTCCCCTTGAATCCTGAGGGTCCCTGGGGCCCAACTAGCCCCCAGGTACCTACAGTTAGGACCACAGAGCTGAGTTGCAGAGAGGCGTTCCGAGGCCACGCACCTTTTTCACCTCTCTGCAACGCAACTCTGTTGTGCTTACTGAAGGTACCTGGTGGGCTAGTTGGCCCCAGGATTCAAAGGGAATTAACTCCCCAACTTAAAACGCACCACAGGGCGTGTTTGTGCACATGTCACCTGAGGCCCCGCCCCCTCCCTTCACCACTGTGCAAACGCGCCCCGTGGCGCGTTTTAAGTTGGGGGATTTGGTCACCTTGAATCCTGAGAGTCCCTGGGGCCCAACTAGCCCACCAGGTACTTCCAGTAAGCACCACAGGCCTGCGTTGCAACGCCTGTAACAAATTGTGCAGTTGTGTTTAGGTAGTGCAGAGGGTCGTGCTGGGGGTAGTGTTTTAGGGTTTAGGGTAGTGCAGTGGTGTTTGGGTAGTGTAGGGAGTCGTGCTGGGGGGAGTGTTTTAGGGTTTAGGGTAGTACAGTGGTGTTTGGGTAGTGTAGGGGGTCGTGCTGGGGGTAGTGTTTTAGGGTTTAGGGTAGTGCAATGGTGTTTGGGTAGTGTAGGGGATACTGCTGGGGGTAGTGTTTTAGGGTTTAGGGTAGTGCAGTGGTGTTTGGGTAGCGTAGGGGTACTGCTGGGGGTAGTGTTTTAGGGTTTAGGGTAGTGCAGTGGTGTTTGGGTAGTGTAGGGGTTCGTGCTGGGGTAGTTTTTAGGGTTTAGGGTAGTGCAGTGGTGTTTGTGTAGTGTAGGAGGTCGTGTTTTAGGGTTTAGGGTAGTGCAGTGGTCTTTGGGTAGTGTAGGGAGTCGTGCGGGGGTATTGTTTTAGAGTTTAGGGTAGTGCAGTGGTCTTTGGGTAGTGTAGGGGTTGTGCGGGGGTAGTGTTTTAGGGATTAGGGTAGTGCATTGGTATTTGGGTAGTGTAGGGGGTCATGCGGGGGTAGTGTTTTAGGGTTTAGGGCAGTGCAGTGGTGTTTAGGTAAGTGCAGTGGTGTTTAGGTAGTGTAGGGGGTCGTGCTGGGGGAGTGTTTTAGGGTTTAGTGCAGTGGTGTTCGGGTAGTGTAGGGGGTCGTGCTGGGGGAGTGTTTTAGGGTTTAGGGCAGTGCAGTCTTGTTCGGGTAGTGTAGGGGGTCGTGCTGGGGGAGTATTTTAGGGTTTAGGGTAGTGCAGTGGTGTTCGGGTAGTGTAGGGGGTCATGCTGGGGGTAGTGTTCTAGGGTTTAGGGCAGTGCAGTGGTGTTCGGGCAGTGTAGGGGGTCGTGCTGGGGGTGGTGTTTTAGGGTTTAGGGCAGTGCAGTGGTGTTCGGGCAGTGTAGGGGGTCGTGCTGGGGGTGGTGTTTCAGGGTTTAGGGCAGTGCAGTGGTGTTCGGGCATTGTAGGGGGTCGTGCAGGGGGTGGTGTTTCAGGGTTTAGGGCAGTGCAGTGGTGTTCGGGCAGTGTAGGGGGTCGTGCAGGGGTGGTGTTTCAGGGTTTAGGGCAGTGGTGTTCGGGCAGTGTAGGGGGTCATGCTGGGGGTGGTGTTTCAGGGTTTGGGGCAGTGCAGTGGTGTTCGAGCAGTAAAGGGGGTCATGCTGGGGGTGGTGTTTCAGGGTTTAGGGCAGTGCAGTGGTGTTCGGGCAGTGTAGGGGCGGTGCAGGGGGTGGTGTTTCAGGGTTTAGGGCAGTGCAGTGGTGTTCGGGCAGTGTAGGGGGTCTTGCTGGGGCTGGTGTTTCAGCGTTTAGGGCAGTGCAGTGGTGTTCGGGCAGTGTAGGGGGTCGTGCTGGGGCTAGTGTTTCAGGGTTTAGGGCAGAGCAATGGTGCTCAGGCAGTTTAGGGGGTTGTGCTGGGGGTGATGTTTGAGGGTTTATGGCAGTGCAGTGGTGTTAGGGCAGTGTAGGGGGTCGTGCTGGGGGTGGTGTTTCAGGGTTTAGGGCAGTGCAGTGGTGTTCCGGCAGTGTAGGGGGTCGTGCAGGGCGTGGTGTTTCAGGGTTTAGTGCAGTGGTGTTCGGGCAGTGTAGGGGGTCGTGCTGGGGTGGTGTTTCAGGGTTTAGGGCAGTGCAGTGGTGTTCGGGCAGTGTAGGGTGTCGTGCTGAGGGGTGGTGTTTCAGGGTTTAGGGCAGTGCAGTAGTGTTTGGGCAGTGTAGGGGGTCGTGCTGGGGGAGTGTTTTAGGGTTTAGGGCAGTGCAGTGCAGTAGTGTTCGGGTAGTGTAGGGGGTCGTGCTGGGGGAGTATTTTAGGGTTTAGGGTAGTGCAGTGGTGTTCGGGTAGTGTAGGGGGTCATGCTGGGGGTAGTGTTCTAGGGTTTAGGGCAGTGCAGTGGTGTTCGGGCAGTGTAGGGGGTCGTGCAGGGGGTGGTGTTTCAGGGTTTAGGGCAGTGCAGTGGTGTTCGGGCAGTGTAGGGGGTCGTGCAGGGGTGGTGTTTCAGGGTTTAGGGCAGTGGTGTTCGGGCAGTGTAGGGGGTCGTGCAGGGGGTGCTGTTTCAGGGTTTAGGGCAGGGCAGTGGTGTTCGGGCAGTGTAGGGGGTGGTGTTTCAGGGTTTAGGGCAGTACAGTGGTGTTCGGGCATTGTAGGGGGTGGTGCTGGGGCTGGTGTTTCAGGGTTTAGGGCAGTGCAGTGGTGTTCGGGCAGTGTAGGGGGTCGTGCTGGGGCTGGTGTTTCAGGGTTTAGGGCAGTGCAGTGGTGTTCGGGCAGTGTAGGGGGTTGTGCTGGGGCTGGTGTTTCAGGGTTTAGGGCAGTGCAGTGGTGTTCTGGCAGTGTAGGGGGTCATGCTGGGGCTGGTGTTTCAGGGTTTAGGGCAGTGCACTGGTGTTCGGGCAGTGTAGGGGGTCTTGCTGGGGCTGGCGTTTCAGGTTTTAGGGCAGTGCAGTGGTGTTCGGGCAGTGTAGGGGGTCGTGCTGGGGGTGGTGTTTCAGGGTTAAGGGCAGTGCAGTGGTGTTCGGGCAGTGTAGGGGGTCGTGTTGGGGCTAGTGGTTTAGGGCAGAGCAATGGTGCTCAGGCAGTGTAGGGGGTTGTGCTGGGGGTGATGTTTCAGGGTTTATGGCAGTGCAGTGGTGTTAGGGCAGTGTAGGGGGTCGTGCTGGGGGTGGTGTTTCAGGGTTTAGTGCAGTGGTGTTCGGGCAGTGTAGGGGGTCGTGCTGGGGTGGTGTTTCAGGGTTTAGGGCAGTGCAGTGGTGTTCGGGCAGTATAGGGTGTCGTGCTGAGGGGTGGTGTTTCAGGGTTTAGGGCAGTGCAGTAGTGTTTGGGCAGTGTAGGGGGTCGTGCAGGGGGTGGTGTTTCAGGGTTTAGGGCAGTGCAGTAGTTTTCGGGCAGTGTAGGCGGTCGTGCTGGGGCTGGTGTTTCAGGGTTTAGGGCAGTGCAGTGGTGTTCGGGCAGTGTACGGGGTTGTGCTGGGGCTGGTGTTTCAGGGTTTAGGGCAGTGCAGTGGTGTGCGGGCAGTGTACAGGGTTGTGCTGGGGCTGGTGTTTCAGGGTTTAGGGCAGTGCAGTGGTGTTCGGGTAGTGTAGGGGGTCGTGCTGGGGGGAGTGTTTTAGGGTTTAGGGCAGTGCAGTGGTGTTAGGGTAGTGTAGGGGGTCGTGCTGGGGGAGTATTTTAGGGTTTAGGGTAGTGCAGTGGTGTTCGGGTAGTGTAGGGGGTCATGCTGGGGGTAGTGTTCTAGGGTTTAGGGCAGTGCAGTGGTGTTCGGGCAGTGTAGGGGGTCGTGCTGGGGGTGGTGTTTTAGGGTTTAGGGCAGTGCAGTGGTGTTCGGGCAGTGTAGGGGGTTGTGGTGGGGGTGGTGTTTCAGGGTTTAGGGCAGTGCAGTGGTGTTCGGGCAGTGTAGGGGGTCGTGCAGGGGTGGTGTTTCAGGGTTTAGGGCAGTGGTGTTTGGGCAGTGTAGGGGTCATGCTGGGGGTGGTGTTTCAGGGTTTGGGGCAGTGCAGTGGTGTTCGAGCAGTAAAGGGGGTCATGCTGGGGGTGGTGTTTCAGGGTTTAGGGCAGTGCAGTGGTGTTCGGGCAGTGTAGGGGGTCGCGCAGGGGGTGGTGTTTCAGGGTTTCGGGCAGTGTAGGGGGCGGTGCAGGGGGTGGTGTTTCAGGGTTTAGGGCAGTGCAGTGGTGTTCGGGCAGGGTAGGGGGTCTTGCTGGGGCAGGTGTTTCAGGGTTTAGGGCAGTGCAGTGGTGTTCGGGCAGTGTAGGGGTCGTGCTGGGGGTGGTGTTTCAGGGTTTAGGGCAGTGCAGTGGTGTTCGGGCATTGTAGGGGGTCGTGCTGGGGCTAGTGTTTCAGGGTTTAGGGCAGAGCAATGGTGCTCAGGCAGTGTAGGGGGTTGTGCTGGGGGTGATGTTTCAGGGTTTAGGGCAGTGCAGTGGTGTTCCAGCAGTGTAGGGGGTCGTGCAGGGGGTGGTGTTTCAGGGTTTAGTGCAGTGGTGTTCGGGCAGTGTAGGGGGTCGTGCTGGGGTGGTGTTTCAGGGTTTAGGGCAGTGCAGTGGTGTTCGGGCAGTGTAGGGTGTCGTGCTGAGGGGTGGTGTTTCAGGGTTTAGGGCAGTGCAGTAGTGTTTGGGCAGTGTAGGGGGTCGTGCTGGGGGAGTGTTTTAGGGTTTAGGGCAGTGCAGTCGTGTTCGGGTAGTGTAGGGGGTCGTGCTGGGGGAGTATTTTAGGGTTTAGGGTAGTGCAGTGGTGTTCGGGTAGTGTAGGGGGTCATGCTGGGGGTAGTGTTCTAGGGTTTAGTGCAGTGGTGTTCGGGCAGTGTAGGGGGTCGTGCTGGGGGTGGTGTTTTAGGGTTTAGGGCAGTGCAGTGGTGTTCGGGCAGTGTAGGGGGTCGTGCTGGGGGTGGTGTTTCAGGGTTTAGGGCAGTGCAGTGGTGTTCGGGCAGTGTAGGGGGTCGTGCAGGGGGTGGTGTTTCAGGGTTTAGGGCAGTGCAGTGGTGTTCGGGCAGTGTAGGGGGTCGTGCAGGGGTGGTGTTTCAGGGTTTAGGGCAGTGGTGTTCGGGCAGTGTAGGGGGTCATGCTGGGGGTGGTGTTTCAGGGTTTGGTGCAGTGGTGTTCGAGCAGTAAAGGGGGTCATGCTGGGGGTGGTGTTTCAGGGTTTAGGGCAGTGCAGTGGTGTTCGGGCAGTGTAGGGAGAGGTGCAGGGGTGGTGTTTCAGGGTTTAGGGCAGTGCAGTGGTGTTCGGGCAGTGTAGGGTGTGGTGCAGGGGGTGGTGTTTCAGGGTTTAGGGCAGTGCAGTGGTGTTCGGGCAGTGTAGGGGGTCGTGCAGGGGTGCTGTTTCAGGGTTTAGGGGCAGTGCAGTGGTGTTTCAGGGTTTAGGGCAGTACAGTGGTGTTCGGGCATTGTAGGGGGTGGGGCTGGTGTTTCAGGGTTTAGGGCAGTGCAGTGGTGTTCGGGCAGTGTAGGGGGTCGTGCTGGGGCTGGTGTTTCAGGGTTTAGGGCAGTGCAGTGGTGTTCGGGCAGTGTAGGGGGTCGTGCTGGGGCTGGTGTTTCAGGGTTTAGGGCAGTGCAGTGGTGTTCTGGCAGTGTAGGGGGTCATGCTGGGGCTGGTGTTTCAGGGTTTAGGGCAGTGCACTGGTGTTCGGGCAGTGTAGGGGGTCTTGCTGGGGCTGGTGTTTCAGGTTTTAGGGCAGTGCAGTGGTGTTCGGGCATTGTAGGGGGTCGTGCTGGGGGTGGTGTTTCAGGGTTTAGGGCAGTGCAGTGGTGTTCGGGCAGTGTAGGGGGTCGTGCTGGGGCTAGTGTTTCAGGGTTTAGGGCAGAGCAATGGGGCTCAGGCAGTGTAGGGGGTTGTGCTGGGGGTGGTGTTTCAGGGTTTAGTGCAGTGGTGTTCGGGCAGTGTAGGGGGTCGTGCTGGGGTGGTGTTTCAGGGTTTTGGGCAGTGCAGTGGTGTTCGGGCAGTATAGGGTGTCGTGCTGAGGGTGGTGTTTCAGGGTTTAGGGCAGTGCAGTAGTGTTTGGGCAGTGTAGGGGGTCGTGCAGGGGTGGTGTTTCAGGGTTTAGGGCAGTGCAGTGGTGTTCGGCCAGTGTAGGTAGTCTTGCTGGGGGTGGTGTTTCAGGGTTTAGGGCAGTGCAGTAGTTTTCGGGCAGTGTAGGCGGTCGTGCTGGGGCTGGTGTTTCAGGGTTTAGGGCAGTGCAGTGGTGTTCGGGCAGTGTACGGGGTTGTGCTGGGACTGGTGTTTTAGGGTTTAGGGCAGTGCAGTGGTGTGCGGGCAGTGTACAGGGTTGTGCTGGGGCTGGTGTTTCAGGGTTTAGGGCAGTGCAGTGGTGTTCGGGCAGTGTAGGGGGTCGTGCTGGGGGTGGTGTTTCAGGGTTTAGGGCAGTGCAGTGGTGTTTGGGCAGTGTAGGGGGTCGTGCTGGGGCTGGTATTTCAGGGTTTAGGGCAGTGCAATGGTGTTCGGGCAGTGTAGGGGGTCGTGCTGGGGCTGGTGTTTCAGGGTTTTGGGCAGAGCAGTGGTGTTCGGGCAGTGTAGGGGGTCTTGCTGGGGGTGGTGTTTCAGGGTTTAGGGCAGTGGTGTTCGGGCAGTGTAGGGGTCTTGCTGGGGGTGATGTTTCAGGGTTTAGGGCAGTGCAGTGGTGTTCGGGCAGTGTAGGGGGTCTTGCTGGGAGGTAGTGTTTCAGGGTTTAGGGCGGTGCAGTGGTGTTCGTGCAGTGTAGGGGGTCGTGCTGGGGGTGGTGTTTCAGGGTTTAGGGCAGTGCAGTAGTGTTCGGGCAGTGTAGGGGGTCGTGCAGGGGGTGGTGTTTCAGGGTTTAGGGCAGTGCAGTGGTGTTCTGGCAGTGTAGGGGGTCATGCTGGGGGTGGGGTTTCAGGGTTTAGGGCAGTACAGTGGTGTTCGGGCAGTGTAGGGGGTCGTGCAGGGGTGGTGTTTCAGGGTTTAGGGCAGTGCAGTGGTGTTCGGGCAGTGTAGGGGGTCGTGCTGGGGCTGGTGTTTCAGGGTTTAGGGCAGTGCAGTGGTGTTCGGGCAGTGTAGGGGGTCTTGCTGGGGGTGGTGTTTCAGGGTTTAGGGCAGTGGTGTTCGGGCAGTGTAGGGGGTCTTGCTAGGGGTGATGTTTCAGGGTTTAGGGCAGTGCAGTGGTGTTCGGGCAGTGTAGGGGGTCTTGCTGGGGGTAGTGTTTCAGGGTTTAGGGCAGTGCAGTGGTGTTCGTGCAGTATAGGGGGTCGTGCTGGGGATGGTGTTTCTGGGTTTAGGGCAGTGCAGTAGTGTTCGAGCAGTGTAGGGGGTTGGGCATGGGGTGGTGTTTCAGGGTTTAGGGCAGTGCAGTGGTGTTCGGCAGTGTAGGGGGTCGCGCTGGGTGTGGTGTTTCAGGGTTTAGGGCAGTGCAGTGGTGTTCGGGCAGTGTAGGGGGTCATGCACGGGGTGGTGTTTCATTGTTTAGGGCAGTGCAGTGGTGTTCGGGCAGTGTAGGGTGTTGTGCTGGGGCTGGTGTTTCAGGGTTCAGGGCAGTGCAGTGGTGTTCAGGCAGTGTAGGGGGTCGTGCTGAGGCTGGTGTTTCACGGTTTAGGGCAGTGCAGTGGTGTTCGGGCAGTGTAGGGGGTCGTGCTGAGGCTGGTGTTTTAGGGTTTAGGTTAGTGCAGTGGTGTTTGGGTAGTGTAGGGGGTCATGCTGGGGGTAGTGTTTTAGGGTTTAGGGTAGTGCAGTGGTGTTTGTGTAGTGTAGGGGGTCGTGCTGGGGTAGTGTTTTAGGGTTTAGGATAGTGCAGTGGTGCTTGTGTAGTGTAGGGGTCGTGCTGGGGGTAGTCTTTTAGGGTTTAGGGTAGTGCAGTGGTGTTTGTGTAGTGTAGGGGGTCATGTTTTAGGGTAGTGCAGTGGTGTTTGGGTAGTGTAGGGGGTCGTGCTGGTGGTAGTGTTTTAGGATTTAGGTTAATGCAGTGGTGTTTGGGTAGTGTAGGGGGTCGTGCTGGGGGTTTAAGGTAGTGCAGTGGTGTTTTTGTAGTGTAGGGGGTCATGTTTTAAGATGCAATGCTCCAATACCTGACCAGTCTGCACTACATAAAACTGCAAAAACTAAAAATAAAAAGTGTTTTGCACACTTTTGTCATTGGGCTATATGTGGGCTACATCTGGGTAATATGTGGGCTACATTTGGGCTCTTTTTTCACTGGTGGCCATCTTGGAAGACTTCTTTGTTATGAAGTTTCCTAATTTCTTCATTTACTGCAGTCTCCTCAGTAGGAAATGCTTTCAGTTTTTACTTTGATTCCATCAAGAAGGCATTCAGATGTGTCTCACATCTGCCATAAATTCAGAATGTTAGCACTCTAGTTGCACATTAGATCACTGGAGTAAAGCTACTGCTCACCAGGGAGTTAACTGGTAGTCTGCTGCTGGTATTGAAAGTGATTGTTTCAGTCTGCATGTCAGAATTTTCTAATGAAATAGAAGAGGATTTGAGATCTCACTTAAAACATGCCCTCATTTTTAGGTCGAGCCTCGAGTAGCGCGCAAGCGCTGCTTAGAGGCGAAGACTTAATGTAAGTGAGTTTTCAAAGCAGTCCAAGAAACGCTCGTGCGTCGTGGCTGGCCTTTTTGAGATGGGTACGCGCGGCAAACATGTGTTTCCAATTATCGTGCCCAGACGTGGGCGCGATAAGTTGAAACACATGTCTGCCGCGCGTACTCATCCAAA
Source organism: Calotriton arnoldi (assembly GCA_963921515.1). NCBI lineage: Eukaryota > Metazoa > Chordata > Amphibia > Caudata > Salamandridae > Calotriton > Calotriton arnoldi. Next base: position 116,001 of record CAWUFW010005593.1, read on the forward strand.
GGCCAGCCACGGCGCTACAAGCGTTTTGGGACTGCTTTGCAGGCTGCCGCGCTCGCTCGCCCCGCTCCTCCGTGCTTGTTTAAAGAGCCTGCCACCATCACTGCCTGATCTTGATTCCACCTTATGCCTCTTTCTTCCGTTACCCTACATTTCTTGTCTCACTGTGGCGAGTCCTGTGCTTCCTGCCGTTTCCAATTGCTACTTTTTTCCTATTTTCTTCTTTTTTTCCTTTTTGCCTTCTTTCTCTTGCTCTAGGTTAACGTCAGATGATGAAAAATAAGTCGGTGCCCCTTAAAATAAATATCAGTGCCCGGCACCAGCAATCACTGTCACACACTAGGCACTGGTTGTCAAGCTCCCTGCCCTGGTCTCCCATCCCTTTCCTCGCCACACTATGCACTACCCTACAATACGGGTGGCGCTTACCCGCTGACGAGCAACATCCCTACTGGAGAACACACACTGAACGGTGCAGGGTATCAGAAAAGGGCTCTGAGACAAGACCACAAACTGAGGTGTTTTTTACACGCGCAGAAAACAAAACGGCATTGCTCGTCTTTGCTAAACCACATCCCTTTGTTCACAGAAACTGGGACCACTCCCTCAACCGGCAACAACTCTTGCTACAGGTGTGCCGGCCCCGCTAAACTACTGGTGAGCGCAACGCCTGTGGGCGCGTATCTTTGAAGGCGCCCCAGCGCTTATGTTCATCTACAAGTCCAGCTTCAGGGAGGCAGGAAGCGGTCACCAGGGGCTGCCGTCAGCAGTTTGCACAAAGCTGTGGTGACATGGCCAATGTGGGGACATGGCTAATGTGGTGACATAGCCAATGGACCACAAGTTAAGTAAACTATGTTCTGAAGAAAGCTACATCGTTCACTGGAAGAGGATATCAAATTGCAAACATTGTTCTCCGTTGAAATGCTGGTTCTCTTCGGAGCTACTGGCAGGTCTAAGGATAATGTACAGCATCCCCGACAGTGACCGTTTCTCTGATTAATGTGTTCACAAAGCTGTGTATGGCCAACTGCCATTAACAAACTCATTGGAAGTTCTCCAAGCATTTGTCTCTATGAGCTATTGGATAAGATCATGGATTATTTTGAACTTTAATATCGTTCTTCTCGTCCGCCACACTCTGTGTGAACTGTTTTGTTTTCTGCAACTCGGATTTCGAAGTTAGCCAGTTAAGGCACTGAGCTGAAAAAGAAAAAGCGCACACGTTGAAAAGTGGACCCGGAGTCTTAGTCTTTTCTTGGCTTGTGTGAAAGATTTTATGCAGAAACCTGTTCTCGAGCTGCAGAGCCAGTTTTGCAGATGCTAGTATCAATAATAGATTCGTCATAGTCTCGGTGAGGAGGAATTTCTGTGTTCTGTTAGATTGTGGGCAGGACTTTCCACAAATTCCATTACTAATACAGAGCCTAAATATGTTAGGCACGTTTCTGTTAAAAATATCCAGTGAGTCCACCACCGTGAGTGGAATCCTGAGTTGTGTAATAGTTCTGCACTTTGTTGACTCATTCTTTTGCATAATCTAGAATATTTTGCCAGAGGGACAGCAAGAGCGCTGCTTTAAGGTACCTGGTAACAAACTGTGCAATGTTCAAATACACCCATGGATTGTAAAAGCCAGCTTGGAGGGTTAGGTTTATTGTAGTCTCCTGAAGCTTCAGACCTCATGTCTGAAGGGGACATCACTTTTCTTATAGAAGCCCCTACCTCTTATTTTTACCTTTTTATGTAGCCCATGGCCCAGATTCTTAGAGGCTGCTCAAAGTGCTATCATTTGTAGGTTGAAGCATACCAGACAGCCCAGCTGTCTGGGTGCAAAAGACTCTTGTGGGCATTTGTAAAGCTTCTCTGCCAATACATTCTTCCAATTGCTTACTATTGGCACTGTGTTTTGTAACTCACATTTTCTGACTTTCTACTTCTTGGCTCTGTTTTAGGCTGTCCAGCATGTTTTTGTCGCTCCCGGAGAACAAACCTTGTTCACCATCGCTCCTTGTATTGTTCCACAAGTCCTAGCTTTCTGTAAACAGGCCTTTAAATTGTGTTCTCTACTCTGGGCACTGCGCTCTGGGCACTGCGCTCTGGGCACTGCGCTCTGGGCACTGGCTCTGGGCACTGCGCTCTGCTCTGGGCACTGCGCTCTGCTCTGGGCACTGCGTACTGGGCACTGGGCACTGGGCTCTGCTCTGGGCACTGGGCTCTGCTCTGGGCACTGGGCTCTGCTCTGGGCACTTGGCCAATTGATTGCTTGAGCCCCTGAAGGACTTGAGATGCATTGGGATGAACTGTGATTGTGGGTCAAAGAACCCTGCCAATTTTCCACCAGGATATGTGAAGAAACAGAATGGAGACAGATTTGTAGGACCTGGCCTGATAGCTTAAAGTGTGGTGGCACAGTACTGGGAGAACCTACATTTTGCAGTACAGCACAAAAATACTTTGTTGGCATAACCATTTAAATGTGAATTGGGGAAGTTAGTATGCTTAAGTGATTGCAATAAGTGCACAAAATAGCTGAAGTGATAGAGACAAGTCCATTTTCCACACTGACTTTCCAAGCTGGTTTCTGTGGAAAATGGCATGTTTTTGTCTCTGTCCTGTTTCTTTTGTGTCGTGCAAAAACATACTTTGTTACTATTTCCAAACTGGCATATCTATCCCAAGCAGAGCATACCCAACACAAAACCTCCAGCCACATATGCACACACAGTGTGGTACTGCTGCAGCCCTGTCACTATCTCCTCTTTCAGATGGTGGCTGGTCACCCCCTTATTTCTTCTTGCATTGCCCGCAGCTCTTTTTAGGTCGAGCCTAGCGGCAGCGGCGCATGCACTGCCTCGCTCTGCGAGAGTATGCTGTATTAGGGTGTGCAGTGGAAGCCCCGCCCACTCTCCTCCCATATTTGTCATTGGCTTGTGTCATTGTACTTCTTAAATGCTGGCTTCTGATTCGTAAAAAGGCTTGTTAGTCTCTCCTTGGTACCGCCTTGTCTCCTTTAGTTACTGCCCATGACGACTGGACCTTTTACGGTCTGCCTTGTAAGTGGGTGAACACTATTTTATTTAATAATACTGGGGACAATGGCGGCTGCTTTTTTTTTTGTATCTGTATGCTGAGCGCAGCGCCCGCTTCAGGAACACCGTGCTCGGTTGCATTTTTATTTTTTTATTTACTTTAATACAGAGTGCAGTGCCCGCATTTTTTTTAACTTTAATACTGAGCGCGGTGTCCCTAAAGCGGGCGCCACACTCTCTCTTTTTTTTAAAACTTTCATAATAAGTGCGGTGCCCGTTTCAGGGACACCGCACTGAACCAGGAGCAGCTTCGGCTTCTTGCTGCCCACTCCCTCCCCTCAGCCGGTCCACGCTCGCCTCCTCTTTTGGCCCTCTCCCTCCCTCGCATGAGGGGCGGAGCTTAGGGGCAATCTTAGCGAGTGAAAGAGAGCCTTTGCAATGCTATAGTTCTCGCATTTATGCGAGTTCGAGATATTGGCATTGTAAATGAAAATGCCTTTTATTTATGTTTTGGTTTTATAGCATAAATAAAAGGGATTGTCATTTACAATGCCAATAGCTTAAACTCGCGTAAAAGCGAGACCTATTGCATTGCAAATGCTTGTTCTTTCTGCAGCACTAACCATAATTTCTATTTCAAAAAGAACCCCATCATTTTGTTCCTTTTTAAATTAAATGTTTTAAGTGTTACCGGTTTATTCCAATCAAGATGGCTTCAGGTGTGCCATACTTTTGTCATAAGTAAGGCTGTTAGCGCTCTAGTTGTTCTTTAGAACACTCTGGGAAGCTGCAGTAGAACACAAAGGCATCAACTGGCAGGCTGCTCCTGTTGAAATATAACAGGAAGATATTTGAGATCACACTTGAAATATGTCCTAATTTTTCTTTCTACAGCACTAACCATAATTTCTATGACAAAATGAACCCCATCATTTTGTTCCTTTTTAAATTAAATGTTTTAAGTGTTACCAGTTTATTCCAATCAAGATGGCTTCAGGTGTGCCATACTTTTGTCATAAGTAAGGCTGTTAGCACTCTAGTTGTTCTTTAGAACACTCTGGGAAGCTGCAGTAGAACACAAAGGAATCAACTGACAGTCTCTGCCCTTGTTGGATGTACATGTTTTACTGAGAATGTCAGACTTCATTCTCACATGAGTGAGAAAGATAATGTGAATTTACAGAAAATATGCTCTCATTTTAGCTTCTGGAGCACCTTCCAAACCTCTATGGGACAAGCATGAGAAAATTGTGTTCTCTCAAACATGATTCATGATATCCCAGCAGAAGGTTTTTCACATGGTAAAATCACCTTAGAATACACCACAATTCCTAAAATTAGTATGGTACCATCAACAAATAAATTCTAATGTAACTAAAGCCTGTTATCACCCTTTATAGTTCTCCTTTTGGTGACCCTCAAAATCTTCTATTCACTACAATGCATTTCAATGAGGTACTATCATTTATATTGGTCCCAAGATGGCTGCCAGCAATTCCAGGATGAAGTGCTGACAGCCAATCAGATCTCACGATGACATGTGTGGTTAGGCTCCGCCCAGATATGTATGATTTTTCTTTTTCAAATTTCTCAGGAACTACTGAACGGATTTACACCATTTAACCAAAAGGCACGACTCTGAACCAAGGGCTACCTTTTTGCCAAATTTGGTGTAATTCCGTTCAGCAGTTCGGGCTGTAGCTGCGACTAAAGGTTCCTATGGAAAATTGCATGGGGAAAACACGTTTTGGGACCCCCCTTTGTTCTCGGCACCCACTTGACGATTCACCCCGAAACTTTCAGGATAGGAGCGTACCGGAGCGGGCCATAAGTTTTGAGAATTTCGCGAAGATTCGTCAACCGGCGCCAAAGGTATTGGAAATAGAATGATGCGAATTTCCTATGGAAAATAGGTCCTAACTATAACTATCTACTGGCGGCCGCCAGTAGATTATATATATATATATATATATATATATATATATATATATATATATATATATATATATATAGTGTTTTCATCTGTTGCTCCCACACACAGGGAGCAGCATTTTTGTGTGGTAGCAATGCCGACTCCTGCTGGAGGTGGGGAGCGCGGGACATAGAGACACGGGAAGGGGTACTGTGCGGCCCCTTCCCCCCCCCCCCTACTTTGTTAGACATTTTCAGCAAAACTGTTGACTTTTCTTGGGGGAAAAAATGAGGTTCCATTCTGGCCCTGATGCTCATATCTGAAAGAGACACGTTAGTGATAGATTCCTTACCTTAGAATATCCCCAGGCGTCAGGCTGGATCCGGAAAGTTTTGCGTAGCAGTACCCTTGCGCGTCGGCAGGCGGCGTCGTGCGGCTCCGCGTCCGTCGTCGGCGTCGTGATCGCCGGGATGACGTCGCGGGCAGTACTTAGGCGCCGCCCCTGCGCGCTGACGTCAGTTCTTCTTTTCCGCGCCAGCAAGCGCAGATCCGGGAAGAGCAGTGCCCTGGTCAATTTTGACCATACTTTTTGGTGATTTTTTCACTGTTTTTCCATCTTTAAGGTGTCGTAGGGATGCCCGGCTTCAAGCGATGCGGCGCCTGTGCGCGGATGATGTCCGTCACCGACCCGCATTGGGAGTGTCTCTTCTGCCTCGGCCGAGGCCACGACACCGAGTCTTGTCCCGAATGCCAGGCCCTCAACCCGAAAGCTTTGCGAGAGCGGTCTCGAAGCTCCTCGAGGCCCGGCATTCGGCTCCACGGAGGCCCCGGTCGCGTGAGAGGTCCAGGGGTCGCTCGCGGAGTGCACACCGGTCGTCGGCGTCGAAGTCTTCTTCGTCCGGTAAGTCTAAGCACAAGAAGTCCAAGAAGCATCGTCGCTCTCGGACTTCGCCTCGCCGGTCTCGCGACTCGGCTGAGGCCCCTCCCGGCACCGTCCCCGCGGCCCCGGACTTGCCTGTGGAGTCGCCCCCGTCCTACCCGCCCTTCCCGGGTTCGGGGCGGATCCGGCCAAGGTCACAGGAGTTCCTGTCGGCCATGGCCCGCCTCTTCGGGCCTTCAGGCCCCTCCGGTGCGCCTGGGCCCCGCGGGCCCTGATGGGGTTGCTCCGGCGTCGCCGGTGGCTCCGGCCCGGCGTCGCCCGGGACTCCAGCCTCGATCCCGGCTCCGGCTTCGGCCCCGGCCTCGATCCCGGCTCCACAACCCCCATCGACGCCGGTCGACCTCACGACACCTCCGCCGGCGCCGATGTCTCCGGTGCCGTTCTCGACGCCGCCCTGGGCTCCGGGCGGCGTCGTCCCCAGTTCCTTCCGGCTCCGGACATGGACCCGGAGCGACGTCGCTCGACGCCGGCTCCGGCGCCGATGGGCCCTTGGGTCCCAAATGTCCCTCCTCCTCCTTATTTTGAACCAGAGGAGGACCAGGAGGACTGGGAGGGGTCTGATGACCCTCTGACTCGCAACTGTCAGTATGATGAGGACTGGACAGAGAGTCTAGGGAGGCCAGTGGTCTGGATACTTCTCCTGACACTGGCATGCTGTCTCCTCCCGTGGCTACGGAGGAGGGGCCAATTTTGGTACGGTGTTGCGTGGGGCTGCTGGGGCCTTACGTCTCCAGCTCCCTACTTTGACGGTCAAGCCTAACATCTTGACAGAGGTGCTTCAGCCGGCAGCCTCCTCTGCGGAGACTGTGCTGCCGTTTAACGACGCCCTCACAGACGTTCTTTGGGCGCCTGGTCCAAGCCCAACACAGGGGCTCCTGTGGATCGGAACGTGTCACGACGCCATCGCCCAGCTCCGGGCGACCCCTGTTCTTTCTGTCCACCCCACTCCTGAGAGCTTGGTTGTCCAAGCCTCCGCTTCCCAAACCGCCTTCCCTACCGCTCCTCCGGATAGGGAATCCAAACGCCTGGATCAGTTTGGGAAGAAAGGTTTTTCTTCCTCCAGTGCTGGCTTGCGGTCCGTTAACACCGCTTGTCTTTTGGGCCGCTATACCCACTCTCTGTGGGATTCGGTGGCGGATGTTTTGCCCCAGTGCCTGAGGAGGTCCAGGCACTGCTTTCCCGCGCCATTGCGGAAGGAAGGGATGCGGCCAAATACACTATCCGTTGTGGCCTTGACACCGCCGACTCGCTGGGCAGGTCGATTGCAACTACGGTGGCGCTCCGCCGCCACGCCTGGCTGAGAACCACTGGTTTTTCAGGGGATGTCCAGAATACTCTCATGGACATGCCCTTTGATGGAGTCGGTCTTTTTGGGTCCAAAGCAGACCATGCGTTGGAGCGCTTTAAGGACTCACGGGCTACTGCCAAGTCCCTGGGCCTTTCTGCTACACGCCCTCCGCTGCCTTCTGCTTTTCGCCCCTATCGTGGCCACGGTAGGGGCGCCCCTTCACGTCAGCAGCCCAGCCACCGGCCCGCGCAGCAGGCGTCTTCGCGTGGCCGAGGACGTGGATTCCGCCGTGGCGGATCGGGCAACCAGCGTGCGGGTCAGGCCACCACCTCCAACCCGTCCGCGGCCTCCAAGCCCTCCTAGTCCCTCCTTTCAGGTGCACGGCACGCCAGTAGGGGCAGGGTCCGCCATCACCTTCCCCACTGGCGCACCATCACCTCGGACAGGTGGGTCTTGGACATTGTCCGAAGGGGCTACTCCCTCCCCTTCGAGACCACCCCCCAGCCATGCCACCTCAACTCCACCGCATGTCAGGGGATCACTTGGTGCTTCTACAGAAGGAAGTCACGGCCCTCTTGACCAAGAGGGCCATCGAGCATGTTCCGACCCCAGAAGTAGGGCGTGGTTGCTACTCCCACTACTTTCTGGTGCCCAAAAAGGACAAGGAGGACATGCGTCCTATCTTGGACCTCCGGAACGTCAATCGCTTCCTCCGGAAGGAGAAGTTCAAGATGCTCACCCTAGCTCAGGTCTTGACTGCCCTCGACCCTGGAGACTGGTTGGTAGCGTTGGACTTGCAGGACGCATATTTCCACATCCCCGTCCTGCCGGCCCACCGGCGTTACCTTCGTTTCACGGTAGGCCACGAGCATTTTCAGTTCACCGTGCTCCCCTTTGGCCTTACAAGTGCCCCTCGGGTGTTCACGAAAGTGATGGCGGTGGTCGCGGCTCATCTGCGCCGGGCAGGGGTTTCAGTCTTCCCCTACCTCGACGACTGGCTGCTGAAGGCGGGCTCGTCCCAGGCAGTCGTCTCCCACCTCCAGACTACGGCCGAACTCCTGCACTCGCTGGGGTTCTCCATCAATGTGCCGAAGTCGCATCTCGATTCCTTCTCCACAGCTCCTTTTCATCGGAGCAGTTCTGGACACGACGCAGTTTCGGGCCTATCCTCCCGAACGGCGAGTCCGGGATATTCAGGCTATGATTCCGATCTTTCGGCCTTTATCCTGGGTTTCGGTAAGGATGACCCTGAGGCTGCTGGGCCTCATGGCCTCCTGCATCCTGCTGGTCAATCATGCCAGATGGCATATGCGGGCTCTGCAGTGGGACCTGAAGTTCCAGTGGGCGCAGCACCAGGGCAACCTGTCCGATCACGTCCAGATCTCGGAGGGGACTGCAAAACAGTTGCAGTGGTGGCTCTCGAACCGGCAATGGGTCATGGGCAGATCCCTCTCCCTTCCCCAGCCAGAGCATACAGTTGTGACGGACGCGTCCCTTCTGGGATGGGGCGGTCACTTGGGAGAGGCGGAGATCAGAGGCCTCTGGTCTCCGGCGGAGTCCCGGCTCCATATCAACATTCTGGAGCTCCGGGCGATCCGGCTTGCACTCAAGGCATTCCTTCCCTCTGTCAAAGGGAAGGTAGTGCAGGTGTTCACAGACAACACCACCGCCATGTGGTACTGCAACAAACAGGGCGGGGTGGGGTCTTGGACCCTTTGTCAGGAGGCTCTGCGCCTCTGGACATGGCTGGAACATCAGGGCATGTTCCTGATGGTTCAACACCTGGCAGGTTCTCTGAACGCCAGAGGCGGACGAACTCAGCCGCAGGTGCATGATGGATCACGAATGGCGTCTTCACTCGGAAGTGGCGCAAGGACTCTTTCTACAGTGGGGAGAGCCTTGGTTAGATCTATTCGCCACCGAAGAGAACGCGCAATGTCATCAGTTCTGCGCGTTGGAATTTCCAAGGCGGCACTCGCTCGGCGACACTTTTCGTCGCGAGTGGAGTTGCGGTCTGTTGTACGCCTTTCCGCCTATACCACTTCTACCCAGAGTGTTGAAGAAGATTCGGCACGACCGGGCCCAAGTCATTCTTGTGGCTCCGGACTGGGCTCGAAGAGTTTGGTATCCCGAGCTACTCAATATGAGCATAGATCCCCCGATCCGTCTGCCTCTTCGGGAGGATCTTCTGTCGCAGCAGCAGGGGACGGTCCTCCACCCGAACCTGTCCAGTCTACACCTGCTTGCGTGGAGATTGAGCGGCGGCAGTTGATTCCTTTCGACTTGCCTCCCGAAGTTTGTGATGTGATTCTGGCAGCCAGGCGTCCCTCCACTAAGGTGGTATACGCCTGCAGGTGGAACAAATTTGTGGCATGGTGCACAGCAAAGGCTGTGGATCCCCTTTCTGCCCCTCTTTCTGAGGTCCTTCTGTTCCTTCTCTCTCTGGCCCAACAGGGTTCTGCCCTGGGTACCATCAAGGGTTATCTTTGTGCTATCTCGGCCTTCCTCAGGCTCCCTGATCAGCCCTCCCTTTTCAAGTCCCCTGTTGTTAACAGGTTCTTAAAAGGCATTACTCACCTCTTCCCTCCTGTTCCGTTTGTAATGCCTCAGTGGGACTTGAACTTGGTTCTTACCTTTTTAATGTGCGCTCCCTTTGAGCCTCTGCATAACTGTCCTCTTCGTCTTCTGACTCTAAAGGCAGCCTTTCTGGTGGCCATCACCTCCGCTCGGCGGGTGAGTGAGCTCCAGGCTCTTTCTTGCAAACCTCCCTTTCTGTCTGTTCATCCAGACAAGGTTGTTCTTCGGACGCGTCCGTCCTTCTTGCCAAAGGTGGTTACTGCTTTCCACATTGGGCAGACCATCACTTTGCCCACCTTCTTTCCGCCTCCGCATCCTTCCAGAGAGGAAGAGAGGCTCCACCGTCTGGACCCAAAGCGTGCGCTCTCCTTCTATATCGACCGCACAAAACACTTCCGGGTGGATGACCAGCTCTTTGTTGGCTACGTGGGCGCCAAAAAGGTCGGGCGGTGCACAGAGGACCATCTCCCGCTGGGTTACCTTGTGCATCAAGACCTGCTATTCTTTGGCTAGAAGGAGCCTCCTGTTGGGCTGCGTGCCCATTCCACCAGGGCAACGGCTGCTACCACGGCCTTGGGCCGCGGTGTTCCGCTGCCGGTTATCTGTCAGGCAGCTACGTGGGCCTCGCTGCACACGTTTACTAAGCATTACTGCCTTGACAGTCAGGTCCGGAGGGACGGCTTCTTTGGCCGTTCTGTCCTCCAGGACTTCCTTGTCTGATCTTTGTTCGCAGACCCACCACCGGGGTTGGTATTGCTGGGGTATCTATTCTAAGGTAAGGAATCTATCACTAACGTGTCTCTTTCAGATGCACAAGTTACTAACTTGTGTAACGATATATCTGTAAGAGACAGTAGTTAGTGATAGATTCCTACCGCCCACCATCCTCCCGTTCTGCGAACTGATTTCTAGGGTTAAGGACATCCCTTTCAGGGCCCTAGTATTTTTCAGACACCTGTGTCAGCTTCTTGCATGGCTCTGCGTTCCTGGCGCGGAAAGTCGTGTACAGAACTGGACGTCAGCGCGCAGGGGCGGCGTCTAAGTACTGCCCGCGACGTCATCCCGGCGATCACGACGCCGGCGACGGACGCGGAGCCGCACGGCGCCGCCTGCCGGCAGCTGCAAGGGTACTGCTACGCAAAACTTTCCGGATCCAGCCTGACGCCTGGGGATATTCTAAGGTAAGGAATCTATCACTAACTACTGTCTCTTACAGATATATCGTTACACAAGTTAGTAACTTGTGCTTCACAGCAATTAAACCTCAATGGGAAGTACTTGCAAATGTAAACATAGCAGGTACCCCAGTTGAAGCTCCGCTTCAGTAAAGCACTAACAGTCCTAACTTCTTGGGCCTCGCAAAAGCAAGTCTGTTTCCTCTCATATGTCACGTTGAAAAACAATATGAAATCCTTAATGGAGTTGAATGCGTTGTTGATCTATTCGAGCAAAATCTGATCTGTAGTGACTGTGATGAGTGGTTTCTGTATCGGTGGCTGTGGTAGCTGTGTGAGTGGCTGTGTGGGTGAGTGTGTGTGTGTCTGTGTGTGTGGCTGTATGGGTGACTGGCTGTGTGAATGGCTCTATGGGTGAGTGACGGGGTGTGTGAGTGGATGTATGGGTAAGTGAGTGGCTGTTTGGGTGTATGGGTAAGTGGGGGTGTGAGTGGCTGTTTTGCACAGTAAGTATTTTTGTGAGTGCCTGTATAGATGTTTGAGTGGGTGGGTGTGTGAGTGATTGTATTGATATGTGAATGGGTATTTAAGTGGTTTTGTGGATGAGTGAATGGATGTGTGAGTGGCTATATGGGTGAGTGAGTAGCTGTTAGTAGCTGTATGGATGAGTGAGTAACTTTGTGTGTGACTGAGTGGGTGTGTGAGTGGCTGTATGGGTCTGTGAGTGGGTGCATGAATGGTTTTGGGTGTGTGAGTGGCTGTATGTGTGAGTGGTTATGTTAGTGCCTTTGTGTGTCAGTAGTTGTATGGGTCAATGAATAGGTATGTGAGTGAATATATGGGTGTGTAAGTAAGTGTATGAGAGGTTGTAGGGGATGAGGGTAAGTGTGTGAGTGGTTCTGTGGATGATGTCATCAGTGATGTAATTTGAGATGTCACTGACCATGTCATGTGTGATGTAATGTGTGGTCATTGCGGGGCGTTAAGTTATCGTTAGCTCAGTTAACTACAACTTCTGAATTTCAGTGGTTTTGTACTAGTGAAATCTGAGCCTAACTCTAACATTCCTGTAACCTTTGGTTTTTTCAGTGAATTTCAACGTTTTTTTAAATTGTATTTTCTAACTGTAACCTTTGAGAGTGGGTATGAGAGTGGCTGTGTAGGTAGGTGAGTGGGTGTGTGAGTGGCTGTATGGGTGTGTACATGGCTGTGTCAGTGGGTCTATGAGTGTCTGAGTGGGTATGTGATTGTCTGATTAGGTCTTTGACTGGATGCATGAGTGTCTGAGTGGGTCTGTGAGTGGGTGCATGAGTGTCTGAGGGGGTGTATGAATGGGAACATGAGTATCTGTGTTGGTCTGTGAGAGCATGCAAGAGTCTGAGTGGGTCTAGGAGTGGGTGTCTCTCTCAGTGGGTCTGAGTATGTGTGTGTGTCTGAGTGGGTCTGTGAGTAGGTGCATGAGTGTCTTAATGGGTCTGTGAGTAGGTGCATGGGTCTGTGAGTGGGTGCATGAGTGGGTGTGTCACTGAGGGGGTCTGAGTGGGTGCGTGAGTCTGAGTGGGTGTATAAGTATTTGAGTGGATCTGTGAGTGGGTACATGAGTGTCTCAATGGGTCTGTTAGTGAGTACGTGAGTGGGTGTGTGAGTCTGAGTGGGTCTGTAAGTGGCTGCATGAGTCTCTGAATGGGTCTTCGAGTGGACGTGTGAATGTGTGTGAGTGTCTGAGTCTCAGAGTGGGTGTATACATTTTTATTTTCATTTCTCCACCGTTCGTGAATTTACATGGGGCGCGCTGAGCGCCAGGGCGAATTCACTAATATCGGGTGTGTCTCAGAAAAACATTTTTTCTTTGTTTTCTGCCTATACTGTATCCAGGAAACACCCTTATATCCTACCCATGGGGTCAGGATACATCCAACCTGAACCCTTATCCCAGTGTCTGCTATTTCTGTGTACCCTGCTCTCTGTCCCGATAAACTAAAATGGTGGCTGCAACTTTCTGTTCAGGTTGCAGCCAGCCAAACACCGCATTTCTGTTGGTGCGCGTATTTGTGAATCGTTGCAAATAAATCGCGAATGAGTCGCCATCGTAGATATACAAATTTAGATTTCCTTTGATTTCTTGCAAACTACTCAACTGATTCATACCAAATAACAAAAAAGCATGATCTGCGAACTAAAACCAACCTTTCTGCCAAATTTGGTGTCATTCCGTCCAGCGGTTTGGGCTGCAGGCGTGTCTAAAGACTATAGAAATTTACATGGGAGAACGCACTTTTTTATTTTAACCTTTTTTTTTTTTTACACATTTGCTTCCTGTTCAAGGACAGAAGTCAAAAGTCAGTTTGTCTTTTTACTAATTGCAGCTCATCTTATCCTGGAAAATGGTGTTTACTTTTCTTTCTCCTGCTACAGTTAGAGGGTTTTTTCAAGTGAGCTGTCTGACAATCATTCTGAAACAGAAGGCTGTAGGGTATCAGTTTTTTTTAACACACAAAATTTGAAAACGCTTGTAAATGAATAGTAAAAATATTTCAAAATATGAATTACGAAAGCACTTTTTTAAAATTACGAAGTGTGATGCTAACAAAGATTTAAAGAGGAGCAAAACAAATCAGAACACTTTACTTGGTGATGTGCAAATGACAGATATTTGCAGATATTGTACACTACATAGTTTTATAAGTAAAACCGCATGTCAGTGGGAAATGTTGTGGCTATTTGAATGGAAAAAATGCTGATTGCAAATGACTGTGTGCTACCACTTCTTGCTTTAGTTATGTATTTATTAATAGTGACCGCTTTTAAACAGGATGTGAGAAACTTTCCTGCCCCCGCCCAGATGACAATGCTGTTAATGAGCTAAGAGGCAAGTCGGGGTTCATGTGTATCTTACATGTGGCTAGATTTATATTATATATGGAACAAAAGATTAGTCTGAATCAAACAAAAGTTTTTTGTACAGCAGACATGCTGAACTCCCGTATTTGAAGGTGCTCTCTTGTGAATGAAGAATATGGCGGCTCGGTGAATTAAAATATTTGCCCGGGATCACATAATTTGAAACTAGTTTATGGATCAAGAGTATTACAATTAGGTTGTGTAGATTATTTAAGTCACTAGACCTGCAGGTCTGGTAATATTTTTATGATTTCTCGAGGCCTGAAAAAGATTTATGTATATCTAGAGAGGCAGATCCACTGCGGTGGATCTGCGGATCCACACGCCAACAGCAGTGCCGTGATTGGCTACCACCACTTCAATTAGGAAGCGGTGGCAGCCATCTTGACACTCTGCCTCGACCGAGTCCAAAGAAAAAAGGCAAAAAAAACCACAAGGGGGCAGGGTAGAAATACCCTGACCCTCTAGGCTTGGTGGTGGGGTCCCACATGGACCTCACCTTGCCTGGGGCCATAAATAGTTTATAATTTTTTTTTGCCACGAATCGCTGAGGATCTGTGGTAAAATAAAAAATGCGTTCTCCCATGCTAATTATTTTTTAAGCCCCCCGGGGGGAACATGCATATATATTTTGGGGGTAGGGAGCGCCCGGGCCAATTTCAGCCCCGGAGACCCCATCCCCCGGGGCCCAGCCATGCATTCAAAGAGGAGGGGGGGCCGCGTGGCCCCACTCAGTGAGCCATTAATTGCCCTGTGGGGATCCCAACCCCCAGGGCCAGCTCATGCTATGTCCCAGGGTGCCCACCTCCGGGACATAGCGGTTTCCTTGCCCACACTGACGTGGGCAGGGAACCCCGTGTTTGCCCTTGCTTGGCAGGAGAAATTTCATAACTCCCGCCAAGCGGGAGGAAACACCAAGTCCGCCCCCAGCGGGCGGGAGCATGAAAAATGCTCCCACCCCTGGGAGCGGACTTCTTATCTGTTTGGAGACAGATGGAAAGATAGCTCCCGTCCGAAGGGAGCAGCATTTTAGCTCCTCCCATGCGGTAGGTGTAATGCCGGCTCCAGCTGGAGGAAGTGAGTTGGCTGGGCCTGCAGGGGCCTTGGGGCTCCCCCCTCCCCCGGGTCCCCAGGACCGATATTATCCTGTGCAGGGTGGCCTCGTGCCCCCATCCCCATAAATATAGTTGTGGGCCCTGGGGGATGGGGTCCCCTGGGACAAAATTGGCCCGGGTAGGGGGCCACGTGTCCCCTCCCGTTAAATTTTGTTTTTTTAAATGCACCGGGCCCCATGGGATATATACGTGCCCCCCTCCCCCACAAAATGTGTAAGGCTCGAGAAATAGGGTCCCCAGGGCTGAAATAGGTCCAGGGAGGGGGCCACGTGCCCCCCTCCCCATTAAATATGGTTCCAGGGCCAATATTGGCATCTCCCTCTGAAATATGTTGCTGGGCCCCAGAGGATGGGGTCACCAGGGTTAAAAGCGGCCAGAGGGGAGCCTGTGGGTTTGCTGCCTTTGGGGTGTTGGCCACAGGGCCTGGCTGCAGGCCAGGTCTTGTGGCCAACTCCCCACTGTGCAAGGCCAAAGCGTGCGGTTACTGGCATGCGGGGGTGTTGGTTGCAGGGCCTGGCCGCAACCGTGTGCGGTGACGGTTGAATTAACATATGGTAATTAAATATTACTTTACTTTAAAAAGCCTAGAAATTCACTGAAAAAAACAAAGCTTACAGGGACATTACTGTTAGGAAGCCTCTGCACACATTCCGTATACCTCGGTGTATAGCTGCTGTCTAGGATAGCATGAGTGTGTGTAGGTCTCTGTGTCAGAGCGGATGTGTTTCCTCTTGGTGAGTGTGTGGTTTTTGCGTGGGAAGGCGCATCGCTTATCCGGTCGGTCCTTGGGCCTCTGACCGGGGCCTAAACAGGCTGAACCGGTCCATTGACAGCTCAGAGGCCGTTCTGCCCAGCGTATACGTTTAAAGTGTATATTCAACTTAATGCAGCCAACGCCTCGCACTGACGTGCTGTGGCGGACAGTGGGCCGCTGGTGGAAGGTGGGAGTCACTTACACAGTGAAACCACTTCATGGTCTCTTCTACAGTGCAACCGTACACCTAACAGGCCCAGTTTTAACATCCAATCAGTTTAATGACAATTATAGCTAGATATATGCCAATAGTGTTCACAATCTCTGTCTGTTGGCACTGTGCATTGTGCTAAAGAAGTGCTTTATGCACCCATCCTACCATCCACCTATCCATCCATCCATTTAACCTTCCATCAAGAATCTATCCACCCTTCCATCCATGAATCCACCTCTTCAATCATCCTATCCATCCATCTTGCCAAGAAAACTATTCGTTTGACCAACCATTCACTCATCAATCCATATGTCATATTTCCATTCACTAAGTTATCCATCCTTCCACAACACCATCTGTAATATCCAATTCATGCATCCCTCCACCCACCCCTTCCTGCATCAGTCTATTCACCAGACAACCTCACCCATCCACCCATAACCCACACATTCATTCATCCATCAGCACATTTCCCATTCATCCATTCTCCTCAGACACATCCATCCACTTACTCATTCATCCATATCAGCAGTCATACATACATTTTTTTTATATTAGTGATTTTTTTTTAAAAGTTCTTTTTATTGTATTTTTCGTCAAATGCAAAACAAACAATACACAGGAGAAGACACATTATGTTATGTTCGCATGATTGATATTAGCACAATGAGGGATCGGTTATAGCATTATTACCATTGAGAGTACAGTATAGCCAATATTCTAACAAGTCCTAGTAGGGTGGGGGAGATGGAAACAGACCATACAGACATCATACCAGACAATACAGATATTACAGTGCAAATCTATGCCCATCTTCCATGGTCTCTGGCAGGTAGGAGACACTGCCCAACACATCAGTCCCAATCAGTACTCCCTCACTCTATCACTTCTGGGTGAATCAACAAACAAGAGCGGAGTGGTTGCCAGATGTTTTTAGGTCTGGAAGAAGGTGGCTGCATTGTAGCATAAATATCACTAGTGGTCTCACAGTATATCAGATCCCGTATTCAGGCCTTGATTGTGGGGACCGTGGTGGCACCCCAGTGTATGGAAATCTGCCACTTGGCAAGAAGCAAGGCAATGGCGGTAAAACGACGGATCCCAGCACTCAGAGGCTTAACGTAACCCAATAAGGCGAGCAGCGAGGATGGGCTTAGATCGGAGTCGATCATTAAAGCAATGTGTGGAATAACCTCCTCCCGGTATCTCAGGATTGGCGCACAGTTTCACGCCAAGTGAGAGAAGACTGCCTGTTACGTCGCGCACCTAGGGCAGGTATGGGGTTTGGTGGGGTCCATCTTTGCGACCAATTTTGGCGTAATATATGCTCGATGTAAGTTTTTAAAATGAAGAAGCTTATGTCTGTGATTCACAGAGATTAAGTGGATCTGTTCGCATCAAAATGTCCATTTCTCATCCGCTAGTGGGTGTCCCAGATCCTCCTCCCACGCTGCGCGCTCTCCCATCCCCACTGGTGGGTGTAGCTTCAGGGCCAAGTTATATAAGCGGGAGACCAAGTGGGCACCATCTGTAGACGTGATAACAAGAGATAATGGCAAAAAATCAGGGGGCTCCGCTGTGGCGGAATGAAGCACGGTGTACATGGATGTACGTGTTCTATGTAAGAGAAACTTGTCCATATAAGTCACATCTTGCCCTCTTGCTAGGTCAATGGCTGAACGAAGCTGGGTGTTGTGAAACAGATCCCCCATAGAGTGTAACCCATATAGAGTAAGTCTTTTTGGTTGCTGTTTCCATGGTAGGGGATAACCATGGGTTATCATTGAGTGACAAGTGCGGGGAGTATAGTAGTCCAGCGTTCAGATATCAGCACAGCTTCTCCCAGGCCCAATATGTGGATTGGAGTGTCTGTATTTCAGTGGGTGCTCTGTAGAGGCCATGTGGAATAATGGTAGAAAGCGAACAGGGAGTAGCTTGCGACCACTCAGGCTTTAGATACTGAAGCCTCGTGTCCGGATGGTACCAATAGTATGCAAAATGCGCCTGCACCACTAGATAATATAAAGTCGGGGACACCAAACCCTTTGCGTCGATGGGGCATTGTCAACATCTGCCACTGGATATGTGCTCGACCGCCTGCCCAAACCAATCTTGTTAGCAGGCTCCAAAGGGGATCAAAACATTTAGAGGTAAGTGGGATGAGGATGTTAAGGAAGAGATATAGAAAACTGGGTAACACTACCATTTTTATAATGGCAATCCTACCAGCAATAGAGAGCGGAAGTTTGATCTGTCTGAGTCGACAGCGGGCCCATAGTTGAGGCAGAGGACCTCTGATGCAAGAAGACACCCAGACAGCGGGGCGGGGGGAGGGGGGGGCTCATCACACCAGCATAATGGGTAGTCTAAAGTGAATTGGGTTGTAGCATCTGTTAGCGGAAATATTTCAGATTTGTTCCAATTTGTGACAAACCCAGAGAAAACCCCAAAACGCACAATCTTGCGGAGAAGAGGAGGAAGATCGACAGCAGGGTCTCTGACAAATAATGAAATATCATCTGCATACAAAGAGGCAAAAAGAGGACCGCGATGGAATCTTATCCTGCGTTGCAAATGACGTTCTTGAAGATGGCGTACAAGGGGGTCCATAGCTATAATAAACAATAACGGCGATAGAGGACAGCCTTGTCTGGTACTGCGCGATAGAGCAAATTGACTGGTGAGCTCGCCATTTACACAGAGCCTGGCTAGTGGAGCCGCATAGAGCACGCGGATGAGATCAGAGAAACCCTTGGGGATACCAAGCTTCCGTAGCGCTGCATATAAAAAGGACCACTCCAGTGAGTCAAACGCTTTTTCAGCGTCCAGTAGTACAGCTGCAGCAGGAAGACAGGATCTATTTGATTGCAAAGACTGTGTGAAGGTTTATAGATGTGGATCGGTTTGGAACAAAGCCGTATTGGAACGAGGAAATGATCTGGTCCACTAATAATGATAGACGTGTTGCCAAAACTTTAGCCAAGATTTTGTAATACTAATTTAGCAGTGACAAAGGCCGATATAAGGTGCACTGGTGAAAAGGTTTGCTCGGTTTAAGGAGAAGAGTAATGACGGCCTCTGGCATTGATCGGGGTAATCGTCCGCGCTCGAGGGACTCCGCATATACCTCCAGTAGATGGGAATTAACAGTGGCTTATGTTTTTATAAAAGATGCCACTTAGGCCGTCAGTGCCGGGAGCACAGGTCCCATTAAGATCATCAATAGCCTGTGACAAGTCATCTGCTGTGATAGGTGACTCTAAAAATTGTCGCTGGCAGTCTTCAAGCCGGATCATCACTATCTCTGACAGGTAATTAGCGAGAGCTTCATCAGAGGGAGGGGAACAGGTGGCATATAGGCGAGAGTAATAAGAAACGAGGGTGGAGGCGATATCCGTGCCATGCGTGAGTGTGGCATCATCATCAGCCTGCAGCTGCTTAATGAAGGAGGATTGATGCCAAGGCCAGAGAAGCCCGGCCAGTGTCCGGCCTGGTCGCTCGCCCTCACCGTAAACTCTTGCACGCGTGTACTTGCCCAGATAGTTAAACTCTTGCGCAGCAAGGTCCTGGAATTCAGCGAGAAGCCTCGCTCATTGATGTAAGAAAGTTGGGGGGATCCTCAGTCGGAGCATGCTCATCGAGATCTCTTAGCACACCTTCTGTGATCTCAAGGTCCTGGTGAATAGAGCGCAGCACCCCAGCCTGCTTAGCAATACATATGCCCCATATATATATTTTGAAGGATTCCCAGAGTGTATCATAATGGAGTACGGATCCAGCGTTTAATTGAAAGTATTAGACTATGGCGTCTCTGATGTCATTCCAGAACACTCTGTTCAGTAGGGCCTCTGCTGGGAAACGCCAGGGTATAGATGGTCGTGTAACACTAGGGATAGAGCTCGTCAGCAGCGCTGGCGAATGGTCCGAGAGAGTGCGGGGTAGATGCTCTACTGAGAGGACATTTATCAAGAGTCTGGGGGATAAATACCAATGATCTATGCGGTACCAAGTCCATGGGGAGCAGAGTAAAAAGAGAAGCCTTTGTCGAAGAGGTGTAGGGTATGTCACGCATCCGTCAGAAGTGAGGTGTGCAGTAAGGTGTTGAGTGCCTGAAGTGAGTGTGGTTTAGTGACTTGTCCGGGGCCCATCGTATCAAGGTTTGGGGTCAGCGTAAGGTTGAAGTCGCCACCCATTATAATGGAATCCACATAGTCGGGAGTTGTGTGGCAATATTGGCAAAAAACTGATGCGTCTGTGTTTGGGGAATAGATGTGCTCGGCCCCGAGGGTACCGACCACTAGCAGGTATCGACCTTCAGGGTCCGCGACTACTTTGTTTGCTTGGAAAGGTACTGTTTTATGGATGAGTATGCATGTTCCCCCTGGAGTATGTGCTGTAGCTGGCAAAAAGCAAACACAAAGAGATGATGGACGGAGCGCTGAAACTTTTCAGACACCCCCCCCGTCACAGATCTGGGTTGAATCCATCCTCATTCTTTAGCTCACTTCGCCACCTCATATATGCAAATCCATCTTGACCCTGTGCCTCATGGGAACAGTCCAGCCCAAACTCCCATGCCAGGTCTTTCCTGAACTGGAAACAAGCATCCTGGGACCGGTTTCTGGGTAACACCCTTCATCAGCCAGGCTAGCTTGAATCCAGTGGCAAAATGAGCAAGGGACCCATGTCTGGGCTTACCCTGCCAACTTAGGGCGAACAAAGCAAACACAAGGAGATGATGGACGGAGCGCTGAAACTTTTCAGACACTAGCCCCCAGTCACAGATCTGGGTTGAATCCATCATCATTCTTTAGCTCACTTCGCCACTTCAGTTTAGACCCAGCTATATGCAAATCGGTCTTGACCCTGTGCCTCATGGGAACAGTCCAGCCCGAACTGCCAAGCCAGGTCTTCCCTGAACTGGAAACCAGCATCCTGGGACCAGTTTCTGGGTAACACCCTTCATCGGGCTGGACTGTTCCCATTGTGCACAGGGACAAGACTGATTTGCATATGGCTGGGTTCAAACTGGAATGGCATGGTGAGCAAAAAAACGATGGATTTAGGTCCAGATCTCTGTACTGGGGTGAATGTATGACATTGTTCTGCATTCTGTCCATCAATTTTTCTTCTTTCTTTTTGTAGCTGGCAAAAAAGCGTTTTTTGACCCCAGTTGGAGGCAAACCGATTGGTAGAGTTGGGGGCATATGGGTCTCCTGCAGAAACGCTACTTGGACTGTATGTCTAGTAAGGTACGATATTGCCTTCCCTTATGGGGATTAACAAGGCCTCTCACGTCCCAGGACATGCACTTCAGTTCCATCATCTTATGACTGTTGACCGGTGATGTAATTGGGACCAAGAATGCGAGTATGGACCGGTCTCATTGTGTGGGTAGGTGCCACGGTGAACCATAATACACTTATTCACCTGTAGAAAACAGTTATAAAACATGTAAAATATAACAACCCAAATCCACCCACCCACATCGGATAATAACCCAACCAGTATCCGATGAATCCCATAATATCCCCAATAAACAGTAGGCGATCTCCTTGGGGGGGGTGGGGGGGAGGCAACGCTCGAGGAGATCGCCGCTACCGAGCTGTAAACTGCTGAAAAGAAGAAAAAAAGTTATGCTCAGCCAGCTAAGTCAAAGTACTGTGAGGAAAGGATACGATATCGGATCTGTTGCGTATATTGTTAGCCATCATAGGGTCTGGCAGTAGGCATAAACTTTGGTCACGGGTCCACAGAGGGGGAGTGAGAGGAAATGGCCGCCCCGACCGGTGGGGGAGGGGGAGCTCGGTTTGTGTTGCTTCCAGAAGTCCATCGCATCAGCAGGAGAGTCAAAGATGTGATTTTTCCGTTGAGGGTAATTCGTAGCTTCGCCGGGTATATCATACCGGACATTCGCCCTCTGCATTATTTGTTTTATGTCCTGGAATTTGCAATGGGCTTCTTGTACCAGAAGGGTGAAGTCTGGGAAAAAAGTATAATGACATGCCCTGATGCTGAATGGATCCCTTTTCACGAGGCAGACTAAGACCGGCATCACGAACGTGGTAGTTTAATAGCCGGGCGATAATCAGATGTGGAGGAGCGCCAGGAGCTTATCTTCAATCAGGGGTTTGTTAAAGCTCGACAACTCACCCATAAGGGTCTCAAGGAGCTAGGGGTGGGGGGGGGGGATGCAGGTTCCATTCCATCAAGGAGGGGGTCTGTCGAAGAGCCAGGTTTTGAGGTTTCTTGCGAAGATGGGGAGCGATGTCTGTCTGAGGTGGAGCGGAAGGCGTTCCATGCTTTGCCGCGAGGAAGGAGAAGGAGCGGCCTCCCGATCTGGTCTTTCTGGTGTGCGGGGCCACGGCGTAGGAGAGCTGGGCTGTGATCGTAGGGTCCTTTGGGGTGCGTGGAATTTGAGTCGGCTGTTCAGGTATGCTGGTCCGGTGCCGTGGAGGGCCTTGTGTGCGTGGGTGAGCATCTTGAAGGTGATTCTCGCCTCGACGGGGAGCCAGTGGAGTGTGCGCAGGTGCTGGGAGATGTGGCAGTGTTTTGGCAGGTTGAGGATCAGTCTTGCGGCAGCGTTCTGGATGTTCTGTAGCTTGCGGGTGAGGTTTTTGTTTATTCCGGCGTAGAGTGCGTTGCCGTAGTAGAGTCTGCTGGTGACCAGGGCGTGAGTGACGGTCTTTCGGTGTTCGAGGGGGATCCATTTGAAGATCTTACGAAGGAGGCGGAGGGTGTGGAAGCAGGAAGACGAGACTGAGTTGATCTGGCGGTCCATTTTGAGCTCGGAGTCCAGGATGATTCCCAGGTTGCGTGCGTGGTCCGTGGGGGTTGGCAGGTTTCTGAGGGCGGGGGGCCACCAGGTGTCGCTCCAGGCATTGGTGTTTGGGCCCATGATGAGTACTTCTGTTTTGTTGGTGCCAATGCTTGTGCCCACGCTCAACTGCAAACGTGGAGGAGAAGGCATCACTGCAGAAGAAGTCCATCAAGAGCCGCTCCACATAGCCAGCCATGGGACCAGCAGGGCACGAGTCGGGGGTACACACGGGTGGACGGTGTCCACCCACTCTTTTCACAGGGTGGACACCGTCCACCCTGCCAAGAAGTTGAGCCCCACTGTCAAATATGCTGAACCCGTCCCGGTGTAAATTTGAGACACCGGGATTCATTCTGCAGCGCCTGATCGTTATCTGCTTTCCTTCCGAGCAGCAACGTTCAGACGGGGAGGGGATTTTGTCATTTGAGACTCCACCTGGGCCATAACAAAGGCCGAACTTAACCCCTTCGCTGCTAGGCCTTTTCCCCTCCTGTGCTAAGCCTTTTTTGGCTATTTGGGGTGAGTGCGCGCTTAGGCCCCTGTAACTTTTTGACCACATAAGGTATCCATGCCAAATTTGCGTCCTTTTTTCTAACATCATGGGGATTGTAAAGGTACCCAGGGTTTGTGGATTCCCCTGGAGGGACCCAGAAATTAGTCAAAATACAGCTAAATTTTTTTTGTTTTGAAAAATCCGAAACAAGGGCTACAGATGAAAGCGTCTTGATTTTTCCCTGCAAATGGCATCAAAAAAGGGGTTGTGGGGATGAAATCACCATCTTCCCAGCTTTCAGGGACAAGCAGACTTTTGTCAGAAAACCAACTTTTTTACACAGTTTTGGCATTTTCTGGGACATAGCCTATTTTTGCTATTTTTGTGCTTTCAACCTCCTTCCAGTTAATGGTAGAAATGGGTATGAAACCAATAATGGATCCTGGAAAGCCATACATTTATGAAAAGTAGACAAAATTCTGAATTCAGCAAGGGGTCATTTGTGTAGATCCTTAAAGTTTTCCTTATAAAAACTAAAAGTTAAATAAAGGAAAAATTGAAAATTAGTTGAAAAAAACAGCCATTTGTGCCAACGTTTTCACCTGTAACTTCTTCTAATTATGACAGCTATTTGAAGGCAATATACCGTTCTATCCGCTGTACCTTTCTGGTTGTGGGGATATATAGGACTTGTAGGTTCACCAAGAACCCGACGAACCCAGAGCCAATAATTGAGCAACATCTTGCAATGATTTTTTTAAGTACCGGGTATATAGCAATTATTTTGGGAAAATGTATACATGGAAAAATTGTTATGAAAGACACCTATGTATTTCTAAAATGGGAACAAAATGTAGATTTTAGAAACAGTAGATATTTGCACATTTCCGAAGTTGCGAGTACCCATACTAGCATGAGAATTATAGGTCATTTTTCAAAATGACTTATTTTCTACATTGTCTTTCATTTGGAAGGCAGAAATGCATCGAAAGTCAATAGGTAATAACAGTTGCTCTACAATTCTGTGTTACCCTAAGTCTCCCGATAAAAATGGTACCATCACTTGTGTGGGTAGCCCTTGTGCCCACAACAGGAAATGGCTCAAAATGCAACGTGGTCACACCTCAATTTCGCAGTGAAAAATGACCCTTTTTTGGCAAAGTGCCTAGCTGTAGTTTTTGAACCCTAGCTCTGCCGGCACCTAGGGAAACCTAGCAAACCTATACATTTTTGAAAACTAGACACCCAGGGAATCCAGGATGGGGTGACTTGACTGCCTCCCGCCAGGTTCTGTTACCCAGAATCACTTGCAAAGATAAAAATTGTCAAAAAAACCAAATTTTCCCCACATTTCTGTGGTCGAAAGTTCTGGAATCTGCGTGGATCCACAAATTTCCACCCACCCCGCGTTCCCCAAAGTCTTACGAGAAAAATGGTACCTCACTTGTGTGGGTCGGCCTAGTGCCTGCGACAGGAAACGGCGCAAAACGCAACGTGGTCACACCTCAATTTCGCAGTGAAAAATGACCCTTTTTTGGCAAAGTGCCTAGCTGTAGTTTGTGAACCCTAGCTCTGCCGGCACCTAGGAAACCTACCAAACACACACATTTCTGAAAAGTAGACACCCGGGGGCTTCTAGGGAGGTATGGCTTGCGTGGATCCCCCAACGTTTCCTTACCCAGAATCCCCTGCAAACCTCAATTTTAGCTGAAAAAATCACTTTTTCACACATTTGTGTGTGGGAAAGTGTGGCATCACTGGCCTCACACAAATTTCCTACCACCCAGCGTTCCCCCAGGTCTCCCGATAAAAATGGTGCCTCACTTGTGTGGGAGGCCCAAGTACCCGCGACAGGCAAGGGCCCACAACGTATTGAGGCGACCTCAAAATGGCCTTTCACAAAACCACCTGGTTTTGCAGGGAATCACCTGGGTTTGGCCCTGTGCTCGGCGGCCATCTAGGAAACCTACCAAACCCACACATTTCTGAAAAGTAGACACCCGGGGCTTCCAGGGAGGTATGGCTTGCGTGGATCCCCAACGTTTCTTACCCAGAATCCCCTGCAAACCTCAATTTTAGCTGAAAAAAATCACTTTTTCACACATTTTTGTGTGGGAAAGTGTGGCATCACTGGCCTCACACATTTCCTACCATCCAGCGTTCCCCAGGTCTCCCGATAAAATGGTGCCTCACTTGTGTGGGAGGCCCAAGTACCCACGACAGGCAAGGGCCCACAACGTATTGAGGCGACCTCAAAATGGCCTTTCACAAACCACCTGGTTTGCAAGGGAGTCACCTGGGTTTTTGGCCCTGTGCTGGCGGCCATCTAGGGAAACCTACCAAACCCACACATTTCTGAAAAGTAGACACCGGGGGCTTCCAGGAGGTATGAGCTGCGTGGATCCCCCAACGTTTCCTTACCAGAATCCTGCAAACCTCAATTTTAGCTGAAAAATCACTTTTTCACACATTTTTGTGTGGGAAAGTGTGGCATCACTGGCCTCACACAAATTTCCTACCACCCAGCGTTCCCCCAGGTCTCCCGATAAAAATGGTGCCTCACTTGTGTGGGAGGCCCAAGTACCAGCGACATGCAAGGACACAAAACGTTTTGAGGCAACATCCACATTGCCTATCAAAATGTTTTGGGCCCTTGCCTGTCGCTGGTACCTGAGGCCTCCACACAAGTGGCACCATTTTATCTGAGACTGGGGAACGCTGGTGGCAGAAACTCGTGGAGTGATGCCATACTTTCCACAGCAAAAATGTGTGAAAAAGTGATTTTTCAGCTAAAATTGAGGTTCTGCAGAATCTGGATGAAACGTTGGAGATCCACGAAGCCATACCTCCTGGAAGCTCCGGTGTCTACTTTCAGAAATGTGGGGTTTGTGGGTTTCCTAGATGGCACGCCGAGCATGCAGACCAAAACCCAGGTGATTCTGCAAACCAGGTGGTTTGAGATAGGCCATTTTGAGGTCAGCTCACTCACGTTGTGGCCCTCTGCCTGTCAAGCGCACCTGGCCTCACTACAAGTGAGGCACTATCTATCGGGAGACTGGAGGAACGCTGGTGGTAGGAAATGTGTGAGGCCAGTGATGCCGCTCTTCCCACAGCAAAATGTGTGAAAAGTGATTTTTCAGCTACAATTGAGGTTTGCAGGGATTCTGGGTATGGAAACGTTGGAGATCCACGCAAGCTATACCTCCCTGGAAGCCCCGGTGTCTACTTTTCAGAAATGTGTGAGTTTGGTAGGTTTCCCTAGATGGCCGCCAGCACGGGCCAAAACCCAGGTGACCTCCTGCAAAACCAGGTCATTTTGAGATAATGTGTTTATTTCTGCAGCGTGAAAATTTTGGCACAATATTGCAAGGAAAATGTGACAGACATTTTGAGGTTTGCAGGACATTGTGGGTACCATAACTTGTTGGGATCCACAAGAGAGATATCACCATGTACTCCCATGGGTGTTTCGTTTACGACAATATCTACAGTTGGTAGGTTATTCTTAGACGGAATGTACACCTTGGCAGACAGACTAAAAAGACAAAGATTACTGCACAGCCATCTATTCCTCAAGCACACACACATACATACTGGTTGGATTTGGCACGAGGGTGAGTGATGGTTCAGTATATACAATTGTATTAAGTGATTTCACAAAAATGAAATGCACTGTTAATAATTGAAAGGACGAGAAACTGAACCATTGACTCACAGCTCGTGAGCTGTAAAGCCACGACAAGGCACCAACCTCTTTACAGGCCATTCATACACCTTTCATACGTGTGACACATACAAAACCATTCACACCGCCAGCCGCGGGCCCATCACATTACAACACTCACACCAGCAGACAGCGCCATTCAAGGGCCCATCACTTTCACACGCCCACATTCCTAACACAGCAACCACACAAGCTGATGGATTGCGTGGAGTGTCGCTCGGCTAGCAGTGTGTGTAGTGACCAGCAGCAAGTCACTACTCACACACTGCCAGCCGAGCGCCAGTCCACGCACACCGCCAGCCGAGCGCCAGTCCACGCACACCGCCAGCCGAGCGCCAGTCCACGCACACCGCCAGCCGAGCGCCAGTCCACGCACACCGCCAGCCGAGCGCCACTCCACGCACACCGCCAGCCAAGCGCCACTCCACGCACACCGCCAGCCAAGCGCCACTCCACGCACACCGCCAGCCAAGCGCCACTCCACGCACACCGCCAGCCAAGCGCCACTCACGCACACCGCCAGCCAAGCGCCACTCCACGCACACCGCCAGCCTAGCGCCACTCCACGCACACCGCCAGCCTAGCGCCACTCCACGCACACCGCCAGCCTAGCGCCACTCGACGCACACCGCCAGCCTAGCGCCACTCGACGCACACCGCCAGCCTAGCGCCACTCGACGCACACCGCCAGCCTAGCGCCACTCGACGCACACCGCCAGCCTAGCGCCACTCGACGCACACCGCCAGCCTAGCGCCACTCGACGCACACCGCCAGCCTAGCGCCACTCGACGCACACCGCCAGCCTAGCGCCACTCGACGCACACCGCCAGCCTAGCGCCACTCGACGCACACCGCCAGCCTAGCGCCACTCGACGCACACCGCCAGCCTAGCGCCACTCGACGCACACCGCAGCCTAGCGCCACTCCACGCACACCGCCAGCCAAGCACCACTCCACGCACACCGCCAGCCAAGAGCCACTCCCTGCACACCGCCAGCCAAGCGCCACTCCACGCACACCGCCAGCCAAGCACCAGCCTACACACACCACCATCACATTTAGGATTTTTTTATACAAAAAAGAAAACACAAAACAAATTGCAAATAGATACAAATCTACTAACACAAAATCAGAAACTAAATACATTGCACTAATGCCAACCTTGAAACAGAACAACAATTCTTAAACATTACAGACCAGGCAGTTCACTTTACCACTCATGGTTGCTCCCAATAATTCTTTTGCTTGTGGTACGCTCTATAACAAGCAGGCACACACAGCCCAGGGTTAGAAGGACACTCAGGGCAGTACATACGAGTCTCCTTCCGCGTACCTCTTCGCCAACAGACTCTACATCTCCTAGTGGGAAAGTCTTTTGAGGTGTAGGAGGAATGTGATCAGGAAAGTGGCGATCTTTCAATCGAGCCACATCCTCCACCACTCCAACTCTAGGAACACTTGCCTGTTCCACAACAACAAGGCTGCCTATGACAGACTGCTGAAACTGAACAAAAGTCAACTTTGACGCAGGAGAACACTCCTTGAACACAACAAAAGCATTGAAAGTTGCTAAATTGAAGAGATGGATGGCCAACTTCTTATACCAAATGTAAGACTTACGAATAGCAGTGTAAGGTTCCAACCTCTGATCTACTCTCAACACCACCCATGTGCTTATTGTAGTCTAAAATGCACACAGGTTTGCGCACTTCAGCAATCTGACCCCAAACAGCCACAGGTGAAGTACTCTCATCATGGATGGTAGTCAGCATGTACACATCCCTCCTGTCCACAAATTTCACAGCTAGCAGTTCCTCACTACGCAAGGCACTGCACTGTCCCCTCTGAAGTTTTTTGCAAACAAGCTCTTTTGGATAACCTTTACGGTTAGAGCGGATTGTGCCACAAGCAAAAGTGTCCACTTTGAACAATTCCTTAAACAATTGCACAGCAGTGTAGAAGTTATCAAGGTACAAATGGTGGCCTCTGTTAAACAGTCCTCTAGCAAGATCCCACACAATTTCTCTGAAACTCCAAAAGTGGACGGACAACCAGGGGGTCAATAGTGGAATCCCTACCAGTGTACACACGCAAATTAAAAACATATCCTGTCCTACTCTCAGACAACATATACAGCTTAATTCCATAGCGTGCCCTCTTGCTAGGAATGTACTGCCTAAAAACCAAACGGCCCTTGAACAGGACCAAAGACTCATCAATAGATATTTCTTTCCCTGGAGTATAGATCACTGAAAATCGATCTACAAAGTGATCAAGAACAGGCCGAATCTTAAAAAGACGGTCACATTCAGGGTGATCTCGTGGCAACGCCAAACCATTATCAACAAAATGCAGCATCCGAAGCAAAAGTAAATACCGATCACGCAGTCATAACTGCAGGAAATATGGCCGTTGCCATCAAGGGACTGGTAGACCAATATGAACCCATGGACGGCTTCCTTATCAAACCCATCAAAAAGTCAAACCCAAAAACTTCTTCATCTCTTCCAGATTTGTGGGACTCCACCGGGTAGCTCTAGAATGGGGCCTAAGTCTGGCACTGTTGTCCCTCAAAAACTGTTCAGCATACAAATTAGTCTGCTCAACAATCTCACCCAAAAATACATCATCCATAAACAACTGAAAATACTGTATAGGCAAATAATGTTCACAATCCACTCTACACCCTGCATAACCACTAAAGGCAGGCAACACCGGCTGCACCATGTTTGGATCAACCCAGAGTCCAGCACTTCCAGTAGGAAGCCTAGCAGCCCCAGGCTGCAATCCAGATGCCTCTTGCACCATCGGCACAGTAGTATCCTCCTCTAAATCAGGCACTTCATCTGCACTGAGAGTACCTTCATCATCCGATGATTCCATGTGGAGAGAAAACTCACTGCCTGAATCTTCCCCTCCCTCCTCTCCCTCAGACGCACTGTCAGTCTCCTAATCCTGCTCAGAGGAAGATTCAAGAAGCAAACCAACCACCTGCTGAGCAGTAATTCTACGGCTAGCCATAATGCTTACTAATAAAGGTTACTTGTCAAACAAGTCAACAACAACAAACCCTTTGTAAAAAAAGAAATAAACAAAATGTAGCTTTATCACAAAGACCTATATACTCCAACACTATACCACTCACGTTACAGAAGCAGCTAGACTCACCACCACCTACTCTGCACAGACACAGTAAGGATCAACAATATCCCACTAAAAAGAAGAAGAAAAGAAATTACACATAAGACAATGCAAAACATCGCAAAGAATTTCATGCTCTGAACACTAACAAATATGCTGCCATTATGGCACCACTTACAAAAAATTCATTCATGCATGACAATAATACTCATTTGGAGTACACACAACAAAAATATTTTTCTTACCAAATAAATGCAATTACGCAAAACTGCAGAACCACAACTGCCGAAACTGCAAACCGGAATCAAAAGCTTTACACTAGAATAAAAGGAGAAAAAAAACATTACAATCACATATGCAAATAATGCACCAGTCCACACACAATCCACCAGCCAAGCTAAGGGGTAGGTGGGCCTAACAGTATAAATAAAATATTCACCCCTGTAAAGGGGAGCAACCCTTGCCCTTTTGGCCACTCCCCAACACAAAAATTAAAAAAACCCTGGTGCCTGTGGGCATTCCTGCTGCACGATCACATGATCTTGCAGCAGGAATGCACAAAAAGAGGCATGGGGGAAAGGAAAACCCTTTCCTTTCCTCGATGCCTCTTTTGATACAAACCCCCCTTCCCGAGCCAAACCTCACCTGATTTCCCCGACGTGCTGGAAGCAAATGGCTTCCAGCGTGTCGGGAAGAAAGGAAACCCTCAATGATGTCCAGCGCACCTCGCGCGCTGACGCGTCATTGATGGGGCGAGGGAGGCAGGAAGCCCTTCCCCTGCCTCCCCAAAAATAAAACCTAACGATCGGATTCCCACGGGAGAGCGCCAGTGCTTCCCCGTGGGTGGTCGTATGACGAGCTGGACTCGTCATGAGCACACGAGCACTGTGTGCCATGACGAGTCCAGCTCGTCATAAGCACCGAAGGGGATAAAGGGTCAGAGCAGGATCTCAGCGGCAGACGAGGAGAAGGAACCTCCTGGTCACAGGAACTACACGAGCATTGCGCTCGAGAAATTCAAGGATGCAAAGACCTCCATCAAGCATTACAGCTAACTTTTCACGTTGGAAATGGAGAGAAGGCACATCTGCCCTGCATATTTATCCACGAAGATGCCACCGTTTTGTGCAATACCTCTACTCAACTGGAGTACTTTCTACTGGCTAATCAGTAAGTGCTACCTCGTTGGGTAAATGTATAGTGCCTTTCCTACACTACAGCTGCGTAAAGGACCAGAAGAATTGTCTCCAGTGACCTGTGTGTCTGTAACTTTGCCACCGCGCCGAAAGCGCCGGGGTCCTTTGAGTAAGCTGTCCATCATAGTGGGGAAAGGGCGGGCATACGTTGCATACCGCTAGTGTATGTGTGGCGGGGCCAAACGAGCGGGGCTTCTAGGCCCGTTCACATGCCTCTTGTTTATAAAGGGTCAGAGCAGGATCTCAGCGGCAGACGAGGAGAAGGAACCTCCTGGTCACAGGAACTACACGAGCATTGCGCTCGAGAAATTCAAGGATGCAAAGACCTCCATCAAGGATTACAGCTAACTTTTCAGGGTGTAAATGGAGAGAAGGCACTTCTCCACGCTCACGAATTCTACACGAGAATTGCGCTCGAGAAAATGAAGGATGCAAAGACCTCCATCAAGGATTACAGCTAACTTTTCACGTTGGAAATGGAGAGAAGGCACATCTGCCCTGCATATTTATCCACGAAGATGCCACCATTTTGTGCAATACCTCTACTCAACTGGAGTACTTTCTACTGGCTAATCAGTAAATGCTACCTCGTTGGGGAAATGTATAGTGCCTTTCCTACACTACAGCGGCGTAGATCACCCTCCCTCCCTCGTGGGCATTCCTGCTGCACGATCACATGATCGTGCAGCAGGAATGCACAAAAGAGGCATCGGGGGAAAGGAAAACCCTTTCCCTCGATGCCTCTTTTCGAATCAAACCCCCCTCCCCGAGCCAAAACTCACCTGATTTCCCCGACGCGCTGGAAGCAAATGGCTTCCAGCGCATCGGGAAGAAGGAAACCCTCAATGATGTCAGCGCGCCTCGCGCTGAGCGTCATTGATGGGGGCGGAGGGGAAAGTAGGGAAGTCCTTCCCCTGCCTTCCCGCAAAAAACCCGACGATCGGATTCCCACGGGGGAGCGCCAGCGCTTCCCCGTGGGTGGTCTTATGACGAGCTGGACTCGTCATGAGCACACCGAGCACTGTGTGCCATGACGAGTCCAGCTGCGTCCTAGCACCGAAGGGGTTAAGAGTATGGAGGTTGGGTGGGGGCTGCCTGTAGCCTCACACCTAGATGTAAATGCAGAGGAAGGGAAACAGAAGCAGCAGCTTGTTAGCACTTCAGAGGCGCTTAAGAGAAGCACGATTTTGACTTTGTTCGGACCCCAATACATAATAGATATTCATGCACTGTAAGAATGTCAGATGTGCTACTCTGTCCCAGTGCAAAATAACAATTTAAATACCAGTATTTAATTGTTTTACAGTGCTATTCATCCCAATGTAGGGTGTCAGAGCGCATTACAGCAAACATATACATTATATTGACAGTAAATCACACAATTTTGTAAATAATTGTACAGGATGTGTTACATAAGTCAGTGAGGGTTACTGGGTGTAGGTGTCGCATATCATCCTTCATAGCTCACTGTGCTATACTAGAAGGATTACAATGCAACTGCGTGTCTTCTGCCTAAACCAGGAGTGTTTGTGTGTGTATACTCATGTGTTCAAATGTACTCATGATATACTTGCTAAACATGTGTGAGGTCTTAAGATCTGATGTCACTTCTTGTAAAGTCATGGATGTGATATCACTTCCGCTGATGTCACTTCCTGTGATGCCACACGCAATGTCACGCGCCGTGATGTCACGCGCCGTGATGTCACGCGCCGTGATGTCACGCGCCATGATGTCACGTGCCATGATGTTACCTGCCTACTGCCTTAGTCAGTCCCCCCACTTCTTTTTTTGGGACTTGTGCCCTCGGGACCAGTGTTGGTATTTCAGCCACCCTAGCTATGCGAATATTATTTCGGCGTGACCGCGCCTCCAAATCTTCTGCCTTGGATGTGACCGCTTTAAGGATCCAGTCTCTTGATGCTAGTAGGTTGGGCATCCACCAGTTCAGACAGGCGCTACTCAGTGGCCTCTATGCAAGTCTCATGTCGTTCAATGCAGCCATGCATATCATCTAGGCGAGTTGCCAAAGCATCGGATCGTGCGTCAATAGCTTTAAAACCTGTTCGCAGTTCCGCCATAATGGTCGCGATTGCGTCGGCTGGTGCAGACTTCGGCTCAGAGTGGTCAGGGGGGTCTCCACGCAGTGGCCCATCATTCTCATCACGTCGGGGCGTCTTGGTGGCATCAAAGGAGAGCTGGCGCTGCTTTAGGTCAGTAATCAAAAGAGAATGAATCACTCGTCCTGTTTATAACCAGGGTCTAGGGTTCTTACTGTCTTTAAAAAAAACCCTCATTCATGTGAAAGTCGTAGGTGCAGTATATCTTGGTTTTCTGCAAGGATTATTACCGAAACGGCCTTACTTGAAGTCTCTGAATCTATTAAAACAACACTCGATAAAGGTGGCAATGCGGTACTGGTATTATTGGACCTGTCCGCGGCCTTTGATACCGTACCACATGACCGACTCCTGCAAAGACTTCAGGACTGCGGTATTAGTGGCACGGTACTCAGATGGTTCACTTTTTTTTTTTTGTTTTTTGTTTTTTTTGTTTAAATCTCTTTTATTGATTTTACACAGAGAAAAAATTGAACGAGCCAGTGTGCTCAACAATCATCGGGTTGCAACCCGGCATGTCGCTGTCACGTGTGTCAGGCATAAACGACGAAAAGAAAGGGAAACAAACCCCCCCCCCCTCTCCTCCTCCTTGAAAGAAAACCACCCCGATAAAGTAGAGAAAAGCACTTCATTCCGAAGGTCAACCTCCCAGAGCATGCTAAGTGACGGATGTAGTGGGGGCAAGCGATGAGGGAGGATCCGCTAGTCGCAGGAGTCTGATATTTGGGACAGGTGAGCTCCGTAAATTCGGATGTCAATAGTGCGGGGAATGGTGCCCACAAATCGTGAAAGGAAGCACCAGGATTGGTCAAGGAAAGAGAGATTTTCTCCATCCCTAAGATGGACCATAGTCTGTGAAGCCAGCCTAGGCGTGTAGGGACTGTCTTGGTACCCCAATGCATCGAAACAATTTGGACTGCTGCGCCCAAGGCTAGTGCTATCTGTTTGCCTCTCCTGGACTTGAGAGGGAAGGTAATGGCGTTGGGGAGACCTAGGAGAATGTACACCGGGAATCTAGGAATCTGGGTATCAAAGTGAGAGTCGACCTCGTCCAGGATTTGTTGCCAATATGTCCCCAGGGCGGGGCAGTCCCATAGTAGGTGGGTAAGGGGGCCTGGCGAACCGCAGGCTCGCCAGCACAGCGGGCTACGTGAAGGGTTACCCCTGTGAAGCCTCACTGGGGTTAAATACCAATAGGTGGCCAACTTAGTGGCCGTTTCGATAGATGCTACATTGCGTGCTGTACGTCGGGCCCGGTAATAAATATCCTTCCATTCCTTCGATGTGAGTTCCCTGCCCAACTCCCCCTCCCAACCCAGCTGGCCAGGGGACTTTCCAGTAACCGGGGTGCTTCGAGTGAACTTATACAAATCTGATGTCAGTCGTGCGTCGTTGTCGTGTCGGTAACCATTTCTCAAACGGTGTGAGCAACCTCTCCGCACCCTCCCTCACCTCTCTGTGGAGTACCCAATGCCTGATCTGTAGGTATCGGTAACGCTCTGTTTCGGAAAGTCCGTGATCAGTACAGAACTCAGCGAAAGGGCGCGGCCCCGAAAGGTCAAAGAGATGTTCTATAGAGCGGCAGGCTTCAGTCGTCCAATGATGAAATTCCCCGAAGTCTAGGCCGGGAGAGTAGTCTGGGTACTGTACAATGGGCGTGATAGGAGATGGGAACGTCGTGAGCCCCCTGATAGTGGCAGTCTTATCCCAAGCTAGCAGTATAGGTCGAGTTACTTCCAAGAGGTACAGGTTGCGATGGCGTCCCGTACGTGAGAGGAAGGGGACTCCCCATAAGGGCTGAGCAACGAGGGACCTGTCCATAAACAACCAGTGCTTCTCGGATTCAGGGCGCGACCACTCCACTAGCGCTCATCTGCGCCGCCTACCAGTACGCCAAGAGGTTGGGGACGCCCAGTCCCCCATCTACTGGATCTCTATACGCAAAGTCGCGACGCAGCCGAGCCCTCTGGTCTCGCCAGATAAAGCGCTCTATATCCCTCTGTAGAGCCTGTATGACCCCAGACGGTGGCATCAGTGGGAGGGTGTGGAATAGATAAAGAATCTGGGCAACAGCGCCATCTTCACCGCTGCGATCCGGCCCAGCCATGAGAGGGAATGGGGCCTCCACTTTCGGAGGGAATCCCGAACCTGTTTCAAAAGTGCCGTGTAGTTCGACTGCCTGGTGGCAGAGATAGTGGGGGTCACCTGGAGGCCCAGGTAGGTAATAGTCGTGGACCCACTGAATCTGAAAGGTGCGCTGTAGGAGATCTAGCGTTTCGGGCTCTAATGATAAATTAAGAGCTTGTGATTTATGCACGTTGATCTGGAAGCCCGAGGCGAGCGCAAACCGGGCCAGTTCGTCTAAAAAGGCCGGCAGAGATTCCCGGGGGTGTTCCAACGTCGCCACCACGTCATCGGCGTACAAGCAGAGCTTGTGCTCCGAACTTCCGAAGCGCGCTCCTTTAATGGTTGGATCATCTCGGACTCTTTGAGCCAGAGACTCCATATAAAGAGCGAAAAGGAGTGGCGACAGCGGACACCCCTGTCTGGTCCCCCTACGAATAGAGAAGGCCGCCGACGCCACACCGTTCACTCGCACCGTAGCCGTAGGGTTCGCATAGCTCTGGAAGATCCAATCAATAAAGCGATCTGGGAGGCCAAAATGGGCCAGCGTCGCTCGGAGGTACGGCCAGTGGACCCGATCAAACACCTTTTCGGCGTCAACCGAGAGGATCATGCGCTCTGCCGGGAAGCGTTCCGATCGGTCCACCAAGTGGAAAAGCCGTTTGGTATTGTCGGAGCACTGACGCCCGGGAACAAAGCCTGATTGGTCCGGGTCTATCAAACAAGGGAGATGGCGAGAGAGTCTAGCTGCCAGAATTCCAGTGAAGATCTTTAGGTCCACATTAAGAAGAGATATGGGGAGGTAGGAACCGCAGAGGCGCTTCTCTTTACCCGGCTTAGGGATTACTGTTATTAAGGCCTCTAACATAGGAGGGAATGAAGAGGACGGTGACGACCCGATCGAATTAAAAACGCGCACTAAAAGCGGAGCCAGCGTCCCACAAAACTTTTTATAAAAACCGGAAGTGAACCCGTCGGGGCTGGGCGATTTGTTAAGTTTCAGGCGGGAAATCGCCGAAATAACCTCCTCCAACCGAATAGGGGCCTCTAGGTCAGCTGCCTGGGTCGGAAGCAACTTAGCTGTAGCTACATCGCGGAGTTAATGGGCCGGTTCAGTCTCAGGCAGGACTTGGGCCACGTATAATGTTTCATAGAAGTGCCTAAAGGCTTCCACAATCTCTGCGTCTTCTCCACACTCTTCCCCCCCGGGGGTCTCGGACCTCAGCGACTCTGGGGGCCTGTCTTTGCGCTCTGAGGCGGTTTGCAAGAAGGCGCCCGCATCGATCTCCCCCCACATAAAAGGCATGCTTGAGGCGAAGAGCCACGTATTCAGCCCGATCAACATCCAACCCCGCTAGCTGTGCGCGGGCCGCCTTTAGGAGCTTCCAAACTCTGGGAGCTCCGGTCCTCTGGTGGATGCGCTCCAGCTCGGTGACCTCGCTCATCAGGCGGTCCCGTTTCTCCCGTCTATCCCTGTTGTCGGCCGCCGCTATGTCTATGAAGTCCCCACGGACCACCTCCTTCATTGCCTCCCACAGGGTCGTCATGGAGATGTCAGGTGTGTCATTTGTAGCCAGATAGTCTGTTATGCTCTTCTGAATCTGTTGCACTACTGAGGGGCGTTGGAGCATGGTCTCACGGAGACGCCAGAAGCGACGAGTGGAGCGCCGCGGAGGCAGGGTCAGAGAGTCGCAGCGCGGAGTGGTCAGACAGGGGGCAGGGAAGAACCTCTACCTCACGCACCTGTTGCGTCAGGGGGTCGGAAGTGAAGATAGTCAATTCTGGTGTACGTTTTGTGGGGATGTGAGTAGAATGTGTAAGCCCTGGAGTTGGGGTGTCGAAGCCTCCATATGTCCGTAAGTCCGGCCTCCGCCAGTAAACGCTTCCCTGTGTTGGAAAGGGCCCCTGATTGACCCCATCTTTGCCCAGAGTGGTCCATGTCTCCATCGAACACCATGTTAAAGTCCCCCCCCCCCCAGCAATATAGTTTTGTCCGGTAGGCCTGTAAGCTCCTGAATTACAGTTTTAATAAAGCCCTCTTGCCCACTATTGGGAACATATACCGAGGCTATCGAGAATGTGTGCGTGTCTAAGGTGAAGGTGTACGCTAAGAGCCTACCTTTAATTTCGGCCTGTTTACTGCCAATGTGTCCGGAAAACCTGGAAGATACCAAGATAGCGACTCCAGCGGTTTTGGAAGTGGCGGAGGAAAACATCTGGTGGGGAAACGCCCTGGACCTCAACCGGTAAGTATCAGTAGAAAGCAAATGTGTCTCCTGAAGTAGGCAAATGTGTGCGTCCGATCGTTCAAGGTAGGACAAGAGGGCTCGCCGTTTTGTGGGGTTATTCAGCCCTTTCACATTCAGGCACACAATGTGAACCTCAGAAGACCTAAGATTAGGGTCTCGGGTGCGCTATAAATAACATCTCTTGTCCCATTAAAGTATGGGGCATGATGAAATAGCAAATAACAAACACTTGGAATTCGGAGGAGGAGGAGAAAACCCAAAAACCCCAAGCAAAAAACATTAGAGAGAAAAAAACATTTAAATGTGTAGTCCACAAATGTCCCAGGCATTCTGCCCGTGGTGAGGCGTGGGATGGATAGCAGGGACTCCCGCTGCCCCCTCCCGCCCCAGACCCGGCCTATGACAGCCGGCTTAACCCATTAGGAAAGCAAGAATTGGCACCTCCAAGGACGTAAATCATTCTGCGGTGATGGAGTCGTCCGACAAGGACTTGAGGACTGCCGAGCGTTCTTTGGCGATGACATCTGGATCTGGGCGAGAGCCCAGCGGCGAGGCTCCAACTCTGTGCCATCGGTTGTGGTCAGCTCGATGACCGTAGGTGGTAGGTTTCTCTGGCCTGGTATGATCCACCTCCGGAAGCCGAAGAAGAGGTCGCCTCGTCCAGAGAGCGTACTTGGCGGAGTCTGCCTTCCCATTTAAAGATAAGGCGAAATGGGTGCCCCCTGGAGTAAGAGACATCTTTGGAGCGGAGAAATGCAGTGACGGAACGGAAGTCGGGTCGCTTCTGTAGTGTGGAAGCTGCCAAGTCCTGGAAGAGAAGAGGCCTGCAAGAGCGGAATTCAATGGGATGGTTGGCCCGTGCCTCACGGAGAATGCGTTCTTTGAGCTTGAAATCGTGGACACACGTCAGGATATCTGGCGGGGGAGCTGTCGGTGATCTCCTAAGTCCCACTCGGTGCGTCCGGTCGAATCTCCTGGTCTGGGGGACCTCCCAGAATATGACGGAACAAGTCCATAACAAAGGCCTCAATGTCCTGATCTTCCGCACCCTGAGCTACCGCCCGAATCCTTATGTTATTGCGGCGGGAACGATTCTCTAGGTCCTCGGCATGCGATTGAAGATCTAGGTGCTGGTCTCGTAGTCGAAGGACCTCTTGTTGGAGCTGGGATACCTCTTCATCCCTGGCGGCCGTCTGGTTCTCCAGGTCGTCCACTCGCTCCCCCACGGAGTCTATATCCTTGCGCATCTCTCGGATTTCAGCTGTGAGGTCTTTCTTAATCGTGTGGAACTCTCTTGTGAGGTCTGCGAAGAGGGACTCCAGGACGCTGCGCGTGACGGGCCCCTCAAGGTCCTCCGGTCCCTTCCGGTCTGCTGCCCCTCCAGAGTGCGGCATCGTCTCAGCTCCACCGGACCCTGCCTTGAGTAATAGGTCCCTAACAGACCGATCTTTATGGGCCCTGGCAGCGGCCATCTGAATGGGTCTCCTCTTCCTCCTATAGCTAGAGGGCCGGCTACGTGCAGGGATGTCGTGTGTCAGCCAGCCGGCGTGTACTGCAGGGTAGGTCTCAATTCCCAGCGTGCAGAAGGACCCCACCAGCACCTGGGTCGCGCGGTGGTAGGCGTTAGGCACAGGTCTCTCAGTGTAACCTCGGAGGGGCGGGTCGTGTATGGTGTAGCAGGGGACGCACCTCAGTCAATGTCTGCCACCAGCATCCAATTTACAATGAAAGCTCCCTCTCCGTCGACTCCCCAGGGGAGGAGAAGGAATCTCAGGCCCAGTTATCACGGATCCCCTGATCTGCTCACCGGGCCTGGCCTACTTCCAGGGATTGCGGCGGCCGCGGTGCTGTGGGGAGGAGGCGCTCTGTCTAACGCGCCGCCGTCTCTCCTGAGCGCTCTTACCGTGCAGCAGCCGCAGTCGCAGGGTTCCCCCGGTACGCTCCCTCCGGGACAATGTGCTGCCGTGAGACCGTCTTCCGTCGCCTTCCGGGGCCAACCAGGCCCCGCCCGCTCTGGGCCAAA
The DNA here is from genome assembly GCA_963921515.1 of Calotriton arnoldi. Classification (NCBI taxonomy): domain Eukaryota; kingdom Metazoa; phylum Chordata; class Amphibia; order Caudata; family Salamandridae; genus Calotriton; species Calotriton arnoldi. The sequence continues at coordinate 155,797 of CAWUFW010005593.1, forward strand.
TTCGTCTCCTATCAGAGTTCTCTGTGCCAGCTCCAGACGCCACTAATTACAGCTGCTCAGGACCCCGCGATCTCCCAGCGGTGATGTCCGGGCTTGGAAGGGGGGGGGGGTGCCGCAGGCAGCCGCACCGATGATCGGGGCACTCGCAATGGGGCTCACCTCCAGTCCGTGCAGATCGGGGCACAGCGAGTCAGGCAGCCATTTGCCGCTCAGCCGGCCACGATCGGAAGAGCCGTGCAGCTTCCCGCAGATGTGAGTGCAGCTCTTCACCGTGTTTGGGCCCAGTCTCTGCTGTATTCCTCGACTCCGGCGCTCGCAGCGTCTCGGCAGGCCGCAGCCGCGATCGACGCAACGTGGTCCGGCTCTGATGTCGGCTCTGCCGGGGCTCCGCTGTGCCCAAAACAGGTCAGAGGTGCCTGGGCGAAGTCTAGACCCCAGGGGGGTCCGAAATTGCGGCTAGGGTCACTTGGGGCAAAGCTATGCAGGCCGGACCCGGGTTGCAGGACGGAGCGGCGAGTAGACACGTCCTACTCGGCCGCCATCTTGGACACGCCTCCCCCGGTTCACCTCCTTTTTAAGTGGCCGTCATCAAACAATATGGTCTCCTCCCTTCTCGGCCCCCACCCCCCTATGAAAGTAGGAGTCCCACAGGGCTCGATCTTGAGCCCGACCTCTTTTTAATGTATATATGGCCCCCCTTGCGATCCTAGCGGAGGAACACTGCGCTAAAATAGTATCCTACGCCGATGACACGCAACTGCTGTTCACCTGCGATAAGGGAACCGTCTTTAGAGGCAGTGAGATAAACGCCTGCCTGACGTGTTCTCTTGGCTTAGGCGTAACCAACTGAAATGCAATCCGGAGAAGTCGGAGATCATTTTCTTCGGCCCCAATCCGTGCGAGGCCTGGCGCCAATGGTGGCCACTGGACATGTCCCCCCCGGCAACCTCAGTAACCACCGTGAAAAACCTTGGGTTTAAGCTGGACGCTGACATGTCCATGAAGGCTCCGATTCAAACTGTGGCCGGCACCTGTTTTGGGCTATTGAAAATGCTAAAGAACTTCCTTCCCCTGCTTTTGGTCCCACACAGGAAGACGGTAGTCCAGGCCCTGATTGTATCAAGGCTGGACTACGTCAATGTCCTGTACTTGGGCCTACGTGATTATCTACTAGGTCGCCTGCAGGTGGTCCAGAATGCGGCGGCCAGGGCTATTCTTATGGTGGGTCCCAGGGCGCATATGACCCCCTACTTGAGATCATTGCACTGGCTTCCGGTCCGGAAGAGGATCCATTTTAAAGCCCTAGTCTTGGCCTTTAAGGCCCTCCACGACTCAGGGGCCCCCTACATCAGGAAAAGGATTCAGCGCTATGCCCCACAACGGACCCTGAGGTCCTCAGCACAGCGCTTGTCGACCATCCCAAGGGTTTTCCGCTCCCGTATGGGGGGTCGCTCCTTTCAAGTGATGGCATCCCAGCTATGGAACAGCTTGCCACTTTCTCTCAGACAGGTGCAGGATCTCCTTCTCTTTAGGAGAAAACTCAAATCCTGGCTATTCCAACATTAGAACTAGGCCTACCGGCTTTAGTGTACACTGCCTGTCTCGCGGTCTTTTTAGCGCCGGGACACTCTGTGGAGTAGCCGCGCGCTTTATAAGTACCTAGTTACATTACATTACATGAAAAGCATCATCAGGGGGTCTTTTGTTATGCTTTCTTCCACCTGGAGGAAGACCAACTGGTATTCACAGTAGTGATCAGAGATGGTGAGTGAAGTGAGTTTAAAATTACCTCCATCTATCAGGGCTAGTTGTTATTGTGTTGATGATGGGGTAAAGCTTAAAAAGAGAGGTGGTGCGTAAATAGAAGTCACTGTTCTATAGCACCTGCTTAAAAAACGTGAGTGGTCGACATGTTTCAGCCCTTGGGTGCCCAGTCAGGTCGTTGGGCTTTCTTCAGGACCAAGTGGTTGCACATTTACTGTTTCGTAGCGTGCGTAGGTAAGTAATGCACTTACCCTTCTTCTTACGTGTGCCTAATAGCACAATGACTTGTTATAGGTGAGTTGTACCTGTAACTAGAGAGGGAAAAAGACCATGAAAACGGTTAACAGGAGTCTATCTCTTCTGATCTCATCCTGCGACATGTGATGCTCAAAACAATACTTAAGCATTTGCTGAAAAAAGTTCACAACCTATGTGCCCCTATGTTCCGAATAATCATGTGGGAATTGTAAGAATACACATCTTATGTTCTTAAGAAACAATGCAGTAAGTCATTTGCAATAGGAATAGGTTAATGCCAATAAATTGTCCAAGATAGCTAGAAATTACGCTTTGCAGATGAGGCAGTAAGTTCTCGTACTTTCTTATTGGTGCCGTTTAACACCCAAAAGAAACCAGAGTCTATCTACTATGCCAACTCCCGGCTCCTCACTATTAATAGACTCCTATGCCGGCCCGTGTCATGGCAGATGGAGCTAGCACAGGTCGCTGGGAAGAAGTCTCAGAGGTATGTTCAAAGCCAACAGGAGGAACGCGCAAAGCATAGCACGCTTCAGCGTCGTAACCGCTCTTCTTATCTTTCAATCTTTATAGAGAGAATCTCTCCCCGCACGTCCCTCGACGGAGCTGACTTGCCAAACAAAAACGGTAACGACTTTGTTAATAACCTTAAAGTCGAGAGAATAGCCGCACGCACGCATCGCCGGCATTGACATTTTACCAAGCACCGCACATGCTAACAACTTGATAAAATTACTGCCTAACACATTCTCTACACCAATGTAATTTCTGGCAGTGATACCGACGGGATGCATCTCACGCCGCAAAAGCTTACCAACCAATTTAAGCACACGTAGATACGATGATAGTATTTGGAAGTTATGATCACAATAAAAACTACCGCATATGATCTTCACAAAGCTTGGTTTCATATATAATCATTGCTCTAAACGCAGTGCCTCATATTGACGGGACGAACAGCGGGGCACAATAACGAAAGCTCTGCTTTACAATTATAAGACATTACTGATTATTTTCTACTCAAGAAATCGTCCTTACCGCAAGCGGACAGTACTAAAAGTGGGGCTTACAGAATAAAAACATAACTGCTAACTCTAGAAATACCTATACTATAATAACAGCTGCACTAGTTAAGCGCTCAAATACACGGCACCAATAAGAAGGTACGAGAACTTACTGCCTCATCTGCAAAGGGTACTTTCTAGCTATCTTGGACAATTTATTGGCATTAACCTATTCCTATTGCAAATGACTTGCTGCATTGTTTCTTAAGAACATAAGATGTGTATACTTACAATTCCAACATGATTATTCGGAGCATAGTGGCACATAGGTTGTGAACTTTTTTCAGCAAATGCTTACGTATTGTTTTGAGTATCACATGTCGCAGGATGAGATCCGAAGAGATCGACTCCTGTTAACTGTTTTCATGGTCTTTTTCCCTCTCTAGTTACAGGTACAACTCACCTATAACAAGTCATTGTGCGATTAAGCACACGTAAGAAAAAGGGTAAGTGCATTACTTACCTGCGCACGTTACGAAACAGTAAATGTGCAACCACTTGGTCCTGAAGAAAGCCCAACGACCAGACTGGGCACCCAAGGGCTGAAACATGTCGACCACTCAAGTTTTTAAGCAGGTGCTATAGAACAGTGACTCTTCCATTTACGCACCACCTCTCTTTTTAAGCATTACCCCATCATCAACACACTAAAAACTAGCCCTGATAGATGGAGGTACTTTTAAACCCACTTCACTCTCACCCTCACCATCTCTGATCACTACTGTGAAACCCAGTTGCTCTCCCTCCAGGTGGAGGAAAGCATAACAAAAGACCCGATGATGATGCTTTTCACGTAATAATCCTTGCGGAAAACCTACGACTTTCGCGTAAATTAGGGTTTTTTAAAGACCGTAAGAACCCTAGACCCTGATTATAAAGAGGACGAGTGATTCATTCTCTTTTGATTACTTGCTTATCTGATGGAAGCCGAATGAATCTCAGCTTCTTTCTCCCTCGTCTGATTACAAGAAGCTGCTTTAGGTCACCACACCCCATGGCGGAGCCGGGTAGGACTGTGCCCCAAAGGAGTGGGGGGAGGGGGGTGTGCAGACTCGCAGTGCGGCACAAGGTATGCGTTATGTGGTGCGGGCCAAGGCCAGTAGTATCACTCTGTCCTTTCAATTATTTCAATGGGGTAGCCCAGCCACTAAGTTGCAGCAGGTCTGCACGAGTGTGTCGCAACCTCACCAATGCGTCGCTCCTTAGAATCCACCACTCTCCTGAGCACCAGACCCCCAGCGCAGTGGCTATAGGCCGAGACCGCGATGCGTGGCGCAATATGGGTCAGATAGGGAAGTTCAGCTCCATTTTGGGGAAAGAAAGTGCCCTCAGCAATGGTCCCCGCATTGCCAAATATGCTCTCCTTGAGTGATCAATACACCCATGTGTGGAGGGGGGCAGCAGTGCGATGTAGCTGGAAGCCGGGAAGGAGCACTCGCCGCCCCAGCCCTCACGTTAGGTGGCTCTCCCGCGCGTGTAGCGCTGCATGCTCTCACTTCGTGCCTCCAGGCCCACTGCTGCCTCGGCCTCTGATACAGCGTGGCCGCTCAGCTCGCCCAAGACCCCACCCTCCGGCTCGGCCGCGGGGCCTCTGATGCCGTGTCAGGTCTCGAACAGCGAGGGCCGCCGCTGGATCACCTAGTTCATCGCCATGCGGCTCCAGGCGCTCCGCAACTCGGAGAGCATCTCTGGTCACCGTCTTCACAGCTGCAGTTCGAGTGGAGCGGAGCTTGGCTGCCGATAGTCCGCGGAGCAAAGTCTGAAGACGGTGCGAATTTCTCACAGTGCCCGTCAGTGGGTCAAAAAGGTGTTCAGAATACTTGGTCATCCACTCCTTGGTCTCTCTTCTGAACAAACAGACCAATGGTCACTTACTCCAGTTGCAATTGTGATTCTGTTCAACTGTGTGTGAAGGAGGTACACAGTTGCCAAATTATTGAGAAGGCAAAAGTAAATGAAAATACAGTGCTTACTGGTGAGTAGGTGCATTCTGTTTTGGGGTTTGTGAAGGGAAGTTCTCTGGTTATACTGAATAAGCAGCTACCTACGTCATTATCATATGAAATCTCTTTATTGATGTCATAACTACACTTTCACAATTGCTTTATTAACCATCTTGCGTTCTCAAATTTGCTTGAAAATGCACCATTTGCCCACTCTTTTTTTCAGAATTTTCGCCGGGTGGAGAACCCCCCGAACACTCTTCGCTCGCCACAGTGCACTCATCCCACACTTTTATGCCCGCCTCTTTCAAATATCCCCAGCCGCCACTGGTTCTACATATATTTAACCATGCCAAATTGGTCCAGTTTGTAACCGAGCCTGTTTTCTAAGCACGTTCTTTTTTGTTACGAAGTATAGCAAATACAAGCTGCAAAAAGTTTCCTCGTTCTTTTAATGAGCTGTGTAATCGTTTTCTCCGCAAGTTCAATGACGGTCATTTCTTTTGGTTTCCTTTTTACTGACCGAACTGTTTCATCTATCTTTTCCTTAGGGTATATTCCATTTCCAGTTAGGCCGAGGTGAGCCCATGCTACACACGCGATTACGTCCCCACTGCAAGGAATTCCTAGAAAAAATTGCCAAACTCTACGAGCTACACGTCTTCACATTTGGTAGCCGGCTGTATGCACACACTATAGCAGGTGAGACACACTTTGGTAAAGGGAGAGTGAAGAATGTGGACATGTTTTGTAATCTTATGACCTGTACGAGGTGGAAGGTTAAGCAAACCGAGAGACAACTTTGTGCCTCCATCATAATAGAACACACGTCATACAATTCCACCTAAATGAGGCAGATGTAAAGATTGATGCGATTAATGTAAATTCGAACATTGTGATATTTATTTTCAAAGTCAGAAAGATTGAAGTTGGCAATTGACTTCATCTGACGGCTTGCTTCAGGTTGCCAATTTGTAATGTTCTTCTGCCACCTAGTGGCCAAGGCGAGCCTAACTAACGAGATGTTTGCAATTCCCGAAATATAAATTTCTAGGTGGCACTAAAATTAAGACAGTCCGATTTCCTAGTCCTATTGCAATGGACTTTTAGTGGACGCCAATCATTTTACGTGGTTTATGAATCTACAGTACTACCTTTTTGCATGTTTGCTTGAGAAGCTTCTCTTAGGCATTTTGGATTCGTCCCTATGATGCACAGGGAAATTCAGATTCAGTCAGGTTTGTTCTAGTTAATTTAACAGCTGGTTCGTACAAATCATGTTCATGAATACATTTTATCGAAACATAAAATGTTTTGTTATGTAATAAAACCGTATTCTAAAACAGTTTCCTAGAGCCATTGTTATAGAAGAATCTGCTGTAAGTAGTTATAGGGTAGACCAAAGTCTATCAGACTGTGTTCTAGGTGTAGCTTTCCGTGCAAAAGGCTAGTTAACAACAAGCACTGGCAAAGCAAATGGGTATCGTCTTTGGGACATATTCGCTCCGCCAATGCCATTTGCTCTTGTGGCACAGCACCTGCTGGAACAAGTGGGTAAAAAAAAAAAAAAAGTGCCACATGCAGCCGTGTTATTGTAGAGTCGCGCACGCATGCACCATGATGTATTTGCTCCACCGGGCCACCATTTTTTTAAATCCATCACTCCAAGATAGGTAAGGAAATAAATCAATAAATAAAGTCAATAGGTCCTATTTACAAAGCAGACTGGCCAGCAGCAATTTGTGAAAAGGAAAAAAGAGGAAAAAAAACACAGAGGGGCAAGGGGAAAGCAGCACACAAGGAAAAGCAAAGCAACACAACACAGCTTGAGGGGGTGAAGTGAGCAGCACGGGGGCACTGAGGGAAGCACACAGATGAGCTGGAGCAATACAGAGATTGGGGGAGGGAGAAAAGGAAGCACACAAGGGAGACAGTTGGAAAACACATGCACTCTCATGGAGTGGTTAAGGAAAAAGAAACAATTAGTTCTATCATAGTGGCCAGTGGAAGGACACAAGTAAAATGATACACTCCAGGGCAGGGTCAAACACAAGATGGATAAGAACATCCTTCAAATAAGAATGAGGGACAATAAAGCCAACCAATGGTAAGCAATAGACCACTAAGTTCTTTAGCTGGGACGCCAATGGAACTCTGAAACTTGGAGAATAAAATGTCTACAATATCTGTATTCTGAGCAATTCAGGAAAGAGACAAAATACAGTGCAGGCTTCTTCGCTGAAGTAACCTATTCCCGGTAGAACATGTGGAGATTTCCAATCAAGCATCATTTTATCAGAACAACCAAAGATCAGTATCCCTTCAGAAAAAGAAATCCGAGAGGACTGAGACAAAAACTTGAGGAAAAACTCACTGATCACAAGGGCAAATTTGGATATGGCATGAAAAGACTGAGCTGCAGAAAAAGTTCAAGAGTCCGACTCCAGTGAGTTCAAAATAACTCTTGATCCATTTTTACGACTTGATGCCCTGAGCCAATAGTTCATAATAATCCACTCAGTCCTCTGCCACACAGTAGGGATTCTGAAAGTGATGATTATACCTGGGTATCTGATGCTTATATAACTACCCTGTCCCATAATATTAGGACAGGTACCTCTGATTCTGAAGCTCAAGTTCCTTTAGAGCCTTGAAAATCAGCACGGAGATGAAACCTGTGAACCGTTTCAGGTTATAATACATTATGAATTCAGTGTGAAATGCACATAATGGGGCTGTCCTCACAGAGATCTGTCAGCAATCTGGCACTTAATCTGTAACTTTGAGAACTAAGGATTTAGGAGTGACCTACATCCCTACATGCATTTTGACTTGGGCGCATTCTTATAAGCGCGTGCACCTGTGATTGTGAATTCACAGGGAGAGTTGGGTGTAACACGTTACTTGTCACTAAAGTGTAAAAAAAGCATGTTTTTTACAATGCTAATGTGCCCAGAGACGTCCAGGGTCTAGGCTCTGTGTAATATGGCCATGATATCTAAAAACAACTTAACATTTACCCAGATGCTTCCATTGCTGTAATGCGCTGCATCTATAAAGGTCTTTGTTTAAATGCTTTACATTCGTGTTTTACTTTTATTTTTGTCTCAAATCCATTGGATTTCACCGTAGTGTGAAATTACTTTTACCATGGCAAATCAGTGTACTAATGTTTAAATGAAGTCCTCAGGACCAGGCCTGTATGTTGCTTTCATTTTGAGAAAATAACGCATCCCAAGTGTGTTTCTGATGGGATCTCTCAGCCGAGAGAACAGAGTGAGGATGAACCACATGGAGAAAGGCAGGCTGGTGACTTCTGTGCAAGGACAGTGTGTGATCCCCATGAGGTCCGAAGAGAAGGGACTCTGAATGCTTTTCACCCAGCAGCACGTTGATCACCTGAAAGAAAAACATTAGCCGGTCAGATTTACTACCGTGGCCAGAAGGATGGTACGTTGATGATCGCAAATAGGGGAGAGATCTACAGCCATGCAAGGAGACTGAGCTGAACAAATAATTTCCGTAAGCATTTTATTTCTGTTGCACTAGGCTGATACCATAAACAAAGAAATATGGTTAACCTTATTAATTTTTTTTTTTTTTTTAAGTTAGGAAAGAAAAGTGAGATAGTAAAAAATAAAAGCGCTATGACGCGACCAGTTCTGGTTGCGTCATAATGCTTTTTGTTTCTTATGGCAGGTGTGGGGGGCAACACAGACCACGTGTAGGAGGGGGAGAAGCAACAGGTGGTAGGGGAAGAACCAACACAAATGGTAAGATTAAAAATACAGCATTCGATGGACAGTGTAAGGACACTTATCAACGTACATCAATCAGTACTTGACCCATGCTCCAAACAAAAGAACAGGAAGTGACATTTACAGGCTCTGGGTAATTAGGAGGCAGCAAATAAGAGAGAGACAGACCAACAAATAGTAGGGAATGGGTGGGCTTCAAGCACCTTGCACCTTGCAGTAAACATTGCGTGAAATTGTCTGTTCTATGCAATCACAATGACGTTGATTGAGATAATTACTCAGATATTTCCAGCAGGTTTTACCCTACTTAAGTTCCAACCTAAGTCTAATTTTTAAAAGACTGAAGTAGGTTCTGGAATTAATTTCTGGTTCTTAGACAAACCAGAAACTTTAATATGCTTGGCATGATCACTTCCTTTGAATGAATAATTCGCTCCCAATATTGTACTGTCGTGTAGCTCCCATAGTACCCCTGCAGGACCTGCGCGTTTGGATAACATATACTGCGGGCTTGGTGGCAGACTAGCTCTGAGCACCCCCACCGTATATGTTAGCCTGGTTTTGCATTAGCTAGCTCGCAGTGCCACTAGTGTCTCCTCTTATCGGGGAGAGATTAGTTTCTGGCAACCTTAGACCATGACAACCCTGATTCCCTCAGAATCGTGGAAACAATATACTACCTTTCGCTCAGTCACTCGTGCTCACTTATTCGGTTTGTCTCAGAGAGTTACACAGAATAAACTGTCGGGCGTTTCAATAAGTATTTATTGAACAGTTGTTATTCTAGTGTAAAATATATGTGCTGCGGTAACCAGCAGACAATAGCAGAGATATATTATCAGCAGTACGATAAAAGCAAAGGGCTAGAACAGTTCTACCATATTGCGATAATCATGAGTACATACATGAATATTAAAGCATTATGCAAAGTGTGCGTACTCCTACGATACCTACCTAGATGTACCTGAGTGTACCTAGCATATGTGTGTAGGTCTTAGAAGCTAAGAGCCAAGAATCCTCCTAGGATTTAGTCGAACCCCCATACCTGAATAGAGAGAGTGTGTGGGACCCCGTCCTGGTCTCGAGTTGGACACCCCGTCCGGGTTGTGTCAGACCACTGTCAGCTTGAGCGACTGCATGCAGGAGCCTCAGCGTCTCTGGTCAGTGTGTCAGCATGGAAGTCTCGGTTCCCTCTATCTTACCGGGGCAAGATGTGGTGTATTTATACCCTAAAGAGTCTCGGTCCTCAGTATGGTTTGTATTGGACATGAGGAAGAAGTCAGGGGTGAACTTTGTACCTACATAATATGCTGGTGGTGTATTCTTAGAAAGCCATGCATAATTAAGGAGTACAGTGTGGGCCTGTGTTTGGAAGAACCCTGCTGCATTCAAAACCACAGGATAGATAACGTTCAGCCCTCAGAGCTCGTTGTGTACTAGCTGGGACCAATGTAGGTGAAAGATCATGCCTATATAAGGAATCATACTATAATAGGACATGTACAGTTGTGACCATAATTGGGCATATGCGGCCATGACCATAATTGGGCAAGTACGAATATGACCATATTAGGGTAAATATGAATACGTCCATTTTAGGGCATGTATGAACGGGTCTACATTAGGGCATCTATGCGGGATAGAACACCCACTCCACTTCCGAACTGGATAATAAATGACCATACTTAAAATCTGGACAATTTTTAAAAACATTTTTAAAAGCAAGTACAAACATGGTTCTAAAAAAATCGGTAACATTTTTTAGGTGTTTAAAAAAAAAAAAAAAAAGTTCAAATTCAGCTTTTCTAGTTGCCACTTAAAAAATCAATAGCGTCTCTCTATAGAAGTTATATTACCATAAGCAGGAGAAGGCCATGCTTCTCTCAAGCGAAAGTGTCAATGTAAGAAAAAAATGTTCCAAATTTAGATAGTTTATTTTGAAACGAGCGAAGAAGCCGAATTCTTTCCCAGGACACGATGAGCCAATTCAAGATTGCGCGTCCTGGCTGGGAAGCTCAATATTATCGGTGTTAGCTGCTGTAGATGACAAATCCAACGCTTCACAGAGAACGTCAATCGCACAGAGATGGAATGTAGTACTGCGGCAGTTGTAACCTGGGTGCCTGTGGCAGTCGCCTAACCCAGCAGGAGCGAACGGCACCTGTGGATTCTCCAGGAATGCATTCATCAGAATCGGAAGCCGCTGAGGACAACGGAGAGCGTGGGCCTTTATGGGGTCCAGCATTGCATCCGTGTCCGGAGGCGCATCTGATGGAAATGTTAGACAAAGATCCAACGTGCATTCTTCTCAGCAGAACAGGCATCGTAGCACAGGTAAGATGCAGTCTATCCAGACTGGTCTAAATGATAGAAACCAGGAGGTATTGAGTTCTCGCAGGCAAGAAATGCCCAGAAGTTGTACCATGCGTTCACGGTATTTCCGCTCCAGGAGCGTGTTCACCATTCCCTCGGGAAGGGGGCTGTCCATTGCGTAGCAGCAATATTACAATCAGGATTCCTGCAATTGGGAACAGGATGAGTGGGAATCCTCCAAATACGCTTCCCAACACGGAGTGTATAAAATTTGGGATTACTCCGAGGACTGTCTGAAAGGTGCTTAACAGTCTGGACCCTATGGTCTTAAATAGGTGTACAATTCCGCTCGTATCAGACATATTGAAGATACGTCCCACCATTTCTGCGAAATGAATGGGGCAGTTTGTACGTATGAGGGCCTGTATCTCGGTCGAGGTCCTTGCAACTTGAAGTTCATAGGTTTCTCGAGTGGCGGTTAAGGGCACGGGTTGCTGTAAAAGCATGGCTTTCAATCTGCTCAGAGTATCAAACTGTATAAAAGAAACATTCAGCGAAGGCCATAGCGGCGCCTCCCCGACTGTTTTTATGATTAAGTCGTATTTATTGGAAGGACTTCACATATACACAGCTTACTGCCTACATCCATCGGCCGGCAGGGCGAATCATCAGTATCTATACACAGCGATCATGCCACAACCCGGAAGCCGGCCGCGTAGGAGGTCAATGGTGTGAATGAAGAAGCTAGTCCCTTCTGAGTTTTATCCCATAACTAGAGGATCAAGAACGAAGAAAAAAAAAACCCTCCCCCCCCCCCCCCGGTCCCACCACCCCCTCCCCGAACCGATGTGCTGAGGATGGTCCCTAAAGGACCCGGTGTAAGGGTTGGGTATCAATTGGCTGTGGATGGGGCCTCTGACTCCGGCTGTGTTTCGGAGAGCCGCAGGAGGCGCAGGTATTTGGGGCATGTCACCTCATTCATTTCCGTTGTGAGCAGGGATAGTAACGGGCGCCATATGGTGCGGAAGGAGTCTGCAGAGTTTGTGAGGGTAGCTTGGATACGTTCCATGCCTACAATGAACCATAGTTTATGTAGCCATCCCGTGCGGGTCGGTCTGGTCTGTGTGCCCCATAAGGAAAGAATGTGGTGGACTGCTGCTCCCATAGCTAGACCGATTTGTTTCCCTCGTATCGACTTCAATGGGTACGTGAGTGGGTTGGGCAACCCCAAAAGTGTGTAGGCGGGGAATTTCAGTCTCGAAGTGTCTATCTATGTCGTCTAGAATGTCGTTCCAGTAGTCTGTTACTGCTGTGCACTCCCACAGTATGTGTGTCAAGGTGCCCTCCTCATCACAGCCCCGCCAGCACGTCGGACTGCGGTCTGGGTTCCCTTTATGTAATCTGGCGGGAGTCAAGTACCAATATATGGCCACCTTGACGGACATTTCCCTACTGGCCGTGTTACGAGCCGTGTGATTGGCCCGGAAGAAATGTCACGCCATTCTTTCTCTGTGAGATCTCTCCCAATTTCCTTTGCCCAGCGTCGTTGACCTGCCGAGGGCGAAAAGGGTGTCTGCGGACGAAGCATGTTGTATAATTCGGAAATCATCTTCTTATCAGAAGTTTTCGTTAAAAGCCATTTCTCATAGCTAGTGAGCTTCCTACTGACCCGCGGTCTCACGTCCGGCTGGAGGAGCCAGTGGCGGATTTGAAAGTATTGAAAGAGGTGTGGGGCTGCAATGTCGTAGGATTGTTGCGCTTCGGAGAAAGAGAGGAACCCTTCTAGAGTAAAGAGATGTCCCGCTGATTTACACTCCATAGCCCGCCACTGAGGGAACGCCCTTCCTTCTGAGCCAGGGATAAATTCTGGGTTATCGAATAGGGGTGTCAACGGAGAAGGGAAGGAAGTGAGGCCACGTTTTACGGCGACCGAATCCCATACGCGTAATGATGTGCTCGTGATGGGGGAGCCCCTAAGAGTTGGAGGTCTATCCGATCGCTTCAGAAACGGCACCTTCCATAAAGAGTTTCGCGAGCGCCCTATCTTGGAACAAACACCTCTTTTCAGACTCCGGTCTGCTCCATTCTACAAGGTGCTTAAGTTGAGTTGCCCTAAAGTAGTCTAGGAAGTTCGGGATACCCAACCCTCCTTCGTCTGGAGGTCTGTGGGAGAGATCTCTGCGCATCCGAGGTCTTGCTCCGGCCCAGATAAAGTGCTGTATCGCTTCCTGTATCTTGTGAAGAGTTCCCGGCGGGGGCCAGGCCTGTATTGGCGTCGACTGCTGAGATGGCGATCAGTTCCCCCCGCACCACGGCCTTGAGAGCCCCCCATAGCGCCGTGATGGGTGTACCGGGGGTATCATTCCTTGCTAGGTAGTCAGTGATACATGTGTGGAGCTGTTGAGACACCCCTTGCCTCTGCAGTAGATTTTCCTTGAGTCGCCATCTCCCCGGCGGTCTACGCATGGCGGGCAGTGAAAGAGTCATGGACACTGCGCCGTGGTCTGAGAGCGCCGCCGGGGTGATGGTCACCGTGTCGACCAGTGGCGTCAGGTCAGAGGACCCTAGGAAGTGATCTAGCCTGGCGTAGGTACGGTGTGCATGGGAATAGTATGAGTATTGCGTAGTGTGTGGATGAGCCACCCTCCATATATCCTCCAGGCCCCTTTCTCTCAGCCAGGCCTTTCCCGTCTCAGATACCGCCCCTGTTTGTCCGTATCTCTGCCCGGATCGGTCCCTTTCCGCGTCCATGACTAGGTTCAGGTCCCCTCCCACCACTATCCTCTTGGCGTGCGTGCAGAGTGTCTCCGACAGTGCCGCTGTTAGAAATTGTTCTTGACCTGTGTTGGGAGCATATAGGGAGCCCACCACCAGAGGAATCCCCCCCCACCCAGAGTGTGCGGGCAAGGAGACGGCCTTTTATCTCTGCCACCTTATCCCCCACCGTACCCTGGAATGCTCTGGCTATTAATATGGCTACCCCGGCCTTCTTCTCCGGCGTGGAGGAATAGAATTGTTGAGGAAAGGCTCGGGACCTCATCCGGTGCCAGTCTTTGGGGAGGAGGTGAGTTTCCTGGAGCAGGCACACAGACGCCCCCGAGTTTTCTAGGTAGGACAGTACCGCCCTTCTTTTAATGGGATTATTCAGCCCCTTCACATTAAGGGAGAGAATTTGGAGTGTGCGAGTCATCTTAAGAGGCCAGCACCGGCAGAGTGCTGTATCTGGGGAGAAACTATCTCCTCAGCGGCAAATTGATGGTCGCAGGTCCTGTAGTCGGCCCCTTGTGGTGCGGAAAGATGGGCGGGCCCCGCCCCTGTCAGCACATCGGTTCTTCCCACCAGCCCCTCCCATACCCCCAACTCTAACCCTCTCTCACCCCAGGTTCCCCTTATCTCCCCCCCTCCCTCCCAGAGCCTACCCAAACCCTCCCTAACCCCAACCAAGAAACCCCCCCCAAGTTCAACAATGTCCAGCGCCCATCATCTCGAGATGTGGGCATTTGGAGAGCAAAAATCGGGGAGTGTGTGTGGACCAAGTGACTCTGGCTCCCCGCTCCCGCTTCCCCCCCCCCCCAGCCCGTGCGGTGTGTTCCTTGCTTTGAAGCTAAGGGCAGGTCGCTGAGGCGGTGTCTTTCTGAACTGCTGCAAGGGCCGCTTGTCGCTCCTGTGCTACAGTGTCCGGATCTGGCCGTATCTCTGACTTGGGAGAGCGTTGACGTCCCACTCGTTGCCATCCGGTGCCAGAGGGTCTCCGCGTAGGCCCTGGTGTCTCCTCCGTGTGTTGCAGTTCCAGGCCAAGGATCTTACATGTGTCCTGGAGGGACCTGAGTTGATGGAGCCGGCCATTCCATTTAAAGATGAGGCGGAAAGGGTGGCCCCAGGAGTACGGCACCCCTTGCTCACGTAGATATGTAGTGGCTGCTTTGAAGACTTTCCTCTTGTGAAGTGTTATGGAGGCTAGGTCCTGGTAGAGAGCCACGGAGTGCCCTTGATAGCTGAGGGGTTGTTTCGATCGTGCCTCTCTCAATATGCGTTCTTTGAGAAGGTAATCTGGGAGGAAAGCCAAGATGTCTGGAGGGGGAGCAGGGGCCCGCCTCGGCAAGCCCACCCGGTGGGCCCGATCGATGCGGACTTCAAAGTCCGGCGATACCCCCAGGATGTCTCGAAACAGCCCCTGTAAATAGCGGGTTATGTCTGGCTCTTCCATCTTCAAAGGGACCCCTCTGACGCGGATGTTGTTTCTGCGAGAGCGATTTTCGAGGTCCTCCGCATGGGGTTGTAGATCTATTTGCTGGTCTCGGAGGCGAATGACCTCTTGTTGAAGTTGCACTAGCTCTTCGCCCGCGGTCTGCTCTCGATCTTCAAGCGCTGCAACTCTTTCCCCTATTGCGTCGACGTACCGGCGGATTTCTTTCACCTCGCCTGCTACTTCGCACTTAAGCGTTTGGAAGTCCTCGCGAAGGGTGTTAAATAGGGATTCGAGACAGGATCGGGTAATCGGGATCTCGCCATCCTCCGTGCCCGCGGGGGTCCCCGGGGCCGGGGGTGTTTTACTTCCCCTCTCGCCAGCGTTGGAACTTTTGGTGAGCATCTCCTTTACCGATCTCTCCCCTTTCTTCTTGACTGATGTCATCGCTGGATCGCACCGTGATTTGGGGTCTTTTCTGGTTGCCGATCCCACCCTGGGGCGCATAAATGGCACACTCAAGAAGGGGTGCGGACCACCTCCATCCGGCACCACGGCCCTCCTTTATCTTCTCAGTGTAGGGGCCTCTGGTGCTCGCGGTGTATGGAGTCTAGAAGTGGACTATCCTTCGTCCTCACTCCGACATGCCCCGTCTTCTTTTCCTCCTGGTAGGGGTCCCGGTCGCTGGTGAAGCCCCTTCTGTCTGTCACTCCCTTTCTCCCGCTTTCAGCCACTTGTCCGGGCCCTGGCGCACTTTGCTCCTCTGGGGCGTTAATCTAGATAACTTCGCAGCAGCCCCCCCGCTCTGGGCCCCGCCGGGGGCAACTCGGGTCTCCTGTCAGTAGCCCCCAGACGAAGGAGCGCGATTCCGCAGGCCGGGGCCCCCCCTCTCGGCCGCCCCAGGCGCCACTGCCTTCACCTTGTCCTTGTGGCCTTGTATCACTGCCGGTCGAAAGCCCCGGCCGATCCTGCCAGGTCTCGCCCCAGGTATGCCGCCGTTCCACGCGGCTCGCTCCTCACGGTCAATTTTATGCTCCAGTGCTGGGGCCCAAAGGTCCCTAGTACTCTTGTCCCCGGGCCCTTGTCGAGCCCCGCAGCAATTCCGGGGCCTCCTGTAGCAAGCAATCTGTAGGCCTCCTGGTGTGTCGGCGATCGGGTGGGTCTCTGGTGCTTCAGCCCCCCTAGTGTGCGGCTTGCTCCGTTCTCCTCTTGGCGCCGGGGGGGGCAGCCCCGCGCGGGATCCGCACCAGCGCCGGGTTTCTTAGCCCCTAAGACCAAGAGGGCACCTCCCTCTGCAGGCCCTCAGCGACCTCCAGGCTCCCTCGCACTGCTGCTTACTTCTGGGCCTACTCGTGCCGCCCGCCTCCCGGCGCGCGCCTTCCGATACTGCGGCTCCCGGGCACGGACTCCGACCTTGTCCCCGCCTGCTAGCGCCAGTCGATAGCTCTGGCCGATGCACTGACCGACAGGGCCTACGTCGCTCCGCCGTTCCCAGCGTCGCTCCCAGTCCCGGGCTGTGTGCGGCCCACTAGGCCTCTTCGCAGTCCCTGCTCCCCGGCGTCCGCTCCCACCGCTTCAGCACTGTGCTCCGCACCGGACCAGGTCCACCGCTCAGCTCCTCACCTGGTCACGTCGCTGCCGGTGATTCCGCGGCTAGCCCCTCGGGACCGCTGTCTCTGCCGTGGCTGGGATCTTAGTGCCGCAGGCCTCCACAAGCTCGGCCCGGCCGCCATTTTCTCCCTGCTGCCCCGCGGGACCTGCTGTCGCCCCCAGGCCGGCCCCCAGTCACGAACCGCTGGGTGGTGGTGATGCCGGCGGGACGGTGGAGTGCTCCCCCCCCCAAATCCGGATCTCCGGGGGGAACGAAGCGCTGCTGCGGGCCGGGTTGGGCGCTCGGGAGCGGGGAGACGATGTGAAACACGTCCTACCCGCTCGCCATCTTGGCCACGCCCCTCCCCGACTGTTTTTAGTGGCGGAAACAATACTTGCATACAGCAAGTAACCCTGGAGTTAAGTCACTAGATATGCGACGCCCGGAAGCATCCCACAACAACCTTGATCATTTAACATTAAGTAACTCCCATTTGAGAGCAGCTGGAAAACCAGCGTGATCATGGCCGCTGGGGTCCCTGACATGTGACAAGATAAGTTCGCCACTGAACCACTGCAGGCTCCGTGTAGAGAAATATCCTGACACATGAGAGAACCGCTTAAAGCGTTCTTGCAGTTTGTACCACTCAGATACACTTCTCGATCCCCATTCCGGCATCTGTATCTATATGGTAACTCCCAAGTTTCCTTGATGTATCCCTTACCCATTTTTACATATTTGCCTGCCTTTGCTCAAGGCAATATTGAAACTGAAATGTAGTGACCGGCAGAGTGATTTGGCCATGAATTAGCCATTCTGTTGATGGTGATTCGGCTACAGTGAATGGTAACCTTTCCAGTTTCTCAATACGGAGCATTGTATATTTGGGTCCCCTTTGTGTCATTTCTATCAGTTAGATTGTACTCTGAGAACAGAGACGTGGTGTTTATAAAACGCCATGGCACATAGCCTGCACGCAAAGATTGCAGCGTCCAGCTTAACATCATAATAGAACGTAGCTGAGATTGCCCGTGTTGTAACAAGGCCAGATCTTGTTCTAATATGTCGATTGCCGAGGACACAATGTTGCCTAAGGAGTAAATCCTGGAGGTCAAAGTAGTTAACCCATTATCCACCACTGCTAATGCTGCTTTTTCCAAGTTAATACGGTCTATTTCTCGTATTCTTTCTGCGGCCTCTTGTTGGGATATTTTCCAGTTTTCATTATAATAGGCATAAAGACCTGCATATATGAAACGTTTCTGACGCTGTTTCTTGGTTCCCAGTAGAAAATCTCTAAGATCCATGTCAGGTGTGAGTAAGGTCAAGTGGTGCTTTACTTCTCAGTGTTGAGGTCTCTAGCCAATCAAGGCACAACTTCCCAACACTATACGATGTCACTACCCCTGGGTGATGTCTTTGTACATAGCGTGGATCTGGCCTATGGATACTAAACCCTCTGGTTGTATTCATAAATCTCTGTTGACATTTGTTTGTGTCAATGGGCCAAACCAGCCATTCTGTCCAATCAGGATCTGATCTGTTGTACTGGAAAATGGCATCTAATCCTACCCCTTGTGTAGTTTAATTCTGCCCCCCACCCATCTGTGATGGTGTTGGAAACCCCGGTGTGTTCATTTCCTTGCCTTTGGCTAATCCAAGACAGGATGTCTGTTGCACAGTTTCGTTCAGAAATAAAATCTGCTGCGGAATGATGCATGCTCTAAAAAGTGCTTCTATTCCCTGGACTTGCCAGTCCCTAGAACCCCAGATTGATTTATATTCTATTGTCTTTCCATAGATCGAAACCCTGTTTGGACAACTGGTTCAGAAAGGATGCAGAGTAAATATGTTTGGTGTTTGTTAACATAATTTTCTGAGCTGAAGTTTTCTCCATTTTATAATAAAATGTCGTAGGTTCGGATGTATTAAACCCTGAGAAGTATGTGAATTTCTGTGCAAATGCTTGTGAACAACCTTTTGGAGGTGTTGGGCAGTGTTCCCACTGGTGGTATTCAAATACATTTCTAGGTGTTATAGATTTGTGTAAGAAATGATCACCAAATTGTTGGTAACAGTACAATGTATCATAGTCTGAAGTACCTTCCTAACATTTCATTGTTCGGAAATGCTGCAGTTTTTTCTAAATCAGACATCATAGCATTTACAGTTTGTGTCCCAATCATCAGAAAATGTACTGGTGGTAATGAAATCACTTAAAGAAATTTTAAATACATGTTTTAGCTTTAAAAGTTCAGTCGGACCTAATATATCATAATCAATCTTGTCCCATACTATACCGTTCGGTATAGGAACTGCTGTAATGTTCACTGAAGACAAGTCTCTTGGTTCACGATGTGAAGACTGGTGTGGTTTCAAAATCAAATTGACTCTTTTGGCTGTAGAGCTTGGCTGGAGGTATCGTCCATTAATAAGCATACTAAAAGTTATTAAACCTAGCCAGAAAATGAAAAATAAAATCCCAGTGATATACCATAGTTCTATCCAAGGTGACACCAGGTAAGTCTTTCTAAAAAAGTTCAAAAAGTCATTGATTTTTTGTTGGTGTGATTTTTTTTTTTTGATTTTTTTTTGTCTGGCGTCGTTTCCGGCTCCCTTGGGTCCAGTGAAAACGTATCAAAGTTCATGAAATAGCCAGAAGCAGTTCGATCAATTGTTGGAATTGCATCGGGATTTGTTGAAATTGGATTTTGCTCTTGACTAGGCATGTTGACGTAGATGTCTGTATTAAGTCTGATTGCAAATTGGTTGTTAAGTTGATTTTCATTTTGAAGATTAATTTCTTGTTGAAGTGGAACGAGTTCCATAGCATTGTTGCTTAGTCCTTCATTCCGTACAGGTGGCTCTTCAAACGTGATGAGTCTTTCTGTTTGAACTTCTTGGATTGTAGCGAGAGGAGGGCGTCTGCTACTGTGGAGTCCCCGAGGCCTACTGTTTAGTATCGGCCACATAGTGTGGTTTGATTAAGTCAATTGAGACGAATCTGTTCTCCTTTTTTCCGGCAGGAGGTGGCAGAAGTACAGTTCTTGTGCCGTGGATTGCTAGGACCGGTACAGGCTTTCTGTACGATGGCCCAAATTCTTTCTTGTCAGCAATCTTCTCTCTGACTAGATCCCCGAGTTTTGGGATCCAGATAGGTCTTGCCGTTACTGCCTTGACCACCTCAGTGGCGGCCTGTTTCTGGAGCACGTTACTTTGTTGTGTCCTGGATTCATTTAGATCCTGTAAAACAGCCAAACGATCATGGATATCGAATGGTTTTTCATCCGCCACTGTGCCTTCACAATCAAGATCAGGTACCCACATTCTTGTCCCAAATAGGACCTCGTAAGGAGTGACACCTCCTAGAGAGCTACTTGGCTGATTATTGAGCGTGCGCTGTACCCCATAAAGGTGATCGACCCATCTACCGCCCTTGCCTAATACCCTAGCTGTTAAAGATTGCTTTAAGTCTCGGTTTTTCCTCTCCACAACAGAATTTCCCTCTGGATGATACGGAGAGGAGTACCGCAATGCTACGCCCATTCCTTCCATGGCCTCTTTGTAAGCCCGAGAGCTAAACGCCGGACCACGGTCAGAATGTAACGTGCCAACTGCGTATGTGCCGATAAAGACTCGCAAATCTTTTATAACAGTTTGAGCGTCAGCCGAGCGCGGAGGCCAAACCTTGAGGAAACTTGAGCTGGACGCGCACGAACGGACAACCTAATGCTGTCTAACAATGGTATCTGTACTGGACGTGTTGCGGTGGACCCCTTCATCTGCTTGCAGATGTCTCAGTTCCAGACGTAGTCTCTAATCAGCCTTCTCATCACGGGCCACCAGTAGCGTTCTTTTAACAAAGCAACAGTCTCCTTCAGTCCGTTATGTACAGAACCTGTTCCTTCATGTGCTGCCACAATTAAGCCTAGCCTACGATCCACATTTGGTATTACTCTATCCCCCACTCCAGGAATCTGAGCATATGGAATGTTTTGTGCATCTAATTTGTAGGAGTACTTGAGTGGAAATTTTTAGGTACTGCTGTGCTGCCTTTGCGTGAAGCATTGACAGCTACCATTATCTCGCCGTCTATTCTCGTCTTTGAACGAGTAACTGCAGCTACGGCGGCTGTGCGAACAGCCCTCTTTGCGGCTTCATCAGCCAATGAATTCCCTTCAAACGTGAATGCCATCACGCTGATGACTCAGTGTATGTATCACGTGAGCCCTTGGTAGTTCGTTTCTCAACTCCACTACCTGTTCCCATAGCATTTTATGCTTAATTGTGCCACCTTTTGCATCTTTGAGCCCGTTTTGTTCCCAATGATGTAAATACTCATTGTACCAACTGTACACAGTAAAAGGAATCGCACACAATTAGTGTGGGGAATTCGTGATCCGTATTTAGAAGTGCCAGTATAAGTGCTTTGAGTTCCGCCAACTGAGCCGTGCAGTCTCCTAAAGATTGCGTTTTTGTACAGCTTGGTTGGAACTTGCCATCACGCATGCGACCTTTAACAATCGCACACGCTGCGCTGTAAGCTTGCTTGCTTCCTGTGGCTGGTTGAGCAGATCCGTCAGTGTAAATAATGTATTCATACTGGTCTAGAGGCAAAATTTCATTTGGTAGAGGGTATTCTTGTTCGTATTGCAGGAATGCCTGTGTTTTTTAAACTAGGATCAAATCTGTATTCAACATCTGTTGCAGTAAGAGAATTAGCCCATTGTATCCATCTTGGATGTAAGGCTTTAGCATTTGGAATGCTAGCCTTTGTAACAGCTTCTAAAGCTGGTACTGGGGTCACAACAATTATGCGTTTTCCCTGAGTCAGAGCTCTTTCTCTTGCTACAGCGGTCTGCACTGCTGTCAGGATTTTTTCTGTTGAAGTGAAACGCATTTCTGCGTTTGTATACAGGTGTGATTTGTATGCGATTGGTACTGTTTCGCCTTCATTAAAAGTTAAATAAGTGTACCCGCATTGACCCGCTATGACTCGGATCACTAAGTTCTGTGCGTTTACGCGTGTCTGTAAATGTTTGGAAGCTATCATGTCTTCCTGTAGGGAACGCAGGATATTTGTGTGTTCCTGTGTCCATTGTCTGACTGAAAAATCAGGTTTTATTAAGTCGTAGAAAGGTTTTACCCTTTCTGCGTAATCCAAAATGTATGTTCGACCAAAATGTAGGAATCCCAGAATTGATTGTAAGTTCTTTAATGATTTTGGTGGTTGGAGCAGCGCACACCTTTCTAAAAAGTTAGCTGCCAGGCTTTTTCCCCTCACTTGACAGCTTGTATCCTAAAAACAGGACCTTGAGGTGGGCAATTTTTGATTTTTTTTAAATTAAATTTATAGCCCTCGGAGGCGAATCCCATAGTAATGGTGCTCACCCTGGTCAAGTGCCTCTTTAAGTCATCGTCAGATAAATATCATCCACAAAGGACAATGCTTCTTCATCCAAATTTTGGAGCAACTCTGTTACCCTTGCTGAGAACAACCCCGGGCTGTTCTTGTACCCTTGGGGGAGTCGGCGGAATTGCCGTTGTGACCCTAACGCACTGAATGCGGTCAGATACCTGCTTTCAGGCGCTATATTTTGGCAGAAAAATCCATTTGAGATATCAAGTATTGTTTTGTATTTTTTCCGCACAATGTTATTCATTAATGCGGTACTGTGTGCATTTTGAACTGCAAATGTCTTTGTGCAAGTGTTTAAATGTCTGTAATCTAAAACTAGACGATATATATGGTCAGGTTTGGCTACGGGGAACAAAGGATTGTTCATAGGTGAAGTGCAATTTTCTATCACCCCTGATATTCAAGTTGATCTAGAATCTCCCTGACTTGTTTTTTAGCTTCCTGCTTTATAGGGTATTTCCTTTGAGCATTTGTGGAAACTTTTAACGGGATCACGTGGTGGGTTGAATCCTCATCCCAACCAGCATGATTTTTATACAATGCTGGAGCTAGGGCAGCCGCCCACTCCTGCGCATATGCATGTTTTAGGTGAATGGGAACGAGGTCGGAAAAGGCTGGAAAAATTATCGTTTCTCCCCTAGGGCACTCCATGACGAATGCAGGCGGCCAGTCTTGTTCTGCTAATAGAATGTCATAACCAGATGACAGATTTTTCCAAAAGAGACCTTTAACTTTTCTGGGCTTGTCCCCCTCCATCCGGAGTGTTATCTCATGTAACTTATGTGGGATACTTACCCGAGTATCAGGTGTTTCCACCGTGATGTACTCACTCAACTCCGCTGTCACCAGAAATTCCTTCAGGTTCTGGCGAGCTATCGTTACTTCTGCCGTGCTGTGTAGCATCGTCGGAGCCCATTCCCCGTTCAGAAGCTGTGTCCTCAGAATTCTGGGCATGTCTGATCTTGAGACCTGCTACCTTCTTTTTGAACTGAGGTTTTGATTTTTGTTTATCCTCTTTTTTTAGGTGCGTAGTCCGCAGCGTGTTGCGTGTCTCTGGACTTTGTACTCTCCTTTGATCGTCCTTCCCTCTCAGGAGTTTCGTGATGAACCCTGAATGGAACGAGAGGAACGAGTATCAATATCCTGATGCCTGTCAGGTTTTTTAATATTATCCCTATTCCTGAGGTTATACCTCTTTTCAGAGGGCTCCTGTTGAGGAGACCTACCTCTCGACTGAGATCTGGTGTCTTTAGACTTTTTACTTTTTTTATTTTCCCATTTCTTTTTAGAAGAAGTAGGTGTCTGCTTTGTAGTGTCCTTTTCAGGACTGCCCAGTTGTGGTTTTAATGCTTTCCCACCCAAACTGTCTCTGCCTAATTCTGCATACCCCAAGAGGTGCAATCCTCTAGTTGTGGTGTGATCCCCATGGGCAAGCAGATTGTTAGAATTCTGTGTTTATCACTGGTTGTAGTATTCGGGAATACTGCTTCAAGCTGAGTTATTTTCTGAGCTATCCAGAATGGGATTTGTTCGCGTTTTGCTGGCATTTTGCCCATTATCGCATGTAATGTTTGTGGAGTTATTTTATTAACTGTACCTTGGACTGAGTGTCTTGTGCTGCAGCTGGTGCAGGCTGAACTGTTAAAGTCCTCATCACAAATTGTGTGAGGTTTCTGTAGATTTTAATTAAATCTCTGTGTTGTACGAGTAAGTCTGGCTGTGGCATTGTGTCAGTCAGGATGCGGTGTGTATGCCGCTAATATGGGCCATGTGGCTCCTGCTCCTCCGAGCGGGCCTAATCTTGCTCTTTTCGTACGTGGGGTAGGGCCCCTGGTAAGTGAGCGGGACCTCTACTTCCTCAAAGGGAGTATAGTCTGGTGGTGTTTCACCTTCTAGGTAGTAGTGAAACACATTTGTAATTGCATTTGTTTCCTGGGATGTAACCCACGAATAGAACACCTCTGTTTTATTAGATTTGTGTGCCTCAATCACGAAAATTACTGGACCACCCCTGGCTCTTAAGCCATGTTCTAGAAGTTTTATGGTGACTGCCCTTCTGAAATTTGGTGCAATTTGTATTGCATCTTCAGGGTCTTCTGTTCCGAAGAGGGCTGTGTCAACTCTCCTTGTTGCGCTTGTTTCTTCCACCATTTTTAATTGGAAGAAGGGAGATTAAAGAGTTCTTAAAATAAGGTGTAAGTGCACAATTGTAGAAACTAAATGTCCTTCACGCTTGAGTAACCAACAGCCAATAAATAGTATTCTCGTACTACTCGGCTGCGGCGGATTTTGTGCCCACCCACTCCAGACGTCTCTGGGGTTTTGAGAGTAGGTTCTCTGAGAATAGCACCTGTTAAATAAGTACCAAACCAACGTTGGCGGCGCCATGTCGTGTAGCTCCTATAGTACCCCTGCAGGACCTGCGCGTTTGGATAACATATACTGCGGGCTTGGTGGCAGACTAGCTCTGAGCACCCCCACCATATATGTTAGCCTGGTTTTGCATTAGCTAGCTCGCAGTGCCACTAGTGTCTCCTCTTATCGGGGAGAGATTAGTTTCTGGCAACCTTAGAACATGACAACCCTGATTCCCTCAGAATCGTGGCAACAATATACTACCTTTCGCTCAGTCACTCGTGCTCACTTATTCGGTTTGCCTCAGAGAGTTACACAGAATAAACTGTCGGGCGTTTCAATAAGTATTTATTGAACAGTTGTTATTCTAGTGTAAAATATATGTGCTGCGGTAACCAGCAGACAATAGCAGAGATATATTATCAGCAGTACGATAAAAGCAAAGGGATAGAACAGTTCTACCCTATTGTGATAATCATGAGTACATACATGAATATAAAAGCATTATGCAAAGTGTGCGTACTCCTACGATGCCTACCTAGATGTACCTGAGTGTACCTAGCATATGTGTGTAGGTCTTAGAAGCTAAGAGCCAAGAATCCTCCTAGGATTTAGTCGAACCCCCATACCTGAATAGAGGGAGTGTGGGACCCCGTCCTGGTCTCGAGTTGGACACCCCGACTAGGGTTGTGTCAGACCACTGTCAGCTTGAGCGACTACATGCAGGAGCCTCAGCGTCTCTGGTCAGTGTGTCAGCATGGAAGTCTCGGTTCCCTCTATCTTACCGGGGCAAGATGTGGTGTATTTATACCCTAAAGAGTCTCGGTCCTCAGTATGGTTTGTATTGGACATGAGGAAGACGTCCGGGGTGAACTTTGTACCTACATATTATGCCGGTGGTGTATTCTTAGAAAGCCATGCATAATTAATGAGTACAGTGTGGGCCTGTGTTTTGACGAACCCTGCTGCATTCAAAACCACAGGATAGATAACGTTCAGCCCTCAGAGCTCGTTGTGTACTAGCTGGGACCAATGTAGGTGAAAGATCATGCCTATATAAGGAATCATACTATAATAGTACATTTACAGTTGTGACCATAATTGGCCATGACCATAATTGGGCAAGTACGAATATAACCATATTAGGGTAAATATGAATACGTCCATTTTAGGGCATGTATGAACGGGTCTACATTAGGGCATCTATGCGGGATATAACAGTACATCTTTTAAGTTCAGTAGAATCATTCATTACTTGGATTTCATCAACAACACAATATTTTCAGTAGCACAGTTCATTTTTGAATGATATTGTGTGTTCAGCTCCATCGTCCCTCAAACATCTCATTTGGTCATAAACCCACGATAGGCTCACCCCAATTAATCACTGTAAAGAAAAACCTCTCGGGCCATACCTATGCTTCAGTATTGAGACAGAAATGTTCCATTTCTAATACTTATTTCCTCCGTCACACCGAAGGGGAGGTAAAGGGTGGGCTTTGTTCCAATACTTGTTCTTCCATGTACCTGCACTAGACCAGTTCTTCAGCTCCTTTCTGAACTCCAAAAGAGTGATGCCTTATCTGTGGCTTTCTATGATTTACAGCCATTAGTTGTTGCATAGGAATAAATCATACGTGACCTTATCCTATGTTTGGAATCTGTGAAATTTAGATTTTTGGTGGGAGCTCCCACTAAAACCTATTTTCCCTGTTCCTCTCGTTCCTTTTCCTCTTCTTAGTTTTTTCTTTTTTTAATATACCAGATTGTATTGATTTTTGACATTAACAAAAAGTAAACAGTAGCATGTACAGCACAGTCATGTGAGGCTTATAAGAGATAATACACAGTTGTATGTTTAAGTTCAATCCAGGCCAGAAAAACTCTACCACTGCCCCCAGATTCTCTTATGTTTCTGTGAACAGCCTCTTGTTGCATATATGGGTTCCTCCATTTTGGCACCATTCCATTCCCCTGCACCAGTCCACCATCTTGGGGGAGTGAGGGGGTCGTGTGGTCAAAGTCCACAATCGAGCAATATCCCTCTTTGCAGTCAGGGTTCCCACCTCAACCAATGACCCCTCCGCCCACCTCCCCTGCATCCTCCATCAATCCCAGGCAGGCAATCTGTTCCGTCTGCTCTATTGGGCGCATCAAAACCTGTGACAATTTATAAAAACAGATCCTCAATAGTGAGAGATGAGGGCAAATCCAGACCACATGATAAGTCCGCCCCCTCCTCACCACAGCGTGCACAGGAGGACAAGGAACACCTGCGGTCCCTCCACAACTTCACTGGGGTAACATATGCAGTGTTCAAATAATGGAGTTGAATCAATCACAGCTTGGAGGAATTCCCCAGCTTCCTTGGTGACATAAGGACTTTCCTCCATTCCCCATCTTTCAGTGGGCGTAACCACGCTTCCCAATTAGCCCTCAAAGGGGTGATCAAATCAGGTGAGTTAATGACTAATGACCTATTTGTGTGGGAGGTACCACATTTCCCTAACGCTCCGGAAGCAGCCATGCTTCCATTGAGCTGAACTCTGGGGGAGGGCGTGTGTTCTATAGTGTTCACAAGGGTTGACAGTGCGTGTTGGGACTGTAGGTGTCTATAGAACTGAGATTAATGTAAATGGAACTCCTCTTTCTTGTCTTGGAACGACTTCATACGAGTACCTCGCCAGACATCTCATTAGGAAATACCAATAAGGGGCTATTTAGTGAAGCCCTCGAGCTGCGCAGTCGGGCCCAGCCATCGTCCGCTACAGGGCAGTCTGCAGCATGATCTTTCTGTCCCACCTTGTCCAGTGCAGAGACGCTCTCCACACCTGAAATATCACTTTCATCTGCTCTGGGAGAGTCCCAGGGAGAGGCGCCACATATAGTATGTTCCCAGTGGTATCAACCCCGAGAATGGACAGTTTTAGCTGAAAGTCATGGTCAATTCACCCTGCCGGGAGCCAGTAGTTAATTACGATGAGCTGTGTGGCCCAGTAGCATAGCCTTAGGTGTACGGCTGCCATCCCTCCATCAAATGTAGATTGGGTGCACTTCCCAAATGCTATGCAGGTCACTTTGTTATCCCATAAATAAATGTGCACCATACCCTGGGTCCTAAACCACTTCCCCGGGATTATAGGCGAAATTCTGGAACACACATAGAAAGCACGCCAGATTAATTTTAAATATTACTGCTCTGCTGAGGATATTAAGGGGAGTCTGGCCCATTTCCTGAGATCTACCTGCATTCTAGTCGTCAAGGGGGCCAGGTTGAAAGACCATTCCAGTTCCGGTAGCAGAGCTATATGTATACCCAAGTACTAGTCAATCGATGGACCGGGATGTGGGTCTGCCAATGCGTGGTAATGATAGTGCCAATAGGGATTTGGACCAATTCATCTGCAGGCTCGAAGCCTGGCCAAAAAGATCAAGCATTCGGAGGATACAGGGGCCCGTGGATTCCGGACTTGCCACAAACGGCAGCACATCATCTGCATTTAGTGCTATATGGCCCTTTATCCCAATGAAACCCTTAAACTTCAGCTCCGAATCTGCCCCAGGTCGCCAGCTGCTCTATCGCCAAAGCAAATAACCGAGGTGACAGTGGACACCCCTGTCTGGTGCCCCTGCCTGTGGGGAATGTTTCCGACAAGGCCCCATTGACCCGCACCTGGACCCTAGGAGTCTTGTATAATACTCGTATATATGATATGAATCTGTGTCCGAATCCCGTTTGGTGGAGTATGTGCCACAAAAAGTTCAAGTCCAGCGTATCAAATGCCTTCTCAAAGTCGAGCAATAAAAAGGCGTTGTCACCCTTTAGTCCATCTTTGTATGCCACCGCCGCCTGAACTCTCCGGACACAATGTCCTGTGCTACAATTGGGCATACAGCCACAGTACTCCTTATTTATTAATAAGAGGAGGATCGGCAGGAGCCTGTAGGCTAGCATTTTGCCATGGAGTTTTATTTCGTTAATCAGTGAGATGCAGCGATATGAGGCACAGCGGTCAGGACTCCTTCCAGCCTTGGAAAACAGTATTGTAGTAGCTAAATCCAATCCTCTGGCAGACTGCCGTTATCAAAGGCCTCGTTAAACGTATTCAATAACAGATTTCAGATAATATTCAATTGAAAACCCTTCGGGTCCCGGAGTCTTGCCGGTTTGCATATCTGAGAGCTCAGTGCTGAGCTTCTCTTTTGTAAAGGGTTGATAGAGTTCCTTCCTTACAGTAGTTGACAGCATTCAGAGAGGCAGGTCTCTAATCAGAGGGGAACGGACGTCTATCTCGTGTATAGGGAACCATAATAGTCTGCAAAAGCCATAGCGAACTCGCAGGCTCCCTCTGCTCTCCCGATCCATCACCCTCTGAATCACTAGCTCCACTGCACCCTGAGTAGCCAACCAATAGAACAACTTGCTGGACTTGTATCCTCACTCATAAATCCTACTGTGTGGCCATCCAACATTGTTGAGCTTCTTTAAAAGATAACTGTTGCAGTGCCAACTGTTCAAGTGCCAATTGTTGCTCTTCCCGTTCATCCTTGGCACCCCTTCAATCCAATATTGCTATACACATCTCCAAGTCTGCAAACTGTTGCTCCGACTGACAATCCAGACCCCTGAAATGGGACCTCGCCACCTCTTATGTAAGCTTTACCAGCCCCCATAGGATACCTGGAGATTCCATAGAACCATTGTTCAATTCTATAAAGCCATCTAGTTCATTGGATAAATGGTGGACCACTTCCGCTTTTACAAGGCGCCATGTCCTAAACCTCCAAACTGGCCTATGGACGGGATCCGAGCCACCCACAAGCAGCACTACAAGTGAGTGGTCGGAGATCCATCTGGTCAATCTGTATGCTCCACTTGTGGCTGACAGGTTTGCAGCAGGCAAAAGGAACAAATCTATGCTCGACCTAGTTTTATGGGCAGCCGACGTGTGTATATGCCGACTCGTGTATATGCCGACTCCTGCGGGTGCCACACACGGCAAGCATTGCAAAGCCCCATACTCGAGGACCAGGCTGCCGGCCGCGACTCCCTCTCCTGTGATTGTGGAGGGGAGTTCTTTGAGCATTCACATGGGGAACCATTACTGTGTTTAAATCCCTACCCATGACGGTAAAGCCATTGGGTGAGTCCAGTCGAAACATTTGTGCAGAAGTCTAGGGTCTCGCCCACCAATGTTTGGGGAACATAGATGCTCAGGAAGGTGTGGGTCTGTCCTGCAATCACCCCCTCTACCTATACATATCTCCCCTGTGGATGGGAGGCTGTACTTGTCACTGCCACTGCGCTATGAAGTGCAGATTTTCCCAAGTGTGTGATTTTCACAGAGTGGAAGCCGTCCACCCTCCCAAGAAGTTGGACCCTGCTGAAAAATCTGCTCAATTGGTCCCGGTGTAATTTGCAAACACCGGGACACATTTAGCAGCGCCTGCACCTTGTTGTCCGCTTTCGATCCGCAACACCGTGTAGGCGGGGAGGGGGCTTTCTTAGTTCAGACTCCTGCTGGGCTCTTATTAAAGGCCGAATCTGAGGGGTCATCAGGCCTCCATTTGTTTGTCTCTTGGCTGGGAGCAGTCAGGAGCCTCACACCTAGATGCAAATGAAGCAGAGGGGAAACAAAGGCTCACACCTTGTTAGCACTTCACACATACTTATGAGAAGCAGCTTTTCACTTTGTTCAGGCTCTGTTTAGGAGATACACATGCACTGTAAGAATGTCAGATGTGTTGGTCTTTCCCAGTATTTACGCAAAATAAATAGCATTTGTATAGTGCTTACTACCCCTGAGGAGGCGTTGTAAAGAACTATGGGTAGAAGAAGTTTGCCCTGACAAAAGGCAACATTGCTTTATGTGTAGCTTACAAAAGTGTGAATCTTCTTCCTAAAAGGAGGGTTTCCCTGTATACTCGAAATGTGCTCCAATGTACTTATGATAGACATGTTAAACATATATGTGAGGGCTTAGGATCTGATGTTTCTTCTTATGATACCACTTCCTGTGATGTCACGCGCCGTGATATCACTTGCATACTAATTAACTAGGTTAGTCCCCCCACTTCTTTTTTTAGGACTTGTGCCCTGGTGGTCCTCCCCCACTCGCCTCTGCTATCGGGCTGGAGTGCTGCACAGCTGTCTCACTACCGTCCTGTGGGGACTGCCCGTTCGACTCAGTTGCTCGGCCTCACCAATGGCAGTCCATCAGTGCAGCCAACAGGCATGGACCATGACGCAAGGGTGTGGGGGGGGGGGGTAATCTCTCATTCGTTTGGCTGCCTCTCAACTGTCCTTTCTGAGGCCTCCACTCACACTAGCAACCAGTCAGCCACCGTCTTAAGCGCTGATCCCAGTCCGTCCAGTAATCACCGCACTCCAACGGGGGCACCGCTTGGGCAAAGTCTCAACCCGCAGTGTCCCCTGAGGTGTGTGTGCCATTCTAGGGCATCCCAGGGGCCCTAGTTGTCTGCCAGCAACAGGATGAAGATGGATGCTTGATTCAGAGAGCCGGTAGCTCACGGAGAGATGCCAGCCATCTTGGCCCTCTCGACCACGCCCCTTTTTAATCCTTTATTTGTGCATATTGCACGTTATTCCTTTTCTCTCTGAAGAGAGACTGACTGCCGTCTGGCAAAAAATAAACTCTCCAAGCTCCCCCGGTAAGATCACTGATCAGTGGGCAAAGGAGAAGGGGAAAAAGGAACTTACTGTGGGGCCACAATGTGTTGTTCCCCTTCGAGTTATGCTACAGTTTCAATGCGGCCAGCGTTTTTCATTTTAGAAATTTGCACGTCGAACTGTGAATGTAGTGCGAACTTTAACACTGTTGCAGTGGTACAGTAGCAACCCAGTGTTTTTTTTTATTCCTTTTATTTTTTAATTGCAAATTGAGAAAGAACAGTCCATAACCATATTTTTGGGGCAACATTTGCACCCGTCCCTTTTGTGACCCCAAAGAAGATTTTTCGTGATAAAAACTTTTGTGGCAGTCTGACACTTACTTGTCCGCTGTTGTAATTGCCATAATAATCTAATTTTTTTTAGTCCAATCATTTTATATTCTTAGTCTTCTGTAAAGACAGCATTGTGCTTGGGAACACAATCACAAAATTAAAACCATTCTCGACTGATGTAATGTTTAGATTTTAAATTCAGCAACCTATTGAAGTGCACATGCTTTAGGTATATGTGTTCTTATAGACGTAGGGGTAGATAGATGGACCTTTTAAATGTATTTTTTTTTAAACAGAAAAAGCCTGTGGTAATATAGACTTGTTTGAATTTAGCTTACAGTACTGGATTTACTGTTCTGAAGGTGTATTTGAGAAAACAATGGTCTGCAAGTGGCACTCTTGTAACTGCTATGCAGCGTTATTCAAGCCAGTTACATATGCAACATTCTTGTACTGTTGAAGTCATTGCTTCATTCCCTTTCTAAGGCACACATATTGTAACTTAAAAATTAACATTTCTATTTATTTTTAGTCAGATTTTTTTATGCGAGTGGACCTCTGCCAAATAGTGAACAGAAACATTAAATACAAGTAAAGGGTTTTATCAAATCACAGTGAACAATTAAGTACATAACAGAATTTAATGGTCCATAATCTATTTTCCCACGTTTCTGCTACTTTGGACTTAAATGCGTGGCTAGAAAGTCTTGTAGATTTTCAAACCTTTAATAGTGACAGTTGGTGGTTTTTGGAAACTTTTCTGTAGAGAGGATACTTTTTGTAAGAAAAGGTCGAAATAGAAGGACAGCATTTGTTTCGAATAGGCTGCAAGGGCTCAGGCTTTACATGCTGTTCTGAAGAGTTTCTCATGAAAATAGTCAAAAATCAAGCCTACCAGAAATAGAAAGGTACGCTTTTGCAGCCAAAATAACATTTGTCTTAGAGTTGGTAATAAACCCTACATGCAAATACTGATTTTAAATCGCAAAAGCACTCCCCTGCTGCCATATAAATATATTGTTGCTCTCATTTAATTACCTTAAGTTTGGAGATTTAATGAGCGTGCTACTCTCCACTGGTGGATGATGGTCTGGCACACATGGCATGACCACATTCTCACCTGTCCCAGTTGTGGAGAATTCTACCATCACCCCCTGCTTCCTGCTCCACTGCCTTCAGTGGTGGAAGAGAAATGCAGCAGTAAACAGCATGAAGTCCTTACGAACCACCACTTGAGTGAAGGGGCTGGAAGAGAAAATTAAGTGGCAGCAAAAACCCTCTTCACTGGAAGTCCCCTATTGCAGTAGGTAGAGATGTGCGCTTTGGAAAAGCCCTTACTCTTAGCAAACGGCACTGGAAGTATGAACCCTATTCTCAAGGCATTCCATCTAAGCTCCCAGTCCACCGCACCTAGGCCAGCACACCTCTGAACTACTTTTCCATATTGCCCTTAGTAATAAAACCACAGCATCATGGACTTAAGGTGAGTGGCCCTCATCAGCACTGCCTGTAGATTGTTTTCTATCTTACCGATGTGTAAATCTGTCAACGTCAGTATCTCCTGAATTAGTAATTTGTTTTTTCACTGCGGTTCGTGGTCCTCTGCAGATCCTTTAAATCCGCTACAATTAAGGATTCACTTCAGGAGAGGTTAGCCCCTTGGATCTGAGTCAACCCTTTAACTCCCCTAGCTCTGCAAACATCCATAAACCGGTTTGAAAAAAGTACTGGTTATAATATTATTCAGTTGAAATCAGTAAAAATGATGCATGAAATGTCAAAACCCTAATATGAAATTGAATGAGCAAGTTAAATGAATGAGCAAGTTACAGAACTAGCAATTGTGGATTCTCATTCTTGTGATGTAAGTGAACTCTTATATCCATAGCTTGTGTTGGCTGTTGATACTCATACTGTGCACATTCCTGCCATCTTGTATTGGGGTCGGACTTTACAACTTGTTTTTCTCTAAGAAGTCTTTTATCACTAACATGACGTCGAGACGACTCCTCTTCGAAAATGCCCTTGTTCAACGGTTCCCTTGTTAGATTGCTTTTTTTCTCCGCCATCGGGCTTGGAAGGATTGCGCCAGAGCTCTGTGCAACTTCGGCACCCTCGTGGCGTGTGAAGTTATACGGACTCGGAGCAGCTTTTTCTCCATGTTGTGGAAATCCAACCCTGCTTTGACTTCGTTAGACGTTGGATTCACGTCCGGCGACTTGCATTGTTTTACTGATCAAGGCGGCTTCACTTTGGTCATCTCTTCCTACTGCCAAGAATGCTCGACTCCGGGTAATGGAAAGAAAACAAGAGACTCTTGGAAGTGCCTTTGTGCGAGGCAAAGTAAGCATACCCTACTAACACGATGTGTGCAAACCTCTGCTTGTTGCCAAAGCATATTGATCAGGACTGCACTGCCTGCGGCCTATTAAAAATCAAGAAAAATGTACGTTCTCAACGTGACAGTCGTCTAGCTCAGAACATGGAGATGGTGGCAGCAGAATTCTCACTGGATGAAGAACAGCAGGCCCACATCGGTGACGAGGAAGAAGACTCTGCAACTGAGGTTGGCGTCATCTTGTGCAGTTTGCACTACGTCGCATCTGATGACTCTGACCAGCACGAAGAACAAGACCTGGACGAACCGTCTACACCGGGCGTGGACCTCCACGAGGATCCTACGGTAAAAGGATCAGGTCCCTGAACAAAGGCCACTTCAAGGGCTGTGACTACACAAGGTCCCCAAACCCTCTTACACAAGATGCTTGCCACCCCTGTACCCTCAACACAGCCTTGTTGCGCCAAAGCTTTCGGGTTCTGCTCGACACCAAAAGCGCGCCTCCGAGACAGGACGAAACTTGGATCGATCCCAATTGGGCTCCAGGCCATATGGACAACATGTAGGGGACTCACAGCCCTTGCAGCCGCAGCAACACTTTTTGCTGACAAAAGTCGACGTTTGCACAGCCCATAATGACACCAAAACAATTGACGACACATCCCCTCATGGGGCTGGTAAAGCTGTCGGAACCGAGTAAACATATGGCAGCCACACCTCGACGCTGAAAAAACGGATGACGTCTAAGGCAACAGCATCAACAGGCCAGGCTCCCTAGGAGCATAGGAAGAAAAAGAAGTACATGGCGCCCAGGAAAACCCATACCACAACCAATACAGATGGGGAGGGCAATGTTTTTGGAAACCTCCAGGAACTAATGGTTAAAAAATGAACTAGAGGAGTAAAGCTTATCTAGCAAAGCGCACAAGAGAAAAGGAACAGACATTGCTCAACCACAGCCTCCTCGAAAAAATATTACTATGGAGCATAAAGCCACAAGCCCTACGGCACTTGACACTTCACCACCTTGACAACCCATGTCACCATCATCCATTCACTCAGACGCTGTAGACACAGGAAGCCCAAGTCATTATTGTCATGATACATATTCCCAGGGAGGGCTCCCGGATAGTCCAGACCTTGGGAAGCATACGATGTAGTGCCACCAAACCCTGATATGGAAGGGACAGTCCCAGCTAAAGCATCACCACCAGATGATACTTTGTCATATCATGGTGTCATTCAAAGCACAGCTGAACATCATAAAGTCCAAATGCACACTACAGAGGAAGAAAGCGATTTTCTAGTTGAGACGGTCTCCAAGACGGAGCGCTCAGTTCAATAGTTGCCCATGATAGTGTCAATGCTGAAGGTCTCAACAGATTTTCAAAGACCCACTCAAATCCAGAGTGCTAACACCTCATATTGAACGTAAATACAAGCCTTCTCCTACTGACCTACTGTACATCAGGGGCCACCCAAAGGCTGATTCCCTGGTGTGACGACGGCAAGGAATAGGGTAGCTTCCCAGACTGAGGACGCTCCACCTCCTGAATAAGAAAGTAAAACATAGCTGCTGCAGGAAAGCGTGTGGCAGTTGGACATGCAAGCCATTTGCGTGATAGTAAGCCCACTTGGTGGGCATGCTATCACGCTATAATAGGGCAAAATGGAACGACAGGAAGGAGCTGTTACGATATATGCCAGAACAATATAAACGGAGAGGGGAGGAATTAATTAGTGATGGTAACAGATTTCCAGTGCAACCATTCAATGCACCTTGGACAGCTCAGACACTGCTGCATGGAGAATTCTTCGATCCTCCTGCATAAATATGCTTAGTTACGCATCTCCGGTTTTAACCAAGAAAGCAACAGCACCTGCTTAATGTCCCATTTGGTAGGGAATACCTCTTTTGCCCTGAAGTAGACTCGCAATTAGAAAGGATAAAAAAAATAGAAAGACTGCAAAATCCATGAGGGCATTATAGTCCACTACATCACAACAGCAGTCCTTTCATAGATAACAGGGCAGAGGTACGGTAAAGACCACCACCACTGATGCCCAGTCATACCAAAAGCAGCTGCAGACATACCACCAGCAGGGAAGTAAAGCTTACTACAGGGTGGATACAAGGGAGGTAATCAAAAAGGCCATTGTAGAGGAACTCACGGAAAGAGAACTGCTGCCTTTTAACAGTGGCTCTCCTCTCATTCACCTCCCCCCCCCCCGAACATCCAACACCAGATGGGGGAAAACTGCAGCAGTTTCACTGGATGTGGGCAGAGATCAGACCAGTGGGTACCATCCATTGTTCGCCACAGGTACTGCTTCAAACTTGCATAACCCCCCCCCCCAATATACCGCCACGCACACCATCAGCCCTCACCACCTTCACTTTCTCAAAGAGGAAGTAAAAGCGCTCTTGTTAATGGCGCCATAGAGCCTGTTCCAAAAAAGGGCAAGGGGCTATATTTCCTCTGCTTCGTAGTACCCAAAAATGACAAGACACTCAGGCCGATACTAGTCCTATAGTCCCTCAATTGTTACATTCGGTCAGAACAGTTTCCCATGGTAACATTGCAGGATGTGATTCCACTACTTCAGGAAGACGACTTCATGACGGTACTCAACCTGAAGTATGCCTTCTTTCATATACTTATTCATCTGGTACGTTGCCGTTACCTCAGGTTTGTGGCGAGTTGACGCCATTACCAGTTCAAAGTTTTGCCATTTGGGAAGACAACAGCTCTGAGTATTTACCAAATGTCTAGCAGTTGTGGCAGCCCATCTGAGAAGACACAACATTCACGTCTTTCCATATCTGAACTATTGGCTGATAGAGTCCAGGCAGACAAATGCCTGCAGGGGACACAGACTACCATCAATCTGTTACACACATTGGGTTTAACGATGAATGCCCCCCAAGTCCCACTTACAACCTCTCTAGATACAACCCTATCTGAGAGAGATCTTCAGTTCTGTCTCATATCCTTGGGGAGAGGATGTGGTCTTGCGGCTAGACTGCCGACCTTGTAGCCGGGAAACCAAGGTTCGAGCCTCTGGTTCGACTCCACATCCTGTGATTCTGGGCAAATCACTTAATCTCCCCGTGCCTACCAAAAAAAATGAATGTGTCCTTATGTAACGTAACTGGTGCTCATGTAAAGCGCTCCAATACCTTCGGGTCGAGTTTGCGCTATATAAATCTGCAAAAAAACAAACCCAATGCTCGGAGGTTCTCAGTCTCCAGAACCAACTGGCTTTTTTTCATCTACATCGTTGCCTGCCAGTCAGAACAATGATGCGCCTTCTGTGCATGATGGCATCTTGTATCACAATCGTTCCACATGCCGCACTGCACATGGAGTGTCTAGCATCTCCGTGGTCACAAGCGTGGGGCACTTTAGAAGAGCTAGTGTTGGTTTCACCCAGGGTTCATTGGTCATTACAGTGGTGGAGCACAGACAGTTTCCTCAATGGCAGACCATTCTTGTGCCCGATCACGCAAGTGACTATCACCATAGATGCATTACTCGCAGCTTGTGGGTGCGTGTAAAGGGGTCATGACTGTCCAAGGTTCGTGGACTGCTCAGCAAAAAAAAAATTGCATACTAGTGTGCTAGAACTCGCCACGATTCAGATGGCCCTAAAAGCCTTCTTTATCAATATAACTTGGAGGACTGTTCTTCTCAGAACAGACAGCATGACAGCAATGTATTACATCCAAAAACAAGGGGAGACGCACTTGATACAGTTGTCTTGGTTAGCGCAAAAATTTTGGCATTGAGCTATCTGCCATCATGCCCATCTCCTGGTGAAATATCTTCTGGGGGTAGACAATTTGGTGGCAGGCAGCTAAGCAGGATGCGGCAACAAGCCAATGAGTGGGTACTTCACCTCAGAGTCCTCCACCACTACTTCCAATCGTGGGGGACACCGGCAGTAGACCTCTTCGCCATCGTAGAAAAGGCAACTGCAGCGAGAGCACTTCATACACTTGACGTTAAAAGGGCACTATTGTATTACAATAATAGGACTAAGTCTTTTAGGAAAATAAAACCATTATTTGTTGCTTTCTCAAATCCAGGAAATGGAAATGCAATTTCCAGAGCAGGAATTGAGATGGATAGTCAAAAGTATTCAAATACATGGGGAGATTAATTGATTTGCCCAAAATCACAGGCTGTTGTGACGATGCCGAGACTCGATCCCGGGTCCCCCAGCTCCCGAGTCGGCAGCTCTGGCCGCTGCACCACATCCTTTCCCATGTTTACTAAACATTATTGCGTGGCTGTCCAGGCAAGACAACAGTCTCTTGTGGAAAGACGGTCCTTCAGACACTGTTTCACTCATCTGCACCATGGGATGCCTAGAGCTGCCGCAAGAGGAACACTGCTGTACAGTCTGTGTATATCATGTGTATCTGCAGCTAACAGATGCTACGAATGGAGTAGGTTACTTTCCTTGTAAGCATCCATTTGTAGAGTGTAATGCTGCAGATTCACATGCACCCTCCCACCTCCCCGGCAGGCTTTCACTGGTGTCATATTTCATGTATTATACATTCTATATACAAGTAGGAGCATATATTGTAGTCTTACACCTATAATGCTCAATTTTGCAACATATATACTAGCACTATCCTCACTCGCCATTATGGCGGGGAAAAAATTAACACTAACAGTGGAACCGTTGAACATGAGCATTCTTGAAGAGGAAGAGTCTCGACGTATCAGCAATAAAATACTTTTTTTGAGAAAATAAAGTTGTATTGTCCGAGCCCAACACTAGATGGCAGGAGTGTGCTTAGCATGTGAATCTGCAGCAATACACGCTACAAATAAATGCTTACAAGGTAAATAATATACTCCTTTCCTTCCTCCTTTGAGATGAGTCTTAGATCAGTTAGATATTCCAGAATATGTGGCATTTGATGCTAGACTATACTCTGTTTTGATGAAATCTGTAGTCTCTGGGAGCTCTGATAAGCAGCTGCTATGAAATTGGTGGACACAGTTTGCAGTCATTGCTTTAGAGCAGATTCCAAGGTGGTCAGCTGTCCTTAAAAAATATATTCTTGCAAAGGCTCGTGTTACAGTGACTCCCATCTTGTTAGTTGTTGGTGCATACCTCTGACAGCTTGTATGAATTATAATCTGGAGAAGAAAGCTACTTATATCTTTTAGCCATGCCTCATCAGTTGGAGCTCATCCAGCATAATACGACTTGTCTTTTAGCCAGTAGCGAGGCCGTGGATGCAAACTTGCCCAATTCACCGGGTATATCAGCTGTAATCCCAAGAGAGCCATCTCTGGTGTGGGGGCAATGCCTATTTCAAACATCTCCTGCAATATACAAAACACATTATCCCAATGTGTAACAATTGTGAGACAATTCCATGCCATATGTAGAAATGCTGCATTAAACTGCTTTATATTTCTTACATTTCACAGTAATTCCAGGTGAGAATTGAGCAATATGTTCTGGGGTGTAATACACTTGATGCAGAAATTTAAAATGCATGAGCTTATGTCTGTAATCAAGGGTACATATTGAATTTGCGCACATCAATAGCTCCAGCACCTTTAAGTGATTTCTTTCCACAATTCAGGCTCCTGTGGAGAGCAGATCTTTAGGCATAAAGGAAATTGTCTTAGCCACGTCTTCCGTTTGGATCACCTTTGTTAAAACTTTCAGCTTTGTTGGAAAATTTGGGAAACCTGAGAGCACCGCCCTAACCGCATGTCTTAGTCTGATATATCAATATTGCCAGTGCATTATTTCACCGTCTGTTCTTAAAAGCTTGCAGTCCCATGAAGGTTGCTTCCAGAAACCGTTTGCCCAGCACAGCAATGCCTAGTTACTGCAGTAATCTAACTGTAGATAATTCAAGTAACCGTGAAAGAAAAGGCTTATTCTCTATTGATAAAAGGGGAGTAGGTTTCTCCACCTCTAAGTAGCCTACTATTTTCCACCACGCCCATGTGGTGGTCTCTATTCCATCACCTATGCCTGGGTTTGCATGCTATTACAGTAGGTAAAGAGTCTTGCCGAACCAGTGTCTGTTCCTCCCTTACATGTGTTAGAGCTGTAGCAGTATGAGCCAATTTTTTGCTTGATTTATTTGATGACCATTAGGTCTTCAAAAAACTTAGTGGTATCTACTTTGGGCCATATATATTAAGTAAGTCTATAGGCATTCCTTGTATGTGTCCCATGACCAATAACTATTGCCCCTGTGTATCTGCCTACCGTTGCTGAAGCATGAAGGACACAGTTGTCTCTATCAATATGGCTACCCCTCTGGAATAGGTAGAATATGATGAAAAGAATATGTTGTCCCCACCTGGTGGCAAACAAAACCTGCATGCCTGGTGGTTTTTTCTTTCTGCAGAAACAGTTTCCACTCCATGGCGGTCAAAAGCCTTGTTATACATATTTCTTTAGAAGGTAGTTCCCAATGCGTCAGCCCTTTGGTCTGAGTGAGGAATCAATACTTTCAAATCAATCTTACTAGGGAACAAACATGACACAAATGTATCAAACAGATTTTGACAGTAGAGTCCCTTTGTATTATCAGGTTGGTAGCCTTGTTTTTTGACAACAGTTGAATCCCAAACAATAATGAAAAATTGTGATTATCGTAGAGTACAAAATCATTATTGTAAAAATGAATTATGCAGACCTTCAAATCGTTCTGAACCATCACATGAAATACTTGACACACACTGCGATCTCTTAGTAGTAAAATACAACAAATAACCTGTATTTACACTCTTGCCCCTATTAATTGCTGCTTGATGACAAAACAAACATGCTTTTAATTGATTTTAGCCTACTACTGGAAAACATGAAAAACTCCCATGGTAAATTTCTTTCTCTTTTTGACAGCTGGGGGATGACAATTGAGTACCACTGCAATCTGCTTTTGGCGTTTTATCAGCCACATATTAAATTATTCTTTGTCTCAGCTTTTGCTCAGATCTTAAGCAGCTAAAATTACATGGCGACCATTTCTCATAGCGTTGGTACGTAATATGGTTTTACCTTCTGAAGACAAATATGTATAACAAGGCTTTTCAAGGGCCTTTGTTTGGGTTGGGCTTGTGTGTTTTAAGACCACTTATTTGAATATTGTTTGTTCAAGATAATTACTCCTTGTAGACACATCTGTTTAATCTGTTTAATTTCACCCTTCCACCTTTTCCACCACCGCCTACTTCACAGCTTCTCTTCCTCTTTTCCCAAGCTATTTGTATTTTTTAAATAGTGCTATCCTGAGACTGGTAGTCACGTCGTAGCATTTTTGCATTTGCATGTAGTTCTAAAGGGATGTCTCTTTTCCCGCTACCTCGGGTAAAGATTGGACTCTTACCTACCTAGCACTACCATATCAAATATCCCTGTACACACTCCGCTTCTCAACACCTCTCCCACTTAGTAGGTAAACATAAAAAAAAAACAGAAAATCCAAAGGAAGGAGCTTGAGGAAACCTTGTTGAACATTCCTTGGCAGTAATCACTCCAAGGTTCGCCCCACGATTTACTCCGGGAAATTGTCCGTGAAATTTAGGCAACAATATCCTTTTTTCAGTCATTCCCTGTATGTACCATTCTTTTGCACTTGGCTGCCTATGTGACCACCTTGCCACCAAACATTCGTTCCCCATTTGATTAAGATGTCCTGCAGAAAGAGCTCAAAGCCTTATGCTACCTCCTTTCTACACACCACCATTTACCTTCTGGGTAGGTGTTTAAGGCTCAATGACCACCCTCTTACTTTTTAATTTGTAATACTTTTGAACTTATACTAACTATGCTGACAGCCAAGTCGTTTTAAGGCTGGAAAAAGCATTTGATCTTGCACTGTCAGGAGTGAGTGCTTACTGACAAGACACTTGGGTTCTGCAGGATCGCAAAGTTCTACACTTCAACAACAGAGATTAACTGCGTCTTATGGGAATTATGAGCCCTACCACCATCTGCCCTCTGGATGCCAATCACCACTACAGAAGCAAAGAAGGCAGATGTGATCATAGACTCCAGCAGTTCGAAACACAAGTTAGCGAAGTGACCAAAAATGCATTCATCACCATGTGAATCCTAAGCAGGATCTCCCTTCACTTGGGGATCTTCGATAGTGTACTTTCATCTAGAGCTCTAGTCTTGTTACAGCTCAACTCTGCCAATGGGCTCTTCATTGGACTACTGAAAAAATATAATTTGCAAGTTACAATTGATCCAGAACTTTGTTGCAAAACAAGTGCTAACCTTTAGCAGACATAACTACATCACCCCTACCCCTCAAGGCCATACAGTGACTTTCCTTGGCTTAAGGAATTTCATTCAAACCTCCCTAGACCACCCACTGGGTGATTCCGGGAACAGGACATTCATAACTTGGTCTATACTCCCAAAGGAGTAATCTAAGAAATAAAAATGCCTCACTCCAGATCATCTCTCCCCTGATTGGGTGGGCCATCTTTCTCCGAAAATTCTGAAACATGCTCCAAATTCATTGCAACCACCTACGGGTGAAAAGATGTTGCTGTTTACTGAAACTTAACACCAACTGAACAGACCGTTCAAGAACTACAGGTTTTCATGTCCAAGCTGTGATCCTATCTCTGTCCCTCCTTCACTACATTTCTCATGTGCCTGGGCAGCTACATGCCTAATACAGCATGATTAGATCACACTTTGAATTTTCAGGCATGGCACCAACACATGTCTAACACCGCGTTTAGCGCCTTTGCTGCCTACCTGACAAATAGAGCAGATATTAACCTGCTCACCCACAAAGTGCTGTGGGTCTTGCAAAGGGTATAAAAAGCGCTACATCTAGGCCCAAAAAATACAGTACCGTACATGGTTACTGACACTCTAAATATATTGTTCGAGGCATGTGAGCTGTAGATCACATGCTTTGCATAAGATTGCCATCTAGTGTTGGGTCCGGATGTTTGCACTTTGTTTTTCTGGAAGAAGTTTTCCCTAATCACGAGGTAGAGGACTCCTCCCTTAGGTGATGGTGCTCATGGTCATCGACTCCATCTTCAGATTGTCTTTTTCCGCCATCGGGTTCGGGTGTAACTAGCTGCTCTCCGGTTCAAAGTCGATCCTCCGGTCCTTCTCGGCGCGTATCACTTCACATTCGGCGGTATTGTTTCCGATCGCGTTCCCCTTTCTTCGCGGACCGTGATTCCTAAAGAACAATTTCGATCGGAGAGCTTGTGGTAGGCCGTCTGGCCTAGCCCCTGGTTCGACTCGCAGTCGATGGAACGAACTCCTTTCAAGTTCTGTCCTCGGTGCCACACGAAATACCCGCGCACCGACTCACACGAGGTGTGCAACTTGTTTGTCACCCGATCACAGAGAAGAACACTGCGACGCGTGCCGAGCTTTCCGCTCCAAGAAGACTCTTGGCGATCGTCGGGCCCGACGACGCGACATGCAGAGACAACAGACAGACTCCATTCCGGACCTCTTTGGACCTGAATCTGAGGAGGAGGAAGGCGGCGAGCCCATCGGAGCCGATGAGGAACAGGAAGATATCTTCATTTCCGAGCACAGCTCCGACTAGGATGAAGACATCCCTCATGGACAACGTACCTTGAGTACAGTCCCTACCTCACCTCACCTTCCACTTCCATTGAACAAAAAGGCTTCGGACCAACCTGTGCCTTCGGGCCCCGGTGGGTGCCGAGAACAAGCTTCCGAAGCCCCGCCTTCGGGCTCGGCACCGAAGCCTAGTAAAAAGCCTTCAGGCTCCGAAAAGCCCCATGCCAAATCGGGCACCGGGCCAAAGACTCCGGAGCCAAAGAAAAAGTCTGGCACCGAACACCCTCTGTTGGCACCGAAACAAACTTCGGATCTGAAAATACCGGCCAAGAAACCATCGGCACCGAAACATTCGGAGCCGAAACTGAAAGACACGCCGAAATCACCTAAAAAGCATGTTTTCGGTGATCCGCTCGACAAACCGGATCCGAAACAAAAAATTCTGGTTATACACCCGAAGACTGGAC
This sequence comes from Calotriton arnoldi, assembly GCA_963921515.1. NCBI lineage: Eukaryota > Metazoa > Chordata > Amphibia > Caudata > Salamandridae > Calotriton > Calotriton arnoldi. Next base: position 199,783 of record CAWUFW010005593.1, read on the forward strand.
ATATCACCACTAAAGTGACTTTAAAGAGAGGTGCTACTACACAAGAGGAATACCACATCCCATTGAAGAAGAGAACTGTCGGGACAAATCCTTCTCCTCTTCCTCCACCTCTTCCTCCACCTTCTCTACCACAGACTATACCTGTGCCGACTTCACCTGAGCACTCGCCACCGCACACACCTGACAATCGGGGTGATGGGGATAATAATGATGACGATCAGCCTGGAGACGTGTGGGATGACTATAATACTGATTCTCCCAACGACTCAGACATATATCCTACCAGACCCTCTCCACCAGATGACAGTGTAGGATTTGTTAAGTAGGGCTGCTACTTACCATGGAGTCCCGCTACATAAAGAATCCCTTGAAGAGGACTTCCTTTTTGAGACACTACACAACACTCAAAAGTCTACACACATGTTGCCCATGTTGAAAGGCATGACCAGACATGTTGACGGCATTTTTAAGGATCCCGTTAGAGCACGTATCCTTACCCCTACAGTGGATAAAAAATACAAGCCTGCTCCATCAGATCCAGTCTACATAAAGGGTCAACTACCATTAGATTCATTAGTAGTTTCTAATGCACGAAAAAGGGCAAACTCCCAGACTACTAGAGACGCACCACCCCAGACAAAGAATCTAAACTTTTTGATGCTTCAGGGAAAAGGATAGCCTCCCAGGCTGCTAACTTCTGGTGTATTTCCAACACACAGGCGTTGCTAGCACCCTATGACTGCGCACACTGGGATGAGATGGACCAACTCATCCAATTTCTTCCCCAGGAACATAAATCCAAAGCGCAAGACCTGATTCGTGAGGGACAGTTAATTTCTAATAACCAAATTAGATGCTCCCTAGATGCTTCTGATACATCTGCCAGAGCGGTGAACACTAGTATTCTTTTAAGAAGACACGCCTGGCTGCGCATATCCGGGTTTAAACCGGAAGTTCAGACTTCCATATTAAACACACCCTTTGACAAGGAACACCTTTTTGGACCGGTGGTAGACACTTCACTAGATAAAATGAAGAAGGATACTGAAGTGGCTAAATCCATGGGAGCCCTTCAGTCTCCGCAAGGGCGTGGTTCCTTTCGTCGCTCCTTCTATCGGGCAGGATCTAAAAATACTTCCTCTGACACTGCATCCACATATAAGGGCAATAACCAACCCTCAGGTTCCAAGGGATTCTTTCGAGACAATTACAGAGGTAATAACGGCAAGGGCAGAGGTAGAGGTTCCAATACACGTACCTCACCCTCCAATACAAAACAGTGACTTGCCCATAGTTCTCCCCGACCACTTAACACCTGTAGGGGGACGACTGTCACAATTTCTACCAAAGTGGCATTCAATAACAACCAACAAATGGGTTCTCCAAATTATCCATTCTGGTTACTGCCTGGAGTCCATCAACACTCCTCCAAACATTCCCCCAAAGTCGCACAGACATTCACAGGATCACCTAGACCTTCTCAAACAAGAAGTACAATCCCTGTTACTCTAACAAGCCATAGAGCCCGTACCACCAAAACATCAAGGGTCGGGCGTGTACTCTTTTTACTTTCTAATTCCAAAAAAGGACGGCTCTCTCAGACCCATATTGGATCTCAGAGAACTCAATCTTTACATACAGTCAGACCACTTCCACATGGTAACACTGCAACAGATACTGCCTCTTTTGCAAAAAGGCGATTTTCTTTCTACTCTAGATTTAAAAGACGCCTACTTTCATATTCCAATCCATCCGGCTCACCGCAAATTTCTCAGGTTTGTGGTAGCAGGTCAACACTACCAATTCAAGGTGCTCCCATTCGGAGTCACCACTGCCCCCAGAGTCTTCACAAAATGTCTGGCGGTAGTAGCTGCGCATCTCAGAAGACAAAGCATACATGTCTTTCCCTATCTGGACGACTGGCTCATCAAAGCCAGCACATATCAGCAATGTCGCAAGCACACTTCAGTAACCATTCAGCTGCTTCAACAGCTAGGATTCTCAATCAATGTGTTAAAATCACATCTTCAGCCAAATCAAATTCAGGATTACCTAGGAGCCACTCTAGACACTCAAAAGGCTCTAGCTTATCCCAATGCAGCCAGAATTCGAAACATTCAGGCGATCATTCTGAAATTTCAACTTACTCAGTCACTTCCAGCTCGAGTATTTATGCAACTGCTGGGAATGATGGCATCTTGCATCATGATCGTTTCCCACGCCAGGTTACACATGCGTCCACTTCAAGAGTGTTTAGCCAGTCAGTGGAATCGGTCACAAGGTCTATTAACCGATCTAGTGTTGGTAAGCGGCCATACTCATCGCTCTCTGCAGTGGTGGAACACACAAAACCTGTCAAAAGGGCGGCCGTTCATAGACCCGATTCCACAGACAGTATTAACAGCGGACGCATCCCCTACTGGCTGGGGAGCTCATCTTCAACAACACACAGTGCAAGGGCGGTGGAGCCTACAGCAAAGGTTGCTTCACATCAATCATTTGGAACTCATGGCAATCTTTCTAGCGCTCCAAGCCTTTCAAGATCACCTGTCTGGCAAAGCTGTACTAGTCCGAACCGACAACATGACAGCTATGTATTACATACAGAAGCAGGGGGGAACACACTCTCTCCAACTGTCCCACTTAGCCCAACACGTCTGGAGGTGGGCGATACACCACAACAGTTATCTCCTAGCAGAACATCTCCCAGGAGTCCACTATCAAATTGCGGATCACCTCAGCAGGCAAAGTTATCAGATACACGAGTGGGAACTTCACCCTCAAGTTCTCCACCCATACTTTCAAGCCTGGGGAGTCCCTCACATAGACCTGTTCGCAACACCCGAAAACGCAAAATGCCAAAGCTTTGCCTCCAAGTATCCACACCCGTTGTCCAAAGGCAATGCTCTATGGATGAACTGGTCAGGGATATTTGCCTACGCTTTTCCGCCTCTCCCACTCATTCCATCAGTGGTTCAGAAACTCTGGCAAACATCACTCACGCTAATACTAATAGCTCCAACATGGGCACGTCAACCCTGGTTCACAACTCTGTTGGAACTCTCTCTGGTACCACACCAAAAATTACATTCAACTCCCAGTCTCCTCACACAGAGCCATGGAGAAATCAAACACCCAGTTCCCAAACGGCTAAACCTTGCGATCTGGCTCCTGAAGTCATAGAGTTTGGTTATCTCAACCTTCCACCAGACTGTAGGAACATTATTAGAGAGGCCAGAAAGCCTACCACAAGAGTCTGCAATGCAGCCAAATGGAAGCCTTGTTATCTATTGCAATAAAAATCATATCAACCCTCCTTGATGCTTCCATACAGAACATACTGTGCTACCTATTACATTTACAGTAGTCCGCATTGGCCTATACATCCATCAGACTACATCTTGCTGTCATAGCAGCTTACCTTGTAAATAGGCAATACTTATCGCTATTTCGAGTGCCCGTCATCAAAGCATTCATGGAAGGCCTAAAAAGGGTAATACCACCAAGACTTCCACCTGCCCCAGTATAGAATCTTAACATAGTCCTCACAAGGCTAATGGGTCCACCATTTGAACCCATGCACAAATGTGAACTACAGTTCCTTACTTGGAAAACAGCTTTCCTCATTGCAATCACTTCATTGAGGAGAGTGGGTGAACTACAGGCACTAACCATAGAAGAACCCTTTTTCCAGTTACATAAAGATAAAGTAGTTCTTCGTACCAACCCTAAATTCCTACCTAAGGTTGTATCTGCATTTCACATCAATCAGTCGGTTGAATTACCTGTGTTCTTCCCTCAACCTGACTCTGTTGCAGAACAAGCTTTACATACTTTAGATGTCAGAAGAGCTCTTTTGTATTACACTGAAAGAACATAGTCATTTCGTAAAACCAAACAACTCTTTGTAGCCTTTGCACCACCTCATAAAGGCAATCCTATTTCCAAATCAGAAATTGCTAGGTGGATTGTTAAGTGTATTCAGATTTATTATCAAAAAGCCAAAAGGACTCTCACAGTACCCGCTAGAGCACATTCCACTCGCAAGTTAGGGGCTACAATGGCTTTCTTGGGGAATATCCCTATTACTGATATATGCAAAGCTGCAACATGGTCTACACCACACACATTCACCAAGCACTATTGTGTAGATGTGTTAGCAAGACAACAAGCTAATGTGGTCCAAGCAGTACTAAAAACGTTATTTCAGACCACTCCAACAGTTACAGGATAGCCACCGCTTCAGGGAGACTGCTGTATTAGTCTATGCAAAGCATGTGATCTACAGCTCACATGCCTTGAACGGAAAATGCTACTTACCCAGTATGCATCTGTTCTTGGCATGTAGAACTGTAGAATCTCATGCACCCACCAACCTCCCCGGGTACCTGTAACTACTGTAGTTTTCTGTTTTACTAAACATACTTACGCATGAACATCTATGTTCTTTACTAGTACTCCATTCTCTCACCCTCTGCTAAAAAAAAATCTGAAGATGGAGTCGATGACCATGCGCACTATCACCTAAGGGAGGAGTCCTCTACCTCGTGATTAGGGAAAACTTCTTCCAGAAAAACAAAGTGCAAACATCCTGACCCAACACTAGATGGCTATCTTATGCAAAGTATGAGATTCTACAGCTCTATATGCCAAGAACAGATGCATACTGGGTAAGTAGCATTTTCCTTTAAGTGGGACCTGAAAGTCTCAGTTGCCTGTAATGCCTTTTTTGCTGAGTACAATTTTGTTTTGAAGAGAAGACCTAGGACTAAAACTATACGGGTAGGTGTGGCAACCCAAGCTTTCTTTTCATGATTCTCTTATGCAGAAATGAATTGGACATTTGGAGGCCTGCTGTGCCATAGTTGTACTTCTGTATAACAGTGGTCTGCTCAATCTTAATTACAACCACATCGTCTAAGATATAAGATCACTATATGTCAGTCTGTAAAAAAGAGATTGACATTAAGCCGTTGTCGCACCTAATTTGCTAGAGGAAATGCGACTTCGGATTTCGGCAATTGATTGACTTTAAAAAAAAAAAAAAAAAAAGCTTTTTATTAAAGTTAGGTAGTCATACAGCAGATGTTAATGGCAGTCATTATATATGACAATCAAAAGACAATTTCGAATTACTTTCCTACAATCGGAGCAAAATAGTCATGACCCATTAGATTTCCTCAACATTTCCGTTCGTGGTACCTCCGTGCCGGCAGAATCTGGTCCCTTGTGTGGAGGGCGAAGTACAAATATTGCCCCTATGAGCATTCCATTTGCCCCATATCCGGTCCCATTTCCGGGCAGCATCCCCTGCTTTCATAGACCACTTTTTCTGCCAACATACACCGGTCCATATCTCGTTTCCGTTCCTCTAATGTTGGTGATTCCATTGCTCCCCACCTTCAGGCTATATTTTGTTTCGCAATTGCCAACCCTAGGGTGACCCAAGTCTGCTCCATACGGGTCATTTCTGTTGCCTCCCACACATTAAGAAGACATAGTCTGGGCTGCGGAGAAAGATCCCTCCCACACAATTCTTGCAAATGGGACACCACTGCCTCCCAATACAGTTTAATTACAGGACATTCCCATAGTATATGTTAGAACATACCCTCCCGCACACACAATCGTTTACATAATGCATTGTCCCTTCTTCCCATTTTGACCAAGATGTCTCAGGTAAAATACGTTCTGTTGAGTATTTTGAGCTGTATCAGTCTAAGTCGTGATGTAATAGCTATTTCCCGAGGGGAGGAGAGCGCTTCTTGTCAGTCCTAGTCTTCTAGGTCCCCTAGGTCTGCCTGCCAAAGTAAGCGGAGTCGTATGAGGTCTGGTAAGTTATTGAATATTTTTTGGTATGTCATGGAGATGGCTCTTCGTTCCATGTGATCCGTTAGGAGTCTGTCTTCCAGAGGGGGAGCTTCAAGCATATCCCGGTCAGGCGGAATAATTGCCATCAGCGCATGTCGTATTTGTAAGTATCTAAATGTCTCGGTTTCTGACATTTCGTATTTTTGGTAAATCTGAGAATGGGAGTGTTTTCAACTTTACCCACGGATCACTCACCCTTGATATACCGATGGTGTCCCATTTGTCAAAGCCCAAACAGGAGCCGAGTCTTACAGCCTCTCCGCCTACCAAAGTTGGATAGCTTGTGTCACCTTGTTGTGCCATCCCAGCTTCTTTGTCACTCGATGCCACCGGGAGATTGTTTGGGCTGTTGGGCCTGTGAGGTGTTTATGTTTTGGGTTCGTGTACAAGGTGGTTCTATAACCACCTGGGACCATGAGCCATCTATCCATCCCACATGATAGTTCGTCGTGTCGGCGGTGCACCCATTGATTTATGACAGACAGCTGAGCTGCCCAGTAATATGCTCGGATGTTGGGCAACGCGATTCCCCCCTCATACCATGGTCCAGGGGCTTCTTATGGACTGCAATGCGTGGGGGCCGTCCGTCCCGGAGTAGTGTCCAGATTTTCCCCCTCTATCTTGTTGAAGTAGGCCTCGGGGACTTTGTATGGTGTATTCTGATGGACTTCTAGCTGCAGATTCCTTACCTTTGAATTTCCCAGGCGTCAGGCTGGATCCGGAAACTTTTGCTGAGCAATCACCTTGCCCGCGATGTCGGGTGGCTCCATTCGGCTCCGCATGACGTCGTCGGCATCGGTTATGACATCGCAGTACCTAAATAGGCGCCACCCAGGCGCGCAGACGTCCGTTCTTTTCTTTCCGCACCAGTTAAGTGCCGATGCTGGAAGAGCTACCCCTCTGCCGCTTTTTGGCAGGCTTTTTCTCGACTTTTGTCAAATTCTAGGATGTTTTCCGACTTCGTTTGTGAGGGATGCCTTCAAGGAAGACGGGTTTCAAGCCGTGCGGGGCCTGTCCTGCATGATGTCAGTCACCGATTCCCATCGCGTCGGTCTTTGGTGTCTCGAGCGCGACCACGATTCGAAGTCATGCTTCTCGCGGCCTGGCATTGAAGGAAGTGACCCGATTAGGGCCACCCGGGTCACTCTCGACCTCCTCCAGCCTTCCATTCAATGAAGAGTCGATAACGCAGTAGAGAACACAAGCAGACTAGTTTAGTCACAAAGTACACTGCAGTGGAGTCCAGTCTGACCAGCCACCTATGATGGCTGACGAGGGACTGACTCTAACAATCATACAGTTACATTATGTAGGTTGCGGAGCCCACAAAGACCTGCCTACTATGGAAAAATACTGGTAGCTGTCGTAATACAATGGGGGTACAGAGCACAAGTTTCGATTTCGCAGCCTGGCACATGCTATCTACTGTCCAAGGTCGTCTGGCTTATCCTCCCTACTAGACAGGTGGGAGAAGGCCTCCATGTAATAGAAAAGGCATGCGTTAATAAGCAAGATTCAACATTGAAGAAACGAAACTTAGCAAGGGCCATTTCTCGTAAATGATCAAGTAACAGTTTAGATTATAATAAAAAATGGCGTCTTCGAAAACTAAAATGGCGGCACAGATGTCAACATAACAACCTCTGCACTTTCTGATTACGTATGCACACAGAGAGAATATATAATGAATTAGCGACATAAATGCTAACTTATCGAATAAAATGCGAGTAATATGGTACTAATGCATTTAAATTCTAACAGACCCTCCTTTTAGCATTTATAAGCTAATATGGACATCTTTATTTGTGCTAGCAGGTAAGGGTCTTTACAATTCTAAAAGTAGAGAAAATATAAAAAACAGGCAATATGTCAAATACTGATGCATACACGTACATATGCATAGCCAAACATATGGAAGGAAATAACACTAATCATTATCAGCACAAGGAACATCAGGAACAGAACCTGCAAGAGAAGTGGTTGAACAAAAAAAACCCTCATCTATTTGCATGATAGTATCAAGCTCCTGTTGGAGCATTATCTTCGCATTAGTGTCATGAATTGAAATTCTTTTGGGAGACCGATAAGTAGCACAGTATGAGCAGCATAAGGGAAGACACTGTATCAAGACACAGCAACATATTAAAAGGACAATGAAATATATCACCTTTTCTAGAATCCAACCACCAAATGACCAGCTCCAGTTGCCACTCTCCATTCCTCGAATATTTTCCAAAATGTCTAAAATATGTTGAGTGATATTTCTCTCCATATAGGTGATACTGACTACACACTGCTCTCCTATTACTGCGCATGCACCACCGCTCTTGGCTAAAATAAAATTGACCGCATATCTTGTTTGCTCAGAGTATATGCGCATGGTTTCTAACTGGGTGGTGATTTCACGTAAAGCTGCTACTGTAGAGTTGGACAGAATCTGCAGCTTGCACCCAAAATACTTTCTAGCTCCTTCACCCATGGCAGTGCCACCAAATGTGATAATAGAGGAAAGTATATATCCAAAAGTGATACCATTACTGTAATTGTTGACTTCCAAATCAGTAACTCCCTCACAAAATTCTTTAGTCGGTGTTCTTTTCACCCATCTTGTATGTGGCTTACTATATTTGCAAGGTACCCCAAGAGGTAACACCATTACCAAGGCCACATCCTCTGTGACGTTGTACATATTAGAATAGGTGCCGTTGGACAAAAAATTAAAACCTGGGAGTGCATAAAGCGGACCTTGATAATCCAATGGAGCATATCTAGTATTCATACCCTCCATACTAGGGTCATCCTTCTTTCCTAAACGCAATATATTTTTATAGACTATTGATCCAGAGCAATTGAGGTACAAATAAGCATCAGTACTATTCACTATTGGGGAACACGCAGGATAAATACCTGCCTCTTGAGTGACTGTCAGATCTTGATAATGCCAACCTGTCAGAGTGATATTTCTTTTATCGATATACAAATTATCGCAATACATTTCAGGCATACAACCTGGGTACCCTTTCCCTCTCGGTTTTCTGTAATACAAACAAGGACCTGGATATCCCATACCAAATTCACCTTTTGTCACTGTAAAATGGGGAGGACCAACATATGTATAGGGTAAGTAGTCCATAATGGGTAAGTAGTCCATAAACCTGTAACAGAATCAGTGGGATAACAAGCTGTGTTATCCCCGAAAACCTTCCTGTGGGTATCTAAGAAAACATTACTTCGTATATCTCTTTTGCTACGATCTGAAGAGACAATCAGATATAAAGGACACGCTGGTGTATCACCAGAACACTCCAGAACCCAAAACATCCCCCCTCCCACCAAGAAAAACAGTAATATGAATGTAACACAAAACACCTTCTTTCTGAGCAACCAATCAAAACCAAGTTGCCCCGGTCGCAGAGCAGCAAAAGGCTGTTCATCTTTTACAATAGGACGACCAAACAGATACATTTTTACTATGAACTTTTTACAAATGGAATCACCAGAGAAAGAGATGTCACGTAATGGACCAATGATGGAAAGGACACAAAAAAAGGGGGAAAAAAAATAAAACGGTGAGAAATATTCAGGGTCCGTTCCAAGCCTCCCTGGTAGGCTTCTATTGTTTAATCCTCAGTGGTGCTATTGAGCACTGTACGGTGGAGCCACACTGTTGCAGCTCATCAGCAAATGTTCACGGTCCTCAGGATAGGGCACTCTTCCCTCCTGGGAAAATACCCTCAACTTATCCTGTACTGCGCCACAGGCAGTGCACCTATTTTCTGATCCCTAGTCTTAACAGGAAAAGCAGAAACAAAAGACGTTTACTAATCTTATCCAAGAAGTCCATCCCTGCTACACTTCTCTTTTGGTGCACTATCCTTCCGTCGAGGACGCAAATCATACCTTGCTACTCCTGGCACTCATTTTGCAAAAGAATCTGAAACTCAGGGGGTGTCGGAGAGCGAGGCTCAGGCTCCTGTTGGTCAGGTGAAAAGGAAGCCTGGGCATCCTTAATTTCTGGGGGAACTGCCTAGTTCAGAATCGCCTCACTCTCTTCCTCCGTCTGCGCCCAAGTCAGCTGGGCGTCAGAAAAGGGAACAAAACGTGGAACCTTCTCCGTCTCGTGGTCCCCTATCGAATCCATGCATCATAGGGGAGGGGAAGCGGCACTCGTCGACAATGAGAGGTATGAACCCAATGCTTCCGACCACCCACTCTTACTGCCGTCCTTGTCGTGATGAGAACCAAATATGGTCCTTTCCATCTGGGTTCCAGACTGTCTCGCCTCTGGAAATTCTTTATAAGGACGTAATCTCCAGGCTGTATGGTGTGCCCGGGCCCCTCTGGTTCTGGAAGCAGAGCTTCATGTATCTGTTGATGAATAGAACGTAAACTTTTAGTAAGATCATATAAATAATCGACTAACAAAGGATAATCAATTTCAGAAACTTTTTCGGCCTAGGGACGCCCCACACATTTGTGGGACGGCCGAATACCACCTCATTTGGCGATAATCCTGTCCTGGAATGGGCTGTCATACTGGTGGACAATAGAGCAAGGGGTAATGCATCTGGCCATTGCAACCCAGTACTTTCCTTAATCTTAGCCAATTTTAGCTTAAGAGTACCATTGTACTTCTCAACTAAACCTGCTGACTGGGGATGATTCGCTGCATGAAATTTTTGCTTGATGTGCAGACCATCGCACACCAATTGGATCACCTTTGCATTAAAGTGACTTCGTTTGTCACTCCGAAATCAAACTGGGCACGCCGTAGCGTGGGAAAAACTCTTCAATAAGAGCCTTCTCCGTTGCCATGGCTGTATTTTCTTTTGTTGGGTAGGCCTCAATCCACTTACTAAATGCACAAACAACCACTAGCACATATTTCAAATTATTAACTCACTGCATCTCAATATAGTCCATCTGGAGTACCTCAAAAGGGAGAGAAGGTGGCACAAAATTACCAGAAGGTGTAGGGGTACCCTTTCCAGGATTATGCTTCATACAAATCGTACAATGTTTCACAAGGTGAGCAGCAGCCCTTGGAATGTTGCCATTTTGCCACACAGGATCCAACAACCTACAGATTCCCTTTGCGCTAATATGCACCATGTGCCATTGTAACTACAGGACCATGTGCCATTGTAACTACAGGAAAAACATATGCATCGGGTAACCGCCATCTCTGCTTCTCACTTTTATCAGTCCAGCACCCTTCTTCATCTAAACGCCCTGTACTCTCCTGCCACACTGCCAACTCCTGCCTCAGACTGTATTTCCCTGACACTTTCTAATTAATTTTCAAACATGGTAACATCTGGTACCCATCTAGCAGGTCCTGCCACAAACATTTTCGTCATTTTTGATCTGGCTGTCTCTTTTGCTGTCTGATCTGCGAAGGCATTTCCTTTCCCTACATAGTCAGTGATTGCTTTATGGGCACTACACTTCACTATTGCCAATCGTTTGGGAAGTGTCAAAGCTGTCAAAAGTCTTTCTATCAGCGGACCATTCTGAATCTTGGTTCCATGTGAAGTCAAGAATCCTCTCTCTACCCGAGGCGTCCAAAATTATGGGCCACCCCGAAGGCATACTGGCTGTCAGTGTAGATATTGACAGTCAGTCCTTCACTTAATTCACATGCTCGCAAAAGAGCTATCAACTCCGCAGCTTGAGCAGATTGGTAAGGAATACGTAAAGTCTCGACTACAGTGCACAGCGTAGTAATAGCGTACGCCGCTGTAGTAGTGCCATCTGACAATTTAAAACAAGAACCATCGACATATAGTTCCCCTTGTGGGTCAGATAAGGGAACATCAGTCAAGTCTACCCGTCCCTTCGTCTCCTCCTCCGTACGAAATAAGCAATAATGGACATCTAGGTCCTTTTCTTCCGAAGGGAGGGGTAGTAACGTGGCTGGGTTCAGAATGGCACATCTTTTGATAGTAATATGGGGTGCAAATAAAGTCAATTCATAACCAGTCAGACGAGCACTGGTAAGGTGCTGCGTCTTTGTTTTGTTCAAAAGTACATCCACAGCATGAGGTACCATTACTGTGAGATCATAATTTTTTTTTGTTAAATAACTTCTATAGCGCACGATTACCCAGAGGTGTCTTGGCGCTGAACTGAACCAACTCTGCCGCTCCTGCGTATTTTAATTCTGGAATAGCCACGTCTTTAGCTTTTTCCTAAAAGCGCCCAGGGAGGTGGAGGCTCTTATTTCCTTTGGTAGCGTGTTCCAGATTTTAGCCGTACCATAGGCTATGCTTCGGCCGCCCCAGCTCGCTGTTCGAATCCTGGGAACTACCATCAGCCCGACATTGGAGGACCTCAATTGTCTGCCCGGGTTATACCATGAGTATAGGCTTTTCAATGAAGCCGGTCCTATGTTATTCAGGGCTTTGTAGGCTAAGCAAAGCGCTTTGAACCTAATTCGTTTAATCACTGGCAACCAATTGAGTCTTCTGATTTCTTCCTTAACTGATGCATATTTTGGTATGTTCAGTAGGAGCCTAGCTGCCGCATTTTGCACCATCTGAAGCTTTTTTAAATGTTGTTTTTGTAATTCAAGATAGAGACCGTTACAGTAGTCCAGCTTCGATAGCACCATGGTGGTGACCACTGTTCTCCTGGATTCAGGGGAATAAAGGGGAGAACCTTCTTTAGTTTTTTTATCAAGTAGAAACATGCTGAAACTGTCGCATTCGTTTGTTGGGTGAAGGTGAGTTTACTGTCTATCAGAACCCCTAGGTTTTTGGCTTTTTCTACTGGTTTTGGTGTTTCTCCAATTTCTGCCGGCCACCAGCGAGCGTCCCAGCCCGGCTGGAGGTTGCCGAAGGTTACCACTTCGGTTTTGTCCGAATTCAACTGGAGGCAATGCCTTCCCATCCATCCGCTGATTTCTCTCATACATTTTTGAAACTGAGTTGCTGGGGAAGGGGAATTTTTGTACGCCGCGATCACAATCTGGGTATCGTCCGCGTATGATGTTAGATTGAAACCAAAGTTCCGAACTAACGGAGCCAGTTCCGATACATAAATATTGAATAAGGAAGGGCTCAACGAGGAGCCCTGGGGAACCCCACATGGGAGCACATAGGGTGTTGCTTTGAAATGGTCAAGAGTCACTGTCTGTCTTCTATTTTTCAGAAAAGATATTAGACAGTGCCAGCTCCTTGATCCCTAGCTTATCAAGGCTCTGGAGCAGCGTGTCATGATGTACGGTATCGAAGGCCGCTGACAAATCCAAGAGGATAAGTACCGCCGCACCTCCTTTGTCCATCACTGCTCTGATCTCCTCTGTTGCCTTAATCAGTGCTGTCTCCGTACTGTGACCTGGACGGAAACCGAACTGAGATGGATCGAGTAAATCGTTTTGTTGTATGAATTCGGCTAACTGGCTGTTCATAATTTTTTCAGCTGCTTTTGCTGGGAGGGGCAACCTAGCAATTGGCCTGTAGTTGCTAGTTGATAATGGGTCCAGATTAGCTTTCTTTATTAGCGGCAAGATGGCTGCATCTTTCCAAATAGCCGGATAAGTGCCTGAGGCGAACATGTTATTAAATATTTTGGTTAAAGTGGGGCCCACCTCCCTTGCAATGTTTCTTAGCAACGCAGGAGGGCAGGGATCAAGTGGGGATCCTGATTTGATTCCTTGGATCAGTTCTTCTACCAGCTAGTTTGAAACCTCTGAGAAGTTAGAAAAGATGCTCCTTTCAGTCTCATTACTCAAGGGTTCCTTCGCTGTTTTATTGAGTGTGGTCAACTTGAAGATGTTATATATGTCATCAACTTTATTTCTGAAAGCACTAGAAATACTATCACAGAGAGATTGACTGTTCCCTGAAACTTTATTTTTGGGTGCAGTGGTAAGTTTCTCAACTACCCCAAAAGTTCTTTGGTTGAGTTGTTTGCTTTCTCAATCTGTTGAGAAAAATAAGACCTTTTCTCTGTGATCAGTAATGATTTATAGTTAGATAGGGCGTGTTTATAGTTATTTTTATCCAGTGTCTCATATTTCAGTCTCCAACGTCTTTCCATTCTACGACAATTCTGTGATTAAGAACGAGCCCTGCCGACTGTCGAATAGAGACCACCACGGCTCTTAAACAACTCGGGAGGGCTCTGGTGACAGGGTGAAGCGTAGCAGAAAAATAAGCACACGGCCTCTGCTTACCTCCAAAGGTTTGTTAACACCGAAAGCGCACACCCAGCCGTTTTGTGTACATACAACATGAAAGGCTGCTTATAATCAGGCGTGCCAAGCACAGGTGCTGAGCAAAGCGCAACTTTTAACTGCTCAAAAGCATGCTGGCATTCATGCATCCAGGGCAAGGGTTCATGCACATCTTTAGTTAGGCGAAGCAAGGGCTGTATTAATAAAGAATAAGCGGGAATCCAGTGTCGACAATACGAGGTGATGCCTATAAAAGCACGCACATCCCTCTGAGTCACAGGGATAGGCATTTTAACAATGGCATCAACTCGTTCAGGTGTTAGCCTCCGACCCTCCTTCGACAGCAGGTGACCTAAATAGGTGACCTGCTGTTGACAATATTGGAATTTAGAAAGGGGCACTTTATGCCCTTTGTTTGCCAAATGCGTCAATAATTTAACCGTAGCTTCCTGACAACCCTCTTCGGTATCGGAGGCTATCAAAATGTCGTCCACGTACTGCAATAATACATTACCTGCGGGAAGAGAGAGAGAGTCCAATTGACTTTTCAAAGCCTGACTCTAAATACTGGGACTTTCAGTGTACCCCTGAGGAGCTCGCCAGAATTGGAAACTCCTACCAGCCAAGGCGAAGCCAAAAAGATACCTACTGTCTGGATGAATAGGGATACTAAAAAAAGCATTTTTCAAATCAATCACAGAAAAGAACTTGGCTGTGGAAGGAGTCATTGTCAAGAGAACAGTAATATCTGGGACCACCGGGAACTGAGGAACTACAATCTTATTAATTTCCCGAAGATCAATCACAAAACGATAAACATCAGGATGTGCATCAGGGGAATCAAAGGGTGCCTTCTTAAGAATAGGAAGAATGGGGCTATTGCATACATTCGCTACTGTCTCCTCAGCCACCCCTGATTTAATCAGGTCCTGTATAATCTGCATCAAAGCCTGTTCCCCAGCTTGTGATATTTTATACTGGGGAATACGAGGGAGCACAGCGTTCTCCTTGACCTTTATGGAAACCGGTGGTATCTGTAACAACCCCACATCCGTATCCCCTGTGGCCCACAATGAGGACGGCACATCTTTGAATTCAACAGGAAGCGGCGCATCCTTTGCCAGACACTGTTTTGTGCTAACCACATTAGGTCCAAGAGTCATAGAAACACTGTCCGGGGAACAATAAATGGTAGCATATCACTTTTTCAACAAATCCAATCCTAATAAAATTTCCCCACAATTGGCTGTTAACAAAAATGGGGAATCCACAGTAAAAGGACCAACAGTCAAAGCAAGAGGTTTGGAAATGGGGCTCACAACCGGCACGCCTGAAAAACCTACCGAAACATAATTACGGCCATACAGGGCTGCCCCGGGGACCAGCGAATGAGAATCAGAGCTGTTCATTGCACCTGTATCCACCAAAGATTTCTGCGCCGAACCATACAAATCTGCTGTAACATAAGGACCACGCTGATCCACAGAAATTTGGACTGGTCCTTTTCCCTGTCCCTGGCTGTCCTAACCATAGGACATCCCTGCAGCGTCACCCATATCATAGTCATCATGATAGTACTGCCTTCCCCAGGGGTCATCCAAATAGTTCTGATCAGAACGACTCCTCGATGATGCATCTGCTTGAGCCTCATCCCGACCAACCTCATAACGGCCTCTTCCACTTGAACCCCGCCCTCTAGGTACTGCAATTTTCTGTAACAAATCTGATCACTCGCTCCGCCAATGTCCCTCCTTTTTACAATACGCTCACTGATTCGGCCCTAGGGGTGCACCACCTCTACCAGCACCCCGTGACCTTTGAGCCGGACCAGCGCCCCTTCCCCTCCCAGACACCCTGGCAACCTGCTGTAGCAACACCCTTGCCTTCAAATCCTTACTCTTCTCTACCTTGTCTTTTTCTTCGTTTTCTCGATGCTCATAGTACTGTGCCATACGCAATATCACCGAAGGGGAAGAGGTAGTCCAAGTGCTCTCTCTGAAGCCTGTAACCGAGCTGCAATCTCCGGGAGCAGATTTGTGACAAATCTATTAACAAACAAACGAACACCACCTTCAACTGACGAATCCTGTCCACTGAAATCCTAGAACACCCCTTCAAACCGAGTAAAAAAACTCACACACTTTCCTCTTTCTTTTGACGAAACGCCGTCAGCTTGTCCCAATCTACTCGTCTAGGTGGGATAAGAGAATGCATATAAGTATTAATACGACCTGGCAAAGCCAGAATCTCTGCCCTAGGTTTTTCACCGGGCTTTCGCTCCTTATCCCACGTCTTAATCTCATCCCAAGAGCCACCCAACTCCACCCTGTGATCCTGCGTATGCACCTGCCTCCATATATCCACCGGCACCAACAGCCCGAAAAACAACTCCGTATCTGCTAATGTCATAACGGAAGAGGAGGCGGCCTCCGTTAACTCTTTATAATACGCCGTAGGGTTTTTTCTAGGATCTGGTAACTGACTCTTAAGAGCTAACACCTCACTTCTTTTCCACGGGGTATAAACCCACTGCTCCTGAAAATGAGCCGCCACCCACTGTTGAACCCCTTCTCCCCTCTGGTTATGCTGCTCTGGGATCTCAGGATGAAAAATAGGATGCACCTCCCTCATCGGAAATTGGGACACACTAGTTGGGGTACGGTGATGTAATCGCTCTCGATAACCGAGTAGCGTCCCAACATTACTAAGAACTTCTGTAGGGGCCATACCAGCTGAATATACACGATCTCGAATATCATAAATAATTTGAGGAGCTACGCCTCCAATACACTGTTCCCACAAACTAATCAAATGTAGCCGACATATGCTGAAGGGCATGCTGTTGTATAAACGGATCAAAATCTTTCATCACACTCCATATATCCTCCACCCTATAAATCGGAGCCCGAGCCCATTGTGCTGCCTGGTTTGCAACCATCCTTTTCTCCTCTTCACCTACATTAGACCGAATCGGTGCCCGCTCCATTCGCTCTCGCGCTGCCGCCCAATTCCCTCCATCTGATCCTCGCGCCAGTGTCCCAACCCAAGACAACACTACAGATGAAACATCTGGAGAAGACCATAAGAGATACAGGCGCAGGTGACAGTGTCAATGACTGCGTGGTAGGTGTAAGAGAAGGAGGAGAAACAGCAGACGCTGTAGGTGTGCCCCCAGTCACCACACTCGCAGGTTGCGAAACCGGAAAGGTGACAGATAGGGCTGGAGCCGAAGCCGTTGAGTCTGCAGAAAAACCACAGGAAGGCGAAAGAACAACGGACGACTGAGACGACGGAACAGCAGGATATATTCTCTGTGGGGCATAGGGGGGTGGGGGTCGAGTTTCCAGCAGATCCTCCACAAAAGGATCCTCATCCTCTCGAACAGCATAAGACTTATTACATTGTAATCAAAACTTCCTATCTACACACTCAATACCCTTTTCTGTCTGTTCTTTATCATAAGCTACCGCTTTCTGACCACTGTTTGCATCGCCTTCTTCCTAGACTCCTTCTCGGCTCGTATACGCCTCTGCTTAGCTTCCTTCTGCCATACCTGCAAAGTGTCAAACATCGACTGCCTACTTCTTCTAGCGAATAATTTGTCCTGCAAATAATTCAATTTTTGTTAATCAAAAGTATCATCCAGTGGCCACTGAAGCTCAGCATTGTCCCTCGTATATTTGTGCCATAATGTACGAAACCTAATAGGGCCAATACCGTGCGTCACATACATCTCAAAACTTGGAGTGCCTTCTGGAGGCGCAGACTGCCTTTCCTCCAGTCGATGCTCAGCAGAGCAACAGCGACACCCCAAGCACCACATTTTACTCCAACAAGACATCTTAGCATCAGACACATTCACTATCCACTCAACACACACACACACAATAAAAACACACACACACACACAAAGAGCTCCCAAAAGCAGTGTGTAAACTGCACCAAGACAAGTCAGTCCACAGACTGCACCACAACAAGATAGGCTCTAGCCCCAGGCCTTTTCAAGAATAAACCAAATTCAACTAGTGGCCTGGCGGAACGTTCAGAAACGCTCCGTATCACAAGTGTCCACAGACCCACCAAGTTAAGACGGCGCCGCTCTTACCAGAGATCACAATGAACTCACCTGGTGCACACAGGTCAAACAAGATTATTCTCCACTGCCGACTCTTCAGACCAAAACGGTCAGATCCAAGGGTTTCGCCTTTTCAGGACCCCAGCCAAGATGACCACTAGACGAGGAGCCGCCCGATCAGACAGGCGGGGCAGCCGCGAGAACCAAGCTCTATCCTATGGGGATATATGTAAAATGTAAGTCAGTTTTTATAGAGCGCAGCTACTCACCCTTACGGGTCTCAAGGCGCTGGGGGCCGGAGTGGAAATTAAGTGAGCTATTGCCCAGAGTCACATGGTGCTGAGCTGCCGCCGGAGCCGGGGATCGAACCGTGAACCCTGTGCTCCGGAGTCAGCTGCCCTGGCCACTGCACCACACCTCTCCACAGACACAACCCCCGACCCCACAACCCGACTATGGGCGGGATTGGCCACGTGGTGGAGTCCCTGTTCGGGCGCCAACTGAAGGAAGTGACCCGATTAGGGCCACCCGGGTCATTCTCAACCTCCTCTAGCCTTCCATTCAATGAAGAGTCGATGACGCAGTAGAGAACACAATCAGACTAGTTTATTCACAAAGTACACTGCAGTGGAGTCCAGTCTGACCAGCCTCTTATGATGGCTGACGAGGGACTGACTCTAACAATCATACAGTTACATTATGTAGGTTGGGGAGCCCACAAAGACCCGCCTACTATGGATAAATACTGGTAGCTGTCGTAATGCAATGGGGGTACAGAGCACAAGTTTCGATTCCGCAGCCTGGCACATGCTATCTACTGTCCAAGGTCGTCTTGCTTATCCTCCCTACTAGACAGGTGGGAGAAGGCCTCCATGTAATAGAAAAGGCATGCGTTAATGAGCAAGATTCAACATTGAAGAAACAAAACTTAGCAAGGGCCATTTCTCGTAAATGATCAAGTAACAGTTTCGATTACAAAATGGCGTCTTCGAAAACTAAAATGGCGGCACAGATGTTAACATAACGTCTGCACTTTCTGATTACGTATGCACACAGAGAGAATATATAATGAATTAGCTACATAAATGCTAACATAGTATCGAATAAAATGCGAGTAATATGGTACTAATGAATTTCAATTCTAACAGCATTCAACACCCTCCAGCGAGACTCTGCGGAGGTCCCGGTCCTGATCGAAGAAGAGGAGGTTGTGGGACCGCTCCCGGAGCCCTAAGTCCTCTTCCTCCCACTCGAGGTCCTCTGGACACCCGGGGGAAGAGGCACAAGAAGAAGTCCAAGCAGACTTAATCTTCACCTCAACTGGTCGTCCGTCGTCGAAAGAGGTAAGGAGCACCGATGCTCTAGGAACGGTTCTGCGGAGTTTTAGGAGGCTATGCGCCGCATATTTGAGCTGAACGACCCCGCTAGTGAGCCTTCGGGCCCTACGGGGTCGGAAGGGGCCCCTTCGGGTTTGACGCAGTCTGCTCCAACCACGGCGCCGGTGGGGCCTCAGGGATCCTATCCCGGGTCCGGTTCGACGCCGGTCATGCCATCGCGACCTCCCCCGGCGTCGGATCCGAAGTCGGTGCCTACGACGTCGCCGATGCCCATCGGTGGCGCTAGCCCCATCCTCATCCCTGACGACACGGACCCGGAACCACGTTGCTGGACGTCGATTCCAACGTCGACAGAACCCAGAGATTGTGTTGTCGCCTGAGCACTTTGAAGATGTGCTAGGCTCAGGAGAGGACTGGGAGGGGTCTGGGGACCCTCTTGAAAACCAGGATATCTCTGAGGAGAATTTGGACTGGTATGGGGAACTTGGGGAGGCCAGTGGACTGGATACTTCCCCAGATATGGGCATGCTCTCTCCGCCAACAGTGGCTACAGAGGAGGGGGCATCCGATACCATGATGGTAAAAAGGGCAGCTGAGGTCCTTGGACTAGAGCTGCCCACGTCCAAACCCCTTTTGCCCTTTAATGACACACTTACAGATGTCCTTCTAGGTACATGGTCCAAACCTAGCACAGGGGCTACTGTGACTAGGACGATTGCACGCCGCCATCACCCAGCTCCGAGCGACTCAAAGTTCCTCAGCCAACTCCCCACCCCAGAGAGTTTGGTGGTACAGGCCACTACGTCCCAGGTCGGGTTCCCTTCTGTCCCTCCGGATTGGGAAACCAAGAGGCTGGACTCATTCTGAAAGATGTTTTTTTCCTCCAGCCTGGCATTGCGGAATACCGCATGCTTATTGGGCCGTTTCTCCTGTTCCCTCTGGGAGATGGTTGCGCGAGTGCTGCCACAAGTCCTGGAGGAGGCCCGGACTGTGCTCTCAAAAGCTGTCAAGGATGGGAGGGATGCAGCAAAATTCACCATCCGGTGTGGCCTAGATACGACAGATTCGCTGGGCAGATCTATTTCAACGACTGGCCTTGAGGCACCGCACCTGCCTTCGAACAACTGGCTTCTAGGGCGATGTCCAGGTCAATCTGATTGACATGCCCTTTGATGGATCCCGCCTTTTTGGGGAAAAGGCAGACTTGGCCCTGATCATGTTCAAGGACTCTCCAGCTACGGCCAGATCCTTGGGCCTCTCCTTGACCCCCGTGGCCAGTCTTCCTTTCGCGGCAACGGAAGGGGTTTCCAGCCGCGTCATCCCTACCCCAGCCACCGAGGACGCGGTGCAATCCGATCCCGGAATGGAGGCCAGAAGTAGTCGACCACACTATCCCCAGCAACCGCAGCCTGCATGTACTTCTAGGCTGATTCTGCAGGACCACACTACTCCAGTTGGTGGGAGAATTCGTCATCATCTCCCCCACTGGAGATCCATAACTTGCGGTTTAAGGTAGGCCATGAGCACTTTCAGTTTACCGTGCTCCCCTTCGGCCATACCAGTGCCCCTCAGGTGTTCACCAAGGTGAAGACGGTGGTCGCAGCTCATCTGCGCAGATTAGGGGTGTCAGTCTTCCCCTACCTCGACATTTGGCTGTTGAAGGCGTCCTCGCCCCAGGCAGCCGTCTCCCACCCCAGACTACGGCGAACCTCCTGCATTCGCTGGGGTTCTCCATAAATGTGCCGAAGTCACACCTGACTCCTTCTCAGACGCTCCCTTTTATCGGAGCAGTTCTGGGCCTATCCTCCCGAACAGCGAGTCCAGGCTATGATTCCGATATTTCAGCCCCCATCCTGGATTTCGGTGAGACTGACTCTGAGGCTGTTGGGCCTCATGGCCTCCTGCATCCTGTTGGTAAGACACGCCAGGTGGCGTATGTGGGCTCTGCAGTGGGTCTTGAAGTTCCAATGGGCACATCATCGGAGAAATCTCACCGACGTGGTTCAGATCTCAGAAGGAACTGCAAAAGATCTGCAGTGGTGGTTAACAAACCGTGATTGGGTCAATGGCAGACCCCTCTCCCTTCCCCAACCAGATCTTAGTCGTGACAGATGTCACTTCTGGGATGGGGTGGCCACCTGAGAGAGGTGGAGATCAGGGGACACTAGGGGACAGGTCAATTTGTTGGAGCGCCAAGCGATTCGGTTGGCATTGAAAGCATTTCTTCCCTCTTTCAAGGGGAAGTTAAGGCAGGTGTTCATGGACAACACCACCGCCATGTGGTACTAGAACAAACAGAGTGGGGTGGGGTCGTGGACCCTTTGTCGAGAGGCTCTTCATCTCTGGACATGGCTAGAACAGCTGGGCATAACCCTAATGGTTGAACACCTGGCAGGTTCTTTGAACGCTTGGGCGGACGAACTCAGTCGCCGATGCCTAGTGGATCACGAATGGCATCTCCAGTCGGAGGTGGCGCAAGGTCTCTTTCAGCAGTGGGAGAACCTTGGTTAGATTTGTTTGCCTCCGAAGAGAACACGCAGTGTCAGCGGTACTGCGCACTGGAGTTTCTAAGGCGGCTATCGCTCGGCGACGCTTTACGTCGCGAGTGGAGCTCAGGCCTGTTGTACGCCTTTCCGCCCATACCACTCCTGCCCATGGTTCTGAAGAAGATCAAGAGCGATCGGGCCCTAGTTGTTCTTGTGGCTCCGGACTGGGCAAGGAGAGTCTGGTATCCAGGGCTTCTGTGAATGAGCATTGATCCTCCGATCAGGCTGCCCCTTTGGGAGGATCTTCTGTCGCAGCAACAGGGGAGGGTTCTCCAGCCGACCCTGTCAACTCTACTCTATGCGTGGAGATTGAGCAGCGACAGTTGATGGCTTTTGACCTTCCTCCTGTTGGCAGAAATTTGTATTCTCTTTCCACTGTCCTTTTATTCATTTTAACCCTTGCCCAGCGGGGCTCTGCTTTGGGAACTCTCAGGGGTTACCTTTCTGCTCTGTGTTAAAGTCAAACTTATCTGAAAGGATAAAACAGTCAGTACGCGGTCATGATGCACTTAATTAAGCAACGTTTATTTTGCTTAAGCCTCGGAGGCGGAAACATACAGAGCGTGCTCTGCTAAATGTTTCAGCTTGCTTACATTATGCAGTGTCTTTTTATACCTTTTCACACTCATTGGATTGCATTGAAATCGGCAACTCATTCGACTATGGAAAGCTGCCATGTGTATACTTAAATCAAATAGATAAGCCTGTCAGCAGAGTACATCTCTAACAAAAACAGTTGAGGGGCCTGTACCAGCCCGTGCCCACCTACACCCTCTAGTTAGAGAATCTTTGGCTATGCAGTTATATTTTTGCAAAGGTTAATTATAAACACATTCCACCTTTATAAGCCTTAAAAGCACTATTATCTCGTACTTGAGCATCTTGACAGAACATATGATGCACAACCAATTATTCTTCTCAGCTCTTACATTGGTTCAAGGTTTCAGATGGTACATAACTGAGATAAGGCAGCTTTTACGTGCCCGTGCTTCCACAACTGCATTCTACATTTTAATGAGCAAGATAGGGTAGGTTCACGTTTACCTCATGTAATTCTTTCAAAGAAAACATGTGCGTGGTTTTAAAAAGCACAATACAGAATGGAGTTTCTATTGCTATATGTTTTAAACACCGATTCATCTCTACACATCCCTTTTCCCCCTGCTTTCACAGCGGTCTGCTTTTTTGCGGCTGCCAGACCAACCCTCTCTCTAAATCTCCTATTGTAAATAGATTTCAAAAAGGGTTGGCTCACTTGTTCCCACCCACGCCCCTTGTTATGTCACAGTGGGACCTTAATTTGGTCCTTACCTATCTGAATCGTTACACAATTGTCCCCTCCGGCTGTTGACCACCAAAACAGCCTTCTAAGCGGCGTTTACATCTGCCCGAAGGGTGAGTGAGTTGCAGGTGTTATCTTGCTCGCCTCCTTTTCTTATGTCCTTTCCGGACAAGGTGGTGCTTCGCACCAGGGCATCCTTTTTTCCAAAGGTTGTGACCACATTCCATCTGGGTCAGTCCATCACTTTGCCCACCTTCTTTGCTCCCCCGCATCCCTCTAAGGAAGAGGAGCGTCTCCACTGACTGGACCCAAAAAGAGCGTTGTCGTTCTACCTTGACCACACAAAAGAGTTCCGGGTGTACGACCAACTCTTTGTGTGGTACGTGGGAGCAAAGAAGGGAAGGGCAGTGCAGGAAAGGACCATTTCTCGCTGGGTCGTTCTCTGCATCAAGATCTGTTATGCCTTGGCAAAGAAGCAGCCCCCTGAGGGATTAAGGGCCCATTCCACCAGGGGAAAGGCTGTGACTACGGCCTTGGCTCGGTGTCCCTGTCCAAGACATCTGTCCGGTAGCAACGTGGGCATCTTTGAACACGTTCGCTAAACATTACTGCCTTGATGGTCAGGTGCGCAGGGACAGACATTTTGCCCATTCAGTCCTGCAAGACTTATTAGTTTAGAATGTGAGTCCGCAACCCACTGCTAGGATGGTATGGCTCGGGTATCGGATTCAAAGGTAAGGAATCTGCAGCTAGAAGTCTCTATCAGATGAACAAGTTACTTAACTTCGGTAACGCATTATCTGGTAGAGAGACTATCTAGCTGCAGATTCCTTACAGCCCCACCCATCGCTCTTCGCTTTGCGGACTGATATTGTAGAACTATGGTTGCTTTCCCCTTTCAGGGCCCTAGTTTTGCACATGACTATGTCAGTTACTTCGTGGCTTTGCGCTTCTGGTGTGCAAAAAACGAAAAGTACTGATGTCCGCGCGCCTGGGTTGCTCCTATATAGGCACCACAATGTCATAACAGATGCTAACGACGTCACGCGGAGCCGAATGGAGCCCCCCCCCCCCCCGACGTCGCGTGCAAGGGGTATTGCTCAGCAAACGTTTCCAGTTTCAGCCTGACGCCTGGGAAATTCAATGGTAAAGAATCTGCAGCTAGAAGTCTCTATCAGATTGCACCATACAAAGTCCCTGAGGCCTACTTCAACATCATAGAAGGGGAAGTCAGGACACTACTCTGGAATGGACGGCTCCCACGCATTGCAGTTAATAAACTGACCCGGGGATGGTAGGAGGGGGAAATCGTGTTGCCCAACTTCCGAGCATACTACTAGGCTGCTCAGCTGTCGGTCATAAATCACACGACGAACTATTATGTCGGATGGATAGATGGCTCAGAGGCCCAGGTGGTTATACAACCGCCTTGTACACAAACCCAAAATATCAACACCTCACAGGCCCAACAGCCCAAACAATCTCCCTGTGGCATCGAGTGACAAAGAAGCTGGGATAATGAGTTACCGAAGGTAAGTAACTTGTTCTTCTGCAGGACATAGAGGAATCGAGGTAGCATCATCATTTTAATGAGGGCAGCACAGCCAAGTAGGGACAATGGTAGGGGCCTCCAATGGCGCACATCACTTTGTAGGCGCATAAGTGAGATTATGTGTGTAGAAGGTCATGATCAGCTGTAACGAATATCCTCAAATATCGGAAGCCCTCTGTCACTATTGTTGCCCCACAATTTAGGGGGAGGATTGGGGTGGGCCATGCAGCAGATATATTATGGATTTTGACCAAAATTATTGAATATCCAGAGTATTTGCCAAAGTTTGTGCAGATCTAGAGTTCTGTTAATGTAGGCCTGTGGCGACGCAACGTAGACTAGTACATCGTCTGCATATTGCGATATTTTAGCTTCCCACCCTTCTGTCCACTTTAGTCCACGGACCGGTGGGTCCACGCGTATCCATATTGCCAGTGGCTCCAATACAGTGGCGAATAATATAGGTGACAAGGCAGCCCTGCCTTGTTCCACGGCTGAGAGAGAACATCTGTGACGTATGTCCATTTACCACTACCTGTGCCAATGGCTCCGCATAGAGCAGGCGGATCCACGCCATAAAATTTGGACCTAGTCCCATACGTTCTAGAACTGCAAACATATAAGGCCATTCGATGGTATCAAAGGCCATGCAGGCGTCCAGCGAAAGTATTGCTGCGTCCTGCTATTGATTGACTTTAAAAAAAAAAAAAAACATTTAAGACATGGTTGCTTCCTAGTAAATTGTTCACATACACAGAATCTCTTAACATGTTGCTTAATACCTGTCCTAAACCTTGCTCATTCCTCAACGCAGCTTTTTAGTGGTGGCACTTGGAGTTCCACTTTGTTCCAATGTAGTGTGGTTATGCCGCTAATAGCTGTTAAGTGTATTCATGCTATAAACCCATTGCAGTGAATGCAGTATTGCAGCCACTGTGTATTGTGCATTAATAATGTCTCTTGAGTATGAAGTGAAGAATAAAACCCATTTTTGCGTCACTTCTTCAGTTTTCCTTACTAACTAGCACTCAGGTTATATCCTTTCCTTCATTTGTATTATGCTGTATTATCTGTGTTCGGATTTAGTGACATGCATTTGCACTGAAATTTCCTGTAGTTTCCTTCCAGCTTTTAAGAGTGTTGCTGTCTCAGTTCCATTTTAATTTCCAAGGCCTTTAAGGAACACTTTCGTTTTACACTTCGGTAAATAGCAAGTTGATTCATGCCTTCTCTGTGGGCTGTAATGCAACGTCCATATATGGGGTCTCTTTTGAACTTATAAAAGGCTCCTTGGCTGAAATCATGAGCCAGTGCTAACCTTCTGATATCTAGTGGGGGAGCAGAAAGGGCTCATCTATGCAGCATCGCCCCTGTCTATTCCCTTTTCTAGGAAGTTGGGTGATGTTCGAGGAGCGCCATCATCTCACGGGGGCCCCCTCTGTGCCAGGTATGTATAACATCAATCCAAAAGGACCAAATCAGTGTCGTATATTTGGGCTAGCCACAACCTATTATTAATTTGCATTGAAAATCATTGTATTTAAATGAATCTTTTGCAGATATTCTGATATCTGGTATGTATCTGGCCCTGGCATATACTCCCTGATCTATGGCTTACACACACAGAGCCCTTTCCACAATCCACGCCACACCCTAAACGTGTAAAGAGTTAACTCTTCCCACCTTGCCAGTGCTGCAATTTAGTAGTTGGGGACAAATAATTGAATCTTTGATTTCCAGGTATAATTGCAAAGTGTCAAACCTTTTCCAAGTTTTTTCTCCCAAAAACCAAATTGCAGCAACGATCCTCCCACAATATAACTAGTGGCTGTTTATATGGGATTCTTTCAGTAAAAATAAAGCACCTTTACATTTGGTGTGTCACTTCTTTCTGTTTGTAGATCAGTGAGCAAGTGATAGCATGATATATATGAGACTTCCCTTGGCATAACTTAACAAAAGAAACAATTCTTTAAATGCACAAAGGCCTTTCAACATATGCTACTGTCTGTTTATTGAAAGACTGTGCAGCAAAGCAAATTCGTAGCATTAACATATGGGTTTCATCGTATGAGTAGCAAACTCCCAATGATAACCTTAGCCAATGTGAGTGTATAATGTATCTTGCTCTTAAAATGTCATCCTCCCTATTACGTTCCAAAGCTGAATGTTGTTTTTGAGTTGTATGTTTTTGAATTGCCAATTTGAGGATTTTTGCCCCAGTAAATTATTATTTTAATATGCTTTTCCTATGCCCTGCAGGTCTCCGATACCTCTTTTGCAAGCAAGTGACCCTGATGGTACTTGACCGCAGAAAGTTCTGATGAGTTACAGTGCTGCTACTATATTAAGACAGGCACAAAATAGCCAGTTAAATATTTAATTCTAAAGCGCCCATGACCAGGAAGCTTATAATAGTCGTTAGGCAAGTTGTTCCATTCCTGGGTGTTTACGACCACAAGTGTGCCCTCCAGCCTCATTCTTTACGAATTCCAGATGACTAGAAGTTGTTAGACTTTCTTCTTAGCTCTCTGTCGCTCTCATCCACTTGGAACACATCGGGTTGATATAGAGTAGATTTTTTTTTTTTTAGGCAAAAGGGCACATCTTGGATTATCATATTTGTTTTCAGTAGATTCTACACTTTGTGTAGTGGTTTCCAAGGGCCATGGATCTGATGTCCTCTTGTGTGCAAGTTGTTCTCCTGCAGTATCCAGGTGCACCTTGCTTGGATGAAAGGTCTAGCCGGTAAGCATTAATCTAGTGATACTTGTAATAGTAGTCCATAATCGCCTTTCCCTTCTACCAGATGATTCTCCCTGCACCACCATCTACCCCAGTGGTCTCTATCCTTAAATGTAGACTGAGAAAAGCAACCTGTGACGTCTGACGGGAGCATAAATGGGGTTGAGCATGTCGTGCCCATGTGACTCTTTAATACTTCCCAGATGTCTCTGGCTTTTCAAGCAGTGTTCTGGTGCTTCACACACAAGCTCAAAACCTCGTACGCGTTTTCGGAAATAGCACTCTGGACTACCAGTAAAAGAGTCGCTTTGTAAGACATGTTCTGACCGAATTCTCCTGATTTGATAAATTACTTATGTTTGTATTGCTTATTTTTTCTCAACTGTTTGTTGTATAGTAACTGTATGACAGCTGGAGTAATCTATACGTCCTGGGTTTGAATTTTGTCAAAGCAGACTCAGCCTTTCATCCTTACAGGGGCAATAAATTGAAGACCATTAAATTGGGTGATAGCAACTCCAGTTACTATGATTTCTTTTCTGTTGCAGCTTTCAGTAAAGGTTGGATAGAGTATGAAATGTTTATTCATGTGATAACTTTGACTGATGATCTGCAACGCTGCTGTTGAATAGTAAGTGGTGGTATATAGGGGATTCATAAGAATTACAGTATTGGTTCTTAAAGTCAGAATACAGGGCAAGATGTACCCAGAAATGGTTGCAAAATACTGGTTGCAATTTGCGACCAGGATTTTTGCTTCCAGTGTGGTAATTTGGGAACCGGCCTATGTGCGAATAGGTCAGTTTGCAAATTGCAGATTCATAGTGGGTCGACATTCCACCTACCTCATGAATATTAATGTGGTAGGTCACATTTTGTGACCCACTAGCAATTGCAGCCATCACATGGATGGTGGCCTGCTGAGGTCAGCAGACCCCCATGCCTGCGATTGCTTTTAATAAAGCACCTTTTTTTTCTTCTTTTTTTTTTTCCAAGTGCAACACATTATCCTTAAAGCAAAAGGGGATGAGTTTGGAAAAAACAAATGTAAATGTTAATTTAATTTTTTTCAGAAGTAGGCAGTGGTCCATGGGACCACTCCCTATTATTAAAAATGTTTTTGTAAACATTCACATTCACAAAAGGGACCCCCTCCCTGTTTGCGAATACTTACCACCTCCTTTGTGGAGTTGGTAAAAGATTGTTTTGCGACCGGAAGTTAGTTGCAAAATATTAAGACATACCAATCTGATTAGATATTTGGAAGACACGCCTTAAACATGCCCCTTTCAAATACCTAAATGGTATTTGGTTGCGATCCTAAATTGCGATCCGGTTACATGTACCTTAGAAAAAGGCCTTTTGTAGTCGCCAACGGGCCGATTATGCAAATCTGACCTTTTACGACTTTTAAAAGGCTCCGCACATCTGGCCCAAAATGTTATCAGAAGAGATCATATTCTCTCTCTGGCCTTTAAAGAATAGTATATGGCTGACCACGTGATTCCTGTTCACCGGGACACCTTATTTCTAGCCCTGGGTTAAACAGTTGGTGCATTCTGGAAGTTGAAGTCTTGGTTCATTTGAATTGAACCAATTGAACTCACACCGCTGAAGAGACGGCTTTTTTTAAAAGAAACCCCAGGACTAGAAAAGTTGTCATCTGAGAACCCTGCAAAGAGTAGGTTTTCAGCGATGTACTCAAAGGCTCAATTGAAGAAGGTGGTCTCTTACAACATTGTAGTAAATGACTCTTTAGCCCCAGGGCTGTGAAACTATTGCGACCGCATTAGAGACTTATTTAAACTGCTGTCTAGGTACAGTGTGAAATTTTGAAGTTTCCATATCATTGGAAGTTGTGAATAAAATAATTTTTACGGGAATTATTTTTTTTGTTTTCTAAATCATGGACTTTTGGAATTAAATAGATTTCAGGTCTTTTTTGCCCATGATATTTAGCCTTAGCTGCCGTTGAAGGCCCGTTTCACCACCATCGTTTAATAGTTAGCTGTCTCTCATTAATCTGCTAACTCCTCTTGGTTTGATAGCCCTGCATAGGCTTTATACTGTGTCTTTTCACATAGTGCTGAGTCTCATGCTTTTCCCCTCCTCCTTTTTGCTGCATAGTCTTTCCTCTCCAAACTTGGGCCTTCAGCATCTCCCTTCTTGAGACCCCTCTCAGCCCCTCTCCCTGCCAAAGGAGCTGGGTGAACACAAGTCTTGCAGTTTATTGTTGCTCATTCCATTCCCACATTTTGTCTTCTGCCCAGCTTTTGATGCGAAGACACCTTGTTACTCATTCTGTACCCACCACAGCTCATTCTTCTTCTCTTCCCTCCAGTTTTCTTTTCTCCATCCATCCCTGTTGCTGCTCATCAAACCTTAAACTCTCTGCTGACAAATGCCTTGGTGCTTTACACCTCCCCATTTATACTGTTGTCTAGCTTTCCAAGTGTTTGGTGTTGGCATTCTCCTTCTCATCCCATTTTTTCAGTCTCTCCTTCCCTGCCACAGGTAGGTATCCTCACCTTGTTTCCCCTCCCTAGTGCCCAACCCTCCTCCTCCACTTCCCCTTTATGATCAGCCTTCTTGCTTAGTCCCACCTCTGCATCCCTTTTGGTGCTCAGTGTCCTATTTGTCACTGATGCTAAGTCCTTTATCCCAGCTGTACCTACTCTGTTGCTCTGTCTTCAGTCGGTTTCTCGGTTTATAAAATACTCTGAGTAGCTGTGGCAGCTGTACTAACCAATGCATATATGAAATAATATGCATACAAAGTATAAACAAATGTCTCACTGAAGTGTTTTGCAAATGGCTTTCTGAACCTGACAAAAAGTACGATGAAACTGATCAATGGTGCAAGTAGATTGTGGTGAATGCAGTAGGTCTTTACAAGGAGCTATTAACCAGCACAAGAAAAGTGTGATAATAAATGTGTGATGAAGGAAATTATTATTGCGTGTTTTCTTAATTGTAGGGTTTTTGGACCCTGAAAAGAAACTTTTTTCACATCGGATATTGTCACGGGATGAATGCATTGATCCATTTTCTAAAACTGGGAATCTCCGGTACGTATATCTGGGTGTAATTGCTAATCACTGGTCTGTCATATTAATGATGTATTCTGGGTAATTGAAGAAATGAACATTTCAACAGAGGGGTAATCTTTACACCTGCATTTTTGCCTCATTTTCAAAATGAAATGGTGGGACAGACTGTTTTTGTAGAGGTATTTGTGAAAGTTTAGCAAATGCTCTTTTCCCATCTTAACACAATTGTTCACTTCTGGGTTGGATTACATATCCTATTTCTTGTTGTCTGGCTCAACTCTCCTTCATTTTTGGATCCTGAAATCTCCAAGTTCATTTGGACAGCAAAATGAGGCCATCCACCATCCTCACCATATTACTCCATGTCCGCAGGATACTATTTTTCCAGTCCTGGACTTTAATTTGATACCAATTGTTGCATCTGGATGTGTAGTCTTCACTTCAATTTCATTATTTGATTCAACCCAACTGACAATGAATTGTAAATGTAAACCTATGGGTGGAAAGAGAGCGCATCCAGTGAAAATGGCAACCCTACTTCGACCCGACGTCTTTCTGCTACCACTTACTCGCCATGTGCAGATTCTTCTCTTTTTATCACCTTCCACTCAGGCAATACCTTTATTAATGTTGTGTTATAATATGTTTTTCAAAAATAGCGCTTGATCACCCAAGTTTCTTTTAGTGGTGGCTGTGTAACTGAATATTAAAAATCTGAAGTGAACCATAGTGGGGAGTGCAAGAGGGTGAGGGCAGTAGTTTGTTCCAAGCTAAGGTGACAGCTGAGAAAATGCTCAAACTCACTTTCTCTGTCTGTGCAAATGCAGTCCTCTTTCAAGGAGGACTTGAATAGCTGAATGAAGGTGATGGTTCAGGATATATACTGAAGTTCTCTTTTCTTCAGCCATACTCTCGCAGTATAGAACTTGTATGTTATACACAAGTTTTAAATTGGATATTGGTGCAGCCTGCTCTTAGCTTGGATGCCTCTGTATCACAGTAGCAGGCATAAATCAGTCAGTGCTTGTCTTTAGTTGGGGAGGTTTGCATACTTTATCAACTGAAGTCATGCCAGTAAATATTGTTGCATGCCAAGATTTAGTGAATTGCCTTAATCTGAACTGTACATCAGTGCTACCAAGAGTCAATTAAGGAACAATTTTAAGTTGATAAAAATATTCTCCATAGCAATGGATAAATGTGCTGTTATTGAAAAAAAAGATGTATAAGTCAAGCTTTTTCAAAATAAAGGATCTTTCCTTTAGACTTTAATCCACATCAAGAGCCTTTACAAGAGGTCTACCACCAGTAACTGTCTACCTACAAAAGATGGGAAATTGTGCCAAAATTATCAGCTGCTTAGACTCTCCTCAGCAGGCTAGAAAAACACTCTTGGAGAGAATGTAGATTATGGTCACCTGAAAACCTGTTGGATCGTCAACCCGCAAGCAGCAGTTCTTGAAAGCACACTTAAATGCAGTTTGTCCTAGTTCAAAGTGAGAAACTCTGCTTATTCATGAGATTATTCTAATTCTACCAGCAGATTTTCTCAAAAGGTCTTGGGGTGGAAACTGGAAAAAAAGTGCAGAAGTGAATTGCAAGCAGTCCCGTTGTTGTGCAAACTAAATTGATAGATCTAGTAAGGCCTCTCTGTTTTATACTTGCAGTTGAAGAGAAGTGGAAAAACCGGTCTTGGTCATTCACCCATTTAAACAAAATGCCAAGTGTTTCATCTGTGCCTTCCCAAATAATTTGTACATGATGGATGGATCTTTTGCAAGTCTATATGATTCCTAAACCTATTCTTTGGGTAAAGTATTTTCAAATGTAGACCCCATGGATGTGCCCCTGAGTTATAAAAGATATCTGTGAACTTCAAGAAGTTGCATGTGGACATAATCTGGAAGCTTTTGTCATAGCTTTCCCTCAGCGCCAGCTGGATCTCTGCACCGGATGCGATGCAGGTGGGACTTCAGTGGACCCTTACAATGCCAGCCACCATCCTGAAATCAGTTCCCTTTTTTCCATGCCCTTTGAGTATCCTAAGCTGCTGTGCGTGGTCTTCCACGTTTCTAAGACTATTTTCTCTAGATTTTAATTGTGCAGTGCTAGGGGTATCTCTTAACTCCCCACCTCAAGAGGATTCAAGTATTGCTGCTCCTGTCATGGACATTTGCCCATATACCATAAAACATGGGGGGGTCTACCCCGAGCACACAAAATCACTATTTGCAGTCCAAAGTATTGACAGTCTCTATAAGTTGTTCCCAACTTATAGAGACTGTCTCAATACTTTGGACTGCAAATAGTGATTTTGTGTGCTCGGGTAGACCCCCATGTTTTATGTTGTATCCCTTCTCTTTGAAGGAATTTATGTGGTAGAATTGGTAACCAACCACTCTTCCACTTTGAGCACCACTCTAGACGCATACCTTCAGCCCTTTACAGTGCCCTTTACTTCAGTTGAGCGCCCATAGTGCGGTCTTTACCTGGTTACCAAGCAGGAATTATTAAATCTGTCCATATACAGCCATACTAGATCTTCCTGTGGTGCCTAGGGCCCAAGCATGACTTGAGGTTGTGCAATAAATGATACCTCATGCATGCTAAGGATATAAAGAAGTGGAATGCTGAGTTGTTTATGGTGCACTCGGTGAGCATTGGTCTCCAACTCTTTGAGAAAGGAAGCATTACAAAATTATGAGAAGAGGAGACTCACCTCTAGGTTTCAAGATAGGCCACCTTGACTGACTCTTCCTCCACTGAAGTCATCCTTGGAGTTAAATTTGGTCAACATTACTCTGCCTGGAAGAAGATCCACCAACAGCGCTGCACCCCCTCTGGTGCTTGCTCTATGACCAGTTCTGACTTTTGTACAGGCCTCTTTGCTGGTTCCCTTGCCGACTCTGGCTCTGATGCCATTCATGGCTCTATTGATCACTCCGACCAACAAGGAGTTTCCAGCAATGGGTGCCAGTCTGGCGAGCCGTGATGGCAATGTTTAGGAACATGGTATCCCCTGTGGTGTGCCTCTGTGAACCATGGGATCATTTGGGGCTCCTTTTGGGATACTGCCGGCGAATTTGCTCTCAGCAACATTTAACCCCAGGGCCTTCCCCATGGAACACCTCTGGCACAGAGTCCCTCACCAGCAGGCCCATCACTGATGCCAATACCGTAACAGCCTAGCAGCACTAAGGCCATCATGATATGATCCAAGAGGGAGTCTCAAAGACTGGCCTAAAGTCCTATACAGGAAAGAATCCCAGTGTGGCCATGCACCAGCAATATTGGCAAATCATAGTCTATATCTTTAGATTAGACTCATCACATCCAAGTGTGTGATGTGATGTGAGTACCAAAAGACCGAGTATAGCAGCAAGACAGCCAATTTACTATGAGCTTCTTCCCATAAAGCTCACTTCTTGGCATTGCGAAATGCCAGTGTGCTAGATACATCCCCTGAAATAGAGATAGAGTGCCCCTCATGGCTATCTTTTCCCACAGTAACCTCATTCAAGTAAGTTTTGAGGAAGGTAGCAAAGGTGCTGGAGTTATCCCTACCTATAATGGAGTCTAAATCTAACATACTGAAGGAGGTAATAAAACCCACTTTGCCATTAGAAGAGCTACTGCTTCAGTGTAATGAAGTACTGCTTGGCCCCATCAAGGTGGCTTGGGTCTAACCCACTTCTGCTCCAGCCATGAATCGGCTGATTGCCCTCCGGCCCCAAAGGATCCTGCCTTCCTCTTGGCCCATGCTTTGCCAGAAAGTTTTATTGGCTCAGCCGCACATAATCCTGGGATCTTTTCAACTGCCTCCCCTGACAGGGAGTCCAAAAATTTGGAGGCAGTAGGCCAGAAATTTTACTCTGCTGGCAGCTTAGCCCTACTGTCCATGAACAGCTTGTATCTCCCTGTTCGATACACCCACGCCTTGTGGGAGATGATGGGTATGGTGGTACAGAGCCTGCCAGACCATCTAAAAGACCACTTCTCTGAGGTGATGAGGGATGGCCAAGATGTTCCAGGCAGAGCATGAGGGCAGGACTAGACTCGGTGGCCATGACCATGGGCTCCTCTGTAGTTCTGAGGAGGCAAACCTGGTTGAGAAGCACTGGCTTATCTGGTGACTTCCAGGTGCGTTTAATGGATGGGAAACAGCATTATCAATGCCGCCAAAGCAATGAATGGCCTTAACGACGCTGAAACAACGAGAGCGTCTTAACAGCGAAAATCTTTACAACTACTTTTTTAACCATGAATATGCCTTTACCACGAACGACGTTACAACGAAAATGTAAGTAATTTGCAGGTAAGAGTATTATATGTGTGTATATATATATATATATGTGTGTGCGTGTGCGTGTGTGTTTGTGTATGTGTATGTATATATATATATATATATATATATATGTGTGTATATAGTACAAATGTATAAAAAGGGGAGGTCCCAAAACGCATTTTCCCCATGTTAATTCCCATAGGTACTTTAGACATGACACACACTCCCTCACTTGTATCCAGACAGAACGGAGCTCTAGAGGCAAAAAAAATCTCTTACGTGGCGAACACCACGAAAGGCGGAAAGGAAGCAATTCCTTTTTGTTATTTAACCCTCACACACCCTATTGGTGTCATGCTTTATCATCGGGTTCACCCTGACTCCTAAACATCAGGGTGGGCTCGACCATATTTCAGGGAGCTCTTAGGAGATGTAGGCCAGGGTGACTTAAACATAAAAATCCTACTTCGTTCCCCAGGTATCCCTTTTATTCTTGGGGACGTAGTGGATATTAAAAAAGTAATAACTGGTCTTTTTGGAGTAATGGTCCTATGACCCTAATAATCTGCCAACATGTTTCAGCCCAAAAAAAGGGTGGCCTTGTAGGTCCTGGGCTTTCATCAGGGCACAACAAGAATTCCCTCCCTGGCGTTGACCGAAAGTTATTCTATATATTTGTATTGAAGGAACAGAAAGCTGTAACCTTCGTGCAAAATATAATGGGGAGTATACTTATCTCCCTTCATTATGTACGAGAAAAATTTCGCCTGTAAGGGGAATAAAAAGACAAAAGACATACAATTATGCAATTAAATAACCATAGTCGTAGTGTACAGTCGCACCTATCATGCACGGGTGCTCTCATTCCCATACGTTCATGATCAATAATTCGTGACCATTACTCAGAGCTGATATAGATCTGCTGATCTCACCTCGCCCAATAGGCGGTATGCGTGAACTATCGCACTTTATTTTATTCTCATTACTGCACATTATCTTATCCTTTATTGAATAACACACCCACTCATGTCCAATCCTTAGTAAGAACTCACTCGTACTTAACGACAGAAACCTGTGCCAATAATAGTAGTGTCGCGTGCCAATAATGGTACAATCTCACATGCGATTTCAATACAAACTAGCGTGTCCCACATTCACGCTCGTGCCCAACAGCGCTCCTATGCCCTTACCCTAATTGGGGGAACAAGTGTTTCTCACGGATCACGGCTAGGGCAGCCTTGTAGTCACATGCTGTTTAGGGGATAAGTGAAAACTACAGCGTTAGAATCCCCTGTATCCCACATGAGTAACACCCGCATTACCTCTATCCGTCGGAATACTATCGATGTGGACTTATTAAATCAAAGGTCCTGCCCCGTAAGCAACCTATTTGGTGTCCGTGTCTCCCGGCTATTGCACCTCACTGCTCGGTAGCCCCGCTTAAATATAAGAGTCATCCCGTTTAGAAGCCGGTCAATGGGCGTGTGGATGAGGTGGGGCGCCTGTGAGCTCAGTCACTTCCTGTGTGCGTGTAGGTAGGGACTACAAAAAACCTTTTGACTCATAGGAACCGTAGTTCCGGGTCATAATCAGTAAACGACTATTCAACTCCCATGGAATCATGGGAACTGTAGTATCGTGTCTCCAATCAGTACTCATGGTGTGCCTCGCCTGTATAGAACACCACCTCCCTACATTCTCAAAGAGTTTAAAACCCCTACAAGCATATGTTAGTTGAGGCTATATATATGGCTATACCCCAGTTGGCAGTATCGCACTAGGTTGAAATACGGACCGTATGCCTGCTAATAGGTTCGTACTAGGGTTGGTCAGGTATACTGACTGAGTATCATCGGTGGTAATGTGTGAATTGTGAAAGATTCTAATAACACAGAGGACACTATCCCTACTAAAGAGGATGTAAAACCAGAGTATGTGAATTAGAGAGTGCTTTAAGTGACAAGATCTAGCTAGTGTTTATTCTTAGTCCGATATTGTGACCCTATGGTAGTATAACAAACGGACTGGGAGGGCCTCCACAGACACTGACTTAACCCCATGTCCAATTTAGTTTCTATTCAGGGTATTCCATGGGATTGAATCATTCAGTCCTCGGTTGTCAGTACCCAATTTATAAACCCATCGTTGCTCTCCCTCCAGGAGTCTCTTGGTGAGGTTAGGGCCTTCATTAACCTTTTCGATTATGGTCCATTCTATGTCTTTGTCATCATGATTCTTCTCCACGTAGTGGGCCGTCAATTTTGTAGCTGTGATTCCTCGTCTAATGGTGCTCCTATGTTCACCAATCCAAACTTCAGACAGGACTGCAGCCGCTGGACGGAATTACACCAAATTTGCAGAAGGATAGATATTGGTCCAGAGAAGGGCCTTTTGGTAGTTTGGTGTAAGTTCGTTCTGTAGTTTTAGAGAGATTAACCAAAATCCAAATTTGTATATCTAGGTGCACGGATCCTCCGCAGATCCGACAGCCCCTGTGCTGTAATCTAATTGGCTGCCAAGAGGCAGCCATCTTGGGACTCAACGTCAGCTGAGTCCCACAAAAAACATTACAAATATAGCAAAGGGGGTAGGGTAGCAATACCCTGACCCCCTAGATGTGGTTGTGGGGTCCCAGAGGAACCCCGCTGGGGTTTAAAAACCTTAAAAAAAAAAAAAAAATTGCCACTATCTCGGCTGGATCCGCAAATTTGTGGCAATCGTGTGTGTGTGTGGGGGGGGGGCAGTGGTCACCTGCGCTTGTTTGTAAAAAAGCCCCCAGGTGGGCCAGGTCCTGGGGCATGCCTGTTTAATTACATTAAAAGAGGGTGCCGCACGTGGCCCCACTACATGGGGCACCACCTCCTCTGGTCTTATGTCAAAATTATGACGAGGGGGCCGCGTAACTATACACTGCCTAGACTTCGGGTCACTAGCCCGATTTGACCTCACCTGTGTCTGGGAACCCCATTTCCCACCATGATATGCGCCAGGAGATGCGACTGCAGAATGGAGCACAAGGGGATGGGGCCATCACCCCAGCGCTAAAATCGCCTCTATCCTGCTTAGCTGCACAATACACTACCTGGACTTGGTTTCACTAGCCCCTTTTGACCTCACCT
The DNA here is from genome assembly GCA_963921515.1 of Calotriton arnoldi. NCBI lineage: Eukaryota > Metazoa > Chordata > Amphibia > Caudata > Salamandridae > Calotriton > Calotriton arnoldi. The sequence continues at coordinate 237,824 of CAWUFW010005593.1, forward strand.
GTGCCTGGGGACCTCATTCCCCACCAGGATACACGCCAGGAGGCGCGACTGCAGAACAGAGCCCAAGGGGGCGGGGCCATCACCCCAGCGCTAAAAGCTCAAATGCTATCCACTGTCAGATGTAAGCTTTAGCAGCAGATATTCCAATTTCTGATATTTGTTTACACCACAGTTACTTCTAGGTACTCCTCTTATCTGGGATGCTTAGTGGAGGACCGACAACTGGTACCCATGAAAGTGGACCAGGGATTCCATACAGGGATGGCACATCTGCCAGTACATCACAGGGTCACCTCAATTTATTAACCTCGTTCCTTCCCCTGGGAGGCTGTTCTGGAATAGGTGGGATAAGAAAATGTGCAGTTCAAATGCACCCCATGTCCCATACCCTGTTAAGATCTGGAGACCTTCCTCGTGCACCCTCCGTAATACTCTGTCCTCACAATTGTGTAGGTCTGCAAGTAACCTGAGATAGGCACTCACGCGGGGGAGGTTATGGGGGAGGTAGATGAGAGGAGATGGATGACCTCAGGAGGTGGCAGGTGAAAACCAACAGGGTGCTGGTGTCGCACGTTCTTGATGCCATGGTAAATGAGGACATCTTAACCAAACAAAGAAGCACTTACTTCATATACTTAAGAGAAAGTGTCCTTATTTGGTGGAGATTTACCTCTTTGTAGTCTTGTTGTCTTCTCTGTAGGAGAATTCATATCACAGATTTATGGATAAAGATGCACAAGGAACAGTTACATTGCTGAAATGCACACAAGGTCAATGGAGACATTTGCTTGTGGTCCATTACGCAGATATAATGTAGAATACGCACTGGACATTTAACCAGTGAGTTAGTTCTTAGTGATTAACCAGAAGAAAGTACCCCAGTTAGGTAGGCATTTTGTGTTCTCTTCTAGGATAAAGGGGCAGGTGAGGTTCTGTTCTGTCGCAGTCACTCGCACAGCTGCTAACACTATCACACAGACACTTAGACACCTACTCAGGCACTCGCACACCCATTCTGCCACTCTGACATCCACGCACACATCCATACAGCCACTAACATCCATTGATCGATCCATACACCACTCAAACACCCGCAAAACCACTTATACACCCACTTACAGACCCATACGACTACTCATACAAAATGTAATCAAAGCAAAACTGAGTTGGCAACAGCATGAATAACGATTTGGTGTGTACCGGTGACAGTGTTTGCTATCCCCAGCAGCAACCAGATGTCAGTTATAATAAACCTAGCCGAGGTTTTACAATTCATGCCTCAATAAATAGATGTGGTGTGCTAAGATATGCCTAACTTGCGTCTGGTGTGGTGTATTGTCATGGAAAGCCCAATTCCTAATGTTGATAGGAACTATTGACCCAGTCAACAATTTTGTGTGCAAGATTCTTTGCGGAATATATATGACCCAGTGACAATCAAAATGCAGACTCAATGTATGAGAAGGACATATCCTGTGTTGTACCCATAATGACATCAAGGAACAACAGTCCTGGATTTGCATCCTGCTAAAGTGGGCTAATGGTGCTGTGATGCACTGCCCTAAAATAGGATGTTGTGCGTTCAGATGCATTAGTCCCGGGATCAAATGCGATGTGTTTTAACCTCATTAACCCATCAGCCTGCTGAAAATTCTCCAGCATATGCAGTGTACGTGAGTTCACAGGCATCAGTGAAAGACAACAAGCCCCAGTGGGCGAGTGTATCTGCAATGGTAATTGTGAAAACGTGACCAATATAATGCACACAATGATATTGTATTAAATTGGCATCAAAACACAACGATAGAGTACAGTCCTGTCCAAATGGGCTAAAAGTGTCACAGGAGGTGGTCAACTACAAAGTGCTCAGTTGGCTACTCCTTTTCAATTTGTGCAGATACCTAGGTGAAAGAAGAAAATAAAATAGTGATTGAGTACGAGACAACGTTGAGCTGATATCAGAAGGAAATGAATGGAAATATACAATTTGCATGGACAGTAAACCACCAATTCCACTGACTTCTGTTCACTGGAATTGAGACCCAGGGGTGCTAATGTATCAAAGTCTAGAATATACTTGGATTACTTGGATTTGAGGATACATAATTGGTGTTCCCTGTTGCCGCCCCTGGTTTCTGGTTCTGTGGCATCAGTCACTACATAGCTCAGTAGTTTCTCATTCTGAAAGTGTATCTGCATAGTGTTGTGCCACCAGGTCAGTTAGTCATTGTGGCGTATTGCACGCATGTGCTTTAAAATATGCTTCTTGGTTTTATGTATGGTGCTCCCAATGTATATTTTGCCTCATCGGCAGATCATGCAGTATACACAATATTGAGTGTTACAGGTGTAGATTTTTCCAGTGACTCGTTACCTAGAGGAGTTGGGTATCTTAACACGGGAACAGCTTGAACTGCTGCTGTAGGCCTTGCATTTCATGCAACAAAAGAAGCCCCCTTTCCCTTGCTTGCTGTTACTGACGCTGTGCTGTGTAACCAGGTTCCGGCTCAGGTTTGCCCTCAAGAAATGGCTTTTCCTGAAGGTGATCTGTCGTGTAGAATGTAAATATTTATCTAATGTCTCATCTGTTTTGAGTGCGTGCCGGTGTTTGTTTAAAATGCTCCTGATGTTAAATGCCTGATTTGAAAAGGTAGTGAAGAACCTTACTTTCTCGTTTTCCTCAACCCTCAGGATGTCAGTGAGGTATAACAACTGTGTCCTCTGAAGCTAATCTACCCTCTTACCACAAATCTCTGCCTCATGGTGTCTTTTTCTCAAAAACCTCCTTTGTGCAGCAATTCTTCCTTGCTCAAAGGAGTTCCCCATAGAGGATGCTAAATATCTTGCTGGAGGGGTGTGCGCTGGAGGTAAACAAGAGACTGTTGCCAGCAGTCTATTTGCAGAACAATCTGGTATCTAATTTGCTATTCTGGATAGAAATGTCAACATCCAGAAAATCTTTCTTGGGCTTGCTTATATGCTCAGTGAAATTAATATTAAACTCATTGTTATTGGGGGTGGGATGAATTCACTGACTGATTTCTCATTGCCTTTCCAGATGACGAAGATGTCATCTATGAATCTTGTCCATAACACCACCCGTTCCTCAAAACACCAAAACTCTGACACGTGCTCCTCCCACCAACCCATGAACAAGTTCACGTAGCTGGGGGCGAAGCAAGTGCCTATCGCCGTGCCCTGTGCATGTCTGTTTAGAAGGTTATTAAAGAAGAAAAGGTTGTTGACAGGCAGTAGTGAATCATGTCTAATACCATTTCTTTATGAAATAAAAAGGAAATGGGTTTAGCATGCAGGAAATGTCTGCAAACTTGGATACCCAAATCGTGTCTGATCTGGTAAACAAACTACTCATGTACAGTGTATTCAATGTGAAGTCATCCTCCCAGTGAATGTCATGCAAGTAAGTTGTATCCTTAATGTAAATGCAGGTAGTTTTGCCAGAAAAGGTCTTAGATAATGATCTACCTACTTGGATGTATTCTCAAGAAGTGACCCAATTGATGACACCATTGGTCTCCCTGGTAGCTTCTGTGGGTTCTTGTGGAGTTTGGGCAGGAGATAAAGGACCGGGGTGGTCACATTTGAGAAAAAGGTATTCCTCCCACTCCAGGATCCTCTTTCCCTCCAATCTACTAGCATCCCCCGATATCTTCTGTTAGACTCAACTACCTCCCCCAGATTAGAGAGGCTGTAACGGGTGGAGTCACTCAATTGTCGTCTAACTTCAGCCAAATAGTCTGGTTTAGAGGGCACAACCACATTACCCCCCTTTGTCAGACTGCCGTATCACAATGGAATAATCAGAATTTAAACTCTAGTGCAGCAAACTGGGCATTGGTTAGGGTATTCTTGGCTCTATAGGTGAATTTGTTTCCTGATCCTTTTCAACTCCTTAATAACACCCTTTTCAAACACATCCATTGCATCACAGTGGATCATGGGTACAAAAGTGGACTTCGGTTTAAAATTGCAGCTCATGCCGACATCCATGTCAAAATTGATGAGATTGCCAAATGGATGCTCTTGACTAGTCTGGGCCTCATCAAGTTTGAGTGTCGTCTATGTGTAGTTTGCTCACAGTTGGTGGAGTGTCCGAGTTCCAGAATTTGGTGGGTTGTAAGTAAAACCATTTTTTCAATTTTAGTTTCCTGGTAAAGCAAAACAAATCTATGCGGGTTTGGACATAGTTAAGGTTAGACGATGGGCAATTGGAAAGACCCAAAGAAAGGAGTTCAATCTCATCTTTGGAAAGTGGATATGAAGATAAATTTACCACATTCACATTCTGTAGCTCAGCGCGGTTCTTCTGTGGGTGCAATTAAGAGGATACATTTCAGCTTAATTGACTTCATCCACCTTCCTGATCAGCCTTCCATGTCTAAGTGCCAAATAGTTTTTTATTTTTTAAAGGTGCATACATATTCTCAACCCCTCCCACCTCCGCCTCCTGTCATTACCTTTTTTAATGCCTCACTGGGACTTAAGTCTGGCTTGGCTTTTCGTTAGGGTGGCCACTTTCAATCCTCTACAGAGCTGGCAGTTGCGACTGTTAACTCTAAAAACTGTTTTAGGTGGCCATCGCTTCAGCGTGTCAGTAAATTGCTGACAATGTGTATCCGGCCACCTTTCTAATGTTCTTACACAGACAAACTTGTGCTAAGGACTAACGTGGTTTTCCTTTCCAAGGTGATTACCCCATTCCATGTGGGGCACTCAATCACCCTACCCATTTTCTACCACCCCACTCCACTGAGGAGAAGACTATATTGACTGGGTCCTTGACGGGTGGGCAGTTTTTACATAGACTGGATGAAGGAGATCAGGTCTGATGACTTCTTTGTTTGATGTGTAAATAGCAAGAAGTACAAGGTGGTCCAGAAGAAGACCATCGAGCCGGATTATCTTATGTATCAAAATTTGTAATGCTGTTGCTAAGAAGAACCTCCATAAGGTATTCCAGGATAATGCCATCAGATGTTTTGACGTCTGAAACAGCAATATGTGTTCCACTGCAGAGGTTTGTCGTATGGTAACATAGGCTCTTCTTTACACCTTTGTAAAGCACTATTGCTTGGATTCAGAAGTGAGAAGGATGGCCATTTTGCGTGTTCCATGCCTATGATTTCCTTGTCTATTTTGACTGACCCACTGACTTAAGAGAGGGCGCAGTTGCAGTATCTATTCAAATGGTAATGAATGGAAGTAACCATCAGAAGAAAAATGTACTTCCCATTAGTAACTATTTTTCTGGTGGATACTGTCTATCTGCAGATTCCTCACCGATTCTGCATGCTTCCTGCTTCTGAAGAATGGTATTTGATTCTGAATTTATAAGATCCAACTTAATTTGTGCACTGCACACTCACGTTTGATCTGATGTTTACCTCGCTGTGCCTCAAAGGGCCTCAAAACAATTGGGGAGGAACTGACTTGGCAGTGCTACATGACTCCAGTGAAGTCGCACCTAGATGACATCCAGCACCAAGATGGCGCCAGACTCGCATACCGGCGAGAGAGTACTATAACAATTACTGTATCCAGTTTGGCACCTCGGGATATTTAAAAGGTGAAGAATCTGCAGGTAGATGGAGTATCCACCAGAAAGATTGTTAAAAAAGGTAAGGTTTAGCAACCTAAGATTAACACTGTTAGTACTTCATAGGTTTATGGTAAGTCCCCAAAGAGATCTTCCGCCACCCTAAATGTTTTCCGCTGGAGGATACAAGTATACACATACTGTTCAACCCAACTAGTATTTCTCTGTTGGGTTCGAAACAGGAGTCCCGAATCAACTTTAGGACTCCGTCTTTGAGGTATGGTGACATAGGTTTGACCATGTGGTAAAGTCATAAAATGGCAGTATTGTGGAAGTGGTTCTGAGAGAATCTAGGCCAAATACAGTAGCCCTCTGTGGAGGAGGAGCGTCCCTTTGTGAATTTTGAGGAGCTCATATATAATTCATCACTCTTTTTACCCCAACCACTAAAAAATTTTTTGTTTACTGCTCAGGCTGGTATGTTCCCTTTCTGTTAAGAAGCTCCGTGTCTCTGATTTTTATTTCTCTGCTATGGTCCTCCATATGCTCTTTGCTGTGGTTTTCAACCGCAAGGTGCTGCCTTGCCTCGGTTTCTAAGGAAAGCTGTCTCTAAGGATAATGGCTTTACCTTTGCAGACTTCATCGTCGCTACCTTGTTCTTGAGCATCGTAATGGCTTCTTGTTCAGAATGACTCATTTTGGACTTGGGTTTTAACTCTGTCACATTGTTGAGTGGAGCATAGATCCTATCTCTAAAAATAGCATTTTGTACACTTTTAAGGGAGTAGTTATTCAGTTTCAGCCTATATTTAGACTTGTTATGGTTGGTGGTAGGAACAAATGTAGCCCTTTGCTCAAAACCCATTCCTCTGTACTTGGCAGTTGGTGTTTAGATAGATTGACAATCAAAGATGTCTAGATGTATGTTGTGGTACAGGGTTTGTCTTCTTCCTCTGCTTCTGGAAATTTGGGGTGTCCACTGTTCTTGTTAATTACATTTGTAAGGGCCCTCTCCTTGTGACAGAGCGGTTTGCTGAAAATGTTGGCATCTTTTGGGAAATTAGTTCTCCTGTAAAGTCTGCGCCCAAAACCGGCAAACTTTGTTGCCACTCCTGTAGATGTAATGTGCTGTTTATCCTAGTGCCTGGAGCTCAGAAAGGTCCAATTTTGTGGAGATTTTTTTTTAACCCATTTTCCCTTTAGTTTTTAAGTTGAGTTTGCCAGACGACACAAGCTTTTTGGCTGCGTAAGACATTTTGTGGCCTTACCAGGCACTTACATAGATTTACAGTCCATCCATTACTTACCATTGGTTGGCTTTGTCACTTTCATTCACTTGCTTACTCAATGACTTTCCTTTCTCCCAGCTTGTCCATCTTCTGTTTGTCCCTCTACTGGAGCATACCCTCTTAAATTCTCTGATTGGCTGGCTTCCATCCTTCCACTGCTTTAAGTGAACTTTTTTTCCTTTTTGGTTAAGCACTCCATGAGAGAGTGCATGTGTTTACCTGCATTCCCCCTTGTGTGCTTCTCTTCCTCCCAGTAGTGTTGCTCTCTTGCCTGTGTGTTTCTCCTCCACCATGTTTTTTTCTCCCTTGTCTGCTTCTCCCCAGCCCTTTGTGTTGCTCGCTCCCTTTATTTTTTCCCAATCCCCTTCTGCGTCTCCAACTGGCTCCTTTTTGCTCCTTTTTTTTTTTTTTTATTAACAAATAGAGGACTATGGGCTATATTTATCCAGGTCCAGCATACATGCCCCAAAGTGATGCAAAACAGTATGGTATGCAGTTCCTAGTGAACACTGTAGGTTGACGTATGGTTAGTATAATAAGTTATACACTAAGGGCAGGAGAACATTGCCTCCTTTTGGAAAAGAGACCCTCACACACCCCCCATCAGTGGGGTGTCTTGCTTCATCATCGGGTCTGCTCCTTATCGGGTCGGCGCTGCAATACCCGATCGGCGCCCTTGACTGGGCCTTTTGGCGGAGATCTTTATTTCCTTTTTGCCGTAAGGTGCCGTGCGTGTGAGGGCCCTAGTGAGTGTAGATGTAGTGAGTGTAGAAGTGAGGTTAAAACAAAAAGGGGGTGGTCCACCCAAAACAACTTTAATGATCGTGGCCACTCTCCTTCATTAAAAACGTGAAAATCGCGCACCCCTGTTAAAAGGTCACGGGGTTTGTGCGCATTAAGGTCAACATGTTTCTTGCCGATACTTCAATTAGAAGGCAATTCTTCAGGACCAAATCAAGATCTATGTCTATCCACACTTTTTGGTAGGGGTACACAATAAACTAATAAAGTGACCACCCTTACAGCACCCTAAAAAGTGGTACCTGTAGATCTATGACATCAACCCAGTCTGGGTAAAAGAGATGTTACATCAACGGTCGGCGAGTTCGAACACTGAATAGTGCAGTGTCTTCGACATCCGCGCATATGGTCAGCAGACCTACCCCAGCTCTGCCGGTGCCGCTGGTATTGTGTACCCCTACCAAAAAGTGTGGATAGACATAGATCTTGATTTGGTCCTGAAGAATTGCCTTCTAATTGCATCCTTTTTTGCTCCCCCAGTATCCCCAGAACCTGCAGCTTTTTTTCTAACAATCGTTTTCGTTCTTTGTTTTACATTTTTTTGCTGATCCTTTTCTGCCCATGTCATGCCGTAGAGACACATACAAGGTGACGAATGTGCACCCATATGCCAACACGCATGTGCGCTCCTACAAAATGATGAGGCCTTGAAATGCCTTTAATTTGTTTTATTTTGTTCATGTTGCACATCATCGCCTAAAGGCATTGGCAAAGCCAATAGCTCCGAAAAGTGAGACCTCTTGGCTTTAGCAATGCTTGTTTATGTTGACGCTTTAGCTTTTGTTATAATCATGAAGCACATAGGGATTTGAGATTTCAAGAGCAATTCTTTTTAGTGGCGTTAATTTTCAAGGTAAATTCTCTGTACTCCGTGTTGATCGCCTTCAGTCTTTTACAGCCTGTGATTAAGGCTTTTATAAGAGTTTGTAATAACAGGTTCTTGTTCCACAATCAGCTGCTGTGTAGTACATTTCTTTCCTTTCTTTCCTAAAGATTGACTGATCCAGCAAGAGCATCATTCATTCCTAGCACCTAAATGAGGCAGAGAACCTTTGCCTCTGTGATATTCTGTAATCAATGCACCATGCTTTTTTCTGATCAGTTGTTTTTGGATGGCATGTTGCAGTCTATCTGTGTTTGCCTGTTCCTATCCTATCCTAGGTGAGGCAGTTTGCATCTGACATGGTCCTACCAGGTTTCCTCTGACTTCAGTCATTGTTGAGAATAACGTGGACCCAGTTCATCTGGAAGGCAGTCCAAACATTGTGCTAAGGTACTGTTATTTATGTCTAAATTGATTCAGCAGTGATCTGTGGCACAATTGTAACCGATCACTAATGGAGAGGGGGGTGCGTGTCCAAGATGGCGGCCTCATCAGACGATCAGTAAACGAGCTCCGTGCCAAGCCCAGAAATCGTCCTGAATCACCGCACTCTTCCCTGCAAATAGAGTCCCGGGGTACCGGAGCCTCGGCGGACACACTGGGGCCTTGATTGGGTCGGTGATTGCAGATCCTCGCCTTCCCGGCGACAGCTGGAGATTGCGGCGGGGTGAGAACTGGCCAATCGAGGAATGACCTTGGCTCCCGTGTAGAACGCCGCGAAGCCTATGAGAGGCCAGAGGAGAGGAGCGGTGCTGACTCCTTGGTGGGGGTGGAGCCTCAGAGATCGGAGGCCGAGACCGGTGCTGAAACAGCACACACTGAACAGAGGCCTGACAACGCTGAGGGTCCCACGCCTGACAACGGTGAGCCCCCCTCCCCCCCCAACTCCCAGACAGATCTCCGTGGGAAGCAGCTATGTGAGGCCCTGAGATGCCGGAAAAGACCAGCAGATGGAGAGGCTAAGCACAGCGGTGAGTGCAGCTAGAGCTTGGCCGGGATCCACCCCGTGGCCATAAAGCAGATTGCAGCGAAGGCCTACATAGGCATTCTGAGGGGGAAACAGCTGAGAGAGGAATGGATTGGCAGGCCCCAGCATCGAGGGCTGCGCGGCCCACCGCAGACCGAGAGGCCCCCTGGTGAGACCCGAGAGAGCGATATAGCTCTAGTGAATGATATCCTTCTAGAGACTGCCCAGATTGGAAGCAAGGCACTGTGTTCCCTGCGCCCCTCTGGAGCCAAGACATCCCATAGTGGAGGGAGCCCAAATTGCAGGGTGAGGGGCATTACCATTCTTTTTTAAAGAGACTGCAACATACTCAGGAGCCCATGGGGCAGATGGGAGTGGGCATTGTGCTGCCCGTGACGCGCTGAGGCCTGGTGCCCAGGAGGAGGCAATTTGACCTGTAGCGGAGATGTGGGATTTTCACTAGCCGAGTGGAGACCCTATAATCTATGCAGGACACTGGGGGCGGGGTGGCCCCACGACACCTCTTAGTCCACCGCCCATGTGAGAGACCAGGTATGTGTGGGTGCAAGCAGCAGGTGGCGAAAGGAGCACCCGCGGCGCCCAAATCGGCACTCCAGGACTTTTTGCAAGGGGGCTGCCCATCCAGGGTAACATCCTAGACTGGTGATTGCCCCGAAGTCCCCCATGCGGGTGACGGGACCGCCCTTGGCCTGGGGGCCTGGTAGACTCAACCGCTGCGGAGAGAGATCAGTTTGCTCCCGACGCTGTGTGGCAGCAAAGAACAGCCAGTGTGTATCTGGCGAGACGGTGTGGGCCTTTCGGGACACCTGACATGTCTTATTGCAGTACCACAAATGGGGAAACTCGGAACCAGACCAGGGGGAACCCCACCTGAAACCAAGGACCGCACCCACGATGCCCCCGCCGAGGATGGTGCGGCTGTCCTATCCGTGGACCCCATACGGCTCCAATTGGACAAGATTCTGGAGGCTATAACAGACACAAAGGCCACCCTGCAGCAAGACATGGGTGCAGTGTCTGTGGGCTTGGGTATGCTGAGAGCGGAACAGCACTAACTAGCGGACTGCGTCAAGGGAGTGGAAACTTCCATAACTGAGCTGAAACCGGAATGCAAGACACACTCAAGCCAAATGTCCGAACTAAGAGACAGTCCAACTCCTTGAAAAACATGCTGAAGACGCGGAAGGGTGCAACAGGCACAACAACATCAGAGTGGTTGGCTTGCCGGAAGAGATTGAAAAGGGGAACATGGTGGCTTTCTTAGAGAACTGGCTACGAACAGACGTGGCCCCGGAGTCGCTGACTTCCTTTTTTTGCACTCGAGCTTGCCCATAGAGTTTCATCAAGGCCGCTGGCCCCGGGCAGGCCCCCCAGGCCGGTGGTGACCAGGTTACTACATTACTGGGATCGTGACATTATATTGCAAAAAGCACCTTCAGAGGGCCCCTTTGTTGTTGCCAATAGTAAGGTCTCCATATTCCCGGGCTACACGGCGGGGTACAGGCATAAAGAGCCTGTCTTTTGGAGGTCAAAAAGGTGCTCCGGAACAAAGGCATACAATATTCCCTCATTTTTCCCTCCAGACTCAGGATAGCAGGTGATGGCACCACACATTTTTTTTTGAAGACCCTTACTCCGCCTGGACGTGGCTGGAAGCATACAATGCTGGGACAACCCTCACGATGACACACTCGAGATCATTGCCTCCCAGGAGAGGGAAGCGAGACACCCCCGCGGGGCTATTTGGAGTGGAACTTGAAGTAGCCTGTCTCCTTCGCAGACTGAAATGGAGAGAGTGGTGGCACTACAGGCAGTGGTGGAGATAGGGTCGAAATAACAGAGGACCCTGGAAATGGATTCCTTCTCTGAACAGAAATCGGCAAGATCTGACTCCATGTCCTCGTGAGGGGATGAGACTGGCCTCCCTGCGGTAATACCCCAGATGGTGGATGGCATAATTTGATATCCTTTACCAAACATTACTCTGATGCTATGGAACTGTGAAGAACCCAGGTGGGAGGAAGGGGGTGGGGCAGATCCAACTCGAGCTGCATGCTGTAACCGGGCGCCTCGCATGCAATATACCATATACAGAGCAGAACATTAACCAGGGGAACTATCTAATTAAGAGATGGGCTGGCACGGAGTGTTCTTGATGCACCCCTCTCGGCGAGCCCCTTCTGGTGTGGCCCTTCTAGGCTGACCTGAGAAGATATTTACTAAAAATATGTTTCTATTTTACAGTTTGGATGGTCAGCTGTTGCTGAACTGCCCTTGGGTCTGGGAGTTGTTGGGGATTGTTTGTTTCCCTTTGTTTTTCTATCTTTCTCTTTTTCCCTCTTTTTTGTATGCACCCGGAACATAGGACCGAACATGGGGCTGGGAGGTTGGGGGTAGATCACTGGAGGGGAGAAAATAGAATGTGATGCCATCCCACATGGCTAACACCAGACTATTAGCGACACTCATGTCATGTAACATTAGGGGGATGGGATCAGCCTCCAAGAGACATAATATTCACAGATATCTTAGACGGAGAGGGGTCCAGGTGACCAGTTGAGGCGAAGATGGCTCGGCCAGCTTTATGTCACCTCCTACTCTGCATACGCTAGAGGGACTTTAATTTGTATACGAGCCGGGACACCGTTTGAGCTTATCTGTTAACTTATCGATAAGGAGGGCAGCTATGTCCTTCTGGAGGGCAGATGGTGTGGTAAAGTGATTACACTAGGGAGTATTTATGTCCCCAACAAGGACCAAACTACCTTCCTCCACTCCCTCTCTACGCACATAGCAGGCACATCACCAGACAATTTGTTAATAGGGGGCGACTTCAACAGTGTATTGGACGTACAATTAGATCGCTCGCCTTTAACGGGGACTGCAGTGAGCAGACTGGCGGAAGGGCTACGAGACTGGACAGGACATTGGGGGCTAGTGGATATCTGGATGATGCAACATGGAAACGTACGCACCTTCTCATACTTCTCCCATGTTCATAGCTTACATACCAGGATAGACCGTTTCATGTGCTCCCAAACACTGGCCCAGACCGTTGCCCACTCCGAATATCTTGGGCGAACTATATCAGACCACAGCCCAGTCTTACTACGATTTGTACCACAGGGAAACGTCCACCCGCCCCAACATGGAGGCTCAACCCGGCCTCACTAGAAGATGCATGCTACCGCAACTCCGTGGCAGTTGCGATCAAGGACTATTTCACGAATAACCAAGGTTCGGCATCCTCGAACCTAATAGAATGGGAGGCATTCAAGGCCGTAGTACAGGGCCAATACATTGACCAAACAGCTGGCATCCAGGTGGAACTGCATAGGGAACTCTGGACCTTTGAGGACAAACTACATGCCCAAGATTTCAGATTGTGTTACCCACTCTGAAATTTTGGAAGAGTCCCGAGAGACGAGAAATCGTTACAGTACCACCTTGGAGAGGCTGTGTGGGCCCACGACCATAAACAATATATTGCAAGAGTTCACGACGAGGAAGGGAAATCTGGCTGGCTACTAGCGTGGCTTATTAGGCCGGAGTCTCGAGGATCTGCCATTACATTAATACGAAAAAATGAGGGTCGGCCCCTGTACCCTCCCACACTCTGCAATAAGAAGTTCTGTGACTATTACACAGGTTTCTATCCCACCGCCCCCCCCCGCCTCCCAGAAGAAGCTCAAGCCGCTTTCCTGGCACACATACCTTTGAAAAAACGGTCCGAAGAACACCGTACAGAATTGGGAGGCCCCATAACTAATCAAGAGATCCGAGCAGCCATCAAGGGTATGGCGACTGGCAAAACGCCAGGCCCTGAGGGCCTCCCAACGCAATTTTGCGCTGCTTCAATTGGGACACTGGCCCCACGCCTCAGTTATTCGCAGAAAGAGCTTGGTGCACTTCCGGATTCCACAAATGATGCCGTAGTCATCCCCTTGCCCAAAACCAAGGCGCAGGGAGCTACGGTCGCGGTGTTCCGCCCTCTTTCCATGCTAAATTTAGACTTCAAAATCCTCAGTAAGGTGCTGTCCCTCCGACTGTACCCATGCCTGAAGGCACTAATACATGCGGATCAAAGTGGATTTATTCCCTCACGTAACACCTCCCACTACATCAGAAGACTATCATGTACTGCACCACCCCGCAATAATTGCGAACCAGGAAGCAATGCTGATGTCTGTGGACCTTGAGAAAGCGTTCGACACGGTACACTGGGATTTCCTATTTGCTGTGATGAGGCAGATGGGTATGGGGAATGACTGGATCAAGTGGGTCAAACTATTATATATGGCCTGACGGCCAGAGTTAAGAACCGCACAATGCTCTCCTCACGCTATTGGGTAGGCAGAGGGACGAGGCAGGGATGTTCACTGTCCCCACTGCTGTTCGCCCTAGCTATTGAACACCTTGCAGAGCTCAGAGGGGTCAGGGTGGGGGCTTGGTGGTCGAGGGGCAGGAGCATATTATCTCCCTCTATGCGGATGATATACTCTATTTGAGAGAAGGGAATTCTGGTATTCCCAGAGCTCTAGAGCTCCTACGAACCTTTTAAACAGCATCCGGCCTTCGGGTCAACAAAGCCAAGACCCATGTATTCCCCAGAGGCGTAGAGACCTCTGGGTTTACCCTTAGACCTGATGTGGTCACCCATCTCCTTTAAGTATCTTGGGATACAGATATTCCATACAGTGGAAGACCTTCGAGAGAGTAACCTAGGAGGGGCCCTCTGCTCCCTGAGATCCTGTGTGCCCTTTTGGCGCTCGCTTAAGTTGCCCATTATGGCCCGAATAGCGATGTCTAAAATGGTCATGCTACCGACCGAGACTCCTATATTTTTTTTACAAATCTACCGGTGAGCGTGCCAGCCTCCTGGTTCAGACAGTTGGACGTCCTGCTGCGAGACATGATATGGGATGAGAGCCGACAGTGTGTCGCTGGCTACCCTTCGGCGACCCCCCCCCCCCCCCAAGGAGGGAGGATTGGGGGCACCAGACTTGGAACTTTATTTTTTAGCATCTCCGCTCCAGTGGATCACACTGTGGATGGGCAGGGTTAACCAGGAACAGATTGGACAAACTGGACAGACGACACGAATAGAACTCTTGGTGGCCAAACTACTTAATCCCTCGATAGTGATCCAAAACCCTGGGATACTGTTGGCGACCGCGTTGTGATGTTGGCGCAGATGTGTTCTAAAAACTGCAGGAACACCCTTATATGCACCAGCACTGCCCCTGGCAGGGTTCCCACACCGTGACCCCCTTGCCTACTTTACTCGGGGGGGCAATTGACTGCCTGGACTGAAACCGGATTGATCACAGTCGGAGATTGCTATCAACAGGGCTCCTTGCTCCTGATGGGGGACCTAATGAACTGTTATAATGTGCTCCCAGGCCAGTTTCTTACTTACGAAGCACTTACCGGAGCGTTCCGGGACTTTAGGGGGAGGGGTGAAGGGGAGGAGCCTGTGACACATGATGTTCTACAACTACTGGTATTGATGGGCGCAACTAAACACTGGTGACTTGGTTTTACAGATCCCTCGCGGGTATGGTCCGCAGCCCATTGACTGCTCTGTGGAATAGATGGGACCTAATTTTGAAGCGTGAACTTACAGACCTAGAATGGCGGGCGAGAACTGAGGAGAGGTCATTGATTAAGGAGGAAGCTAGAGGGGTGAGGATTCGCTCCATAGCGGATCTGTGGACAGAGGTGCTGACAACATGGGGGAGGACCCAGGGTACGGCTCTGGAGAAGATCCCGACATAAGCACAGACACACCTGAGGAGGGAGAGATGGGGTACCTACTGACCAGTCAGCTCGACCACCAGACAGAAGAACTGCAGAGTGAACACATGAGACTGGGACCCAAGGTTTTTTTTCACAGACATACCGCCCTACGGTTTATAAACCCCCACACAAGATAGGTGGCAGAGCTTAGACATTGGATAATATGTGACACAAGTCTGAGTAGCTAGGGTCTGGGCGCAGGCACCTACTCATTGAGATCTCCCCCATTTTTTTTTTTTTTGATCAGGTATCCTAGCTGATAAATGATGGTAACTCATAGGCATTGACAAGGGATTAGACATAGCTGATAAGGCCCTTCACCCGCCCCCTTTGCTCCTATTCCTCCTTCCCCCTTTTTCCTCCTTTTTCTTTTGTGTGAGCTTATTGATGGAGTGGCATCCTCAAGTTATTATGCCACTGCACTGACTATTGAGAGGTCTCTCTAGCCTTTTGATGTCTCTCTTATTTTGTCTCATTGAATATTGCACCACTTAACTTATGTGATATTGCTTTTTAGTATTCATAATTGGGGAAATAACAGAGAGCACCCTGCATTAAATAATGATGAGGCCTAGTAATGTTACTTGAGGGTAGACAACTTTGAATGTTATTCACTATGTGAAAGTCTGGACTACACTGTAAGTTGGCTCTCTCATGTTGCAATTCTGTATATGTATAATATCAAAATGCCAATAAAGAGTAAAAAAATAAAAAAATAAGTAATGGAGACAGGGCCTGAATTCGTCCGAGAACAGCACACTTTCCCTAATAAACTATTTCACATCACAAGTGTTCCACTAGGATGCGTCTTACTTTCTTGCTACCTCAAGCACTGACTGGTTCTGCTGTTCTGAAGTTGGATACTATTTAAATCGAGTCAGCCTAGGATGTTGACTGCTGGGCAGGAATCCCCAATTGTTTTCTACTGTTGAGTGAAGGCAGTCCTGGACAGACAGTGAATCAAGGTGGCAAGCAATTGGGATGTCGTAGGTCAATTGGTCCCTTCATTCTGAAAAGAATGTCAATCTCTGGAAGGCTTTTCTTTTCATTCCTTCAAAGCCTTAACTGTAAGATGCTAGGTGGGAGTGCATCCATTTTCAGGATCACATCATGAAAAGCCGGTGGTCAGAACACAGAACCGCCACATTAACGTTATGGAGTTTAGGGCATCCACCCCATCTCTTCTAGAATTCTTTCAGTCTATCCAAGAAAATCAATTCTGACCATAATAAACAACACCACATCCATATTGTCCCACAGAAACGGAGATTATTTCCAAAGAATATTTGTTATTGTAAATATGGGCACGTAAAACAAGGAGTCACGTTGTCAGTCCAACCTCATCCATGGTGCAAGAACATTGTGGCTTATTGCGATGCCCAGGGTTGTCACAGATGTAAGCTTCATCCATGACAACTTTAACAAATCTTCTGGTCAGACTTCTGGTTTTATAGAGGGGGTATTCAGAATGCCAACTCACTCTCTAGACCTTATCACAAGCATTCTCTGCTTTAGAGTTCCTGGTCTGGTATCTCTACTCTTTTGCTCTAAATCAGAGGATGCTCAGCTGACTTACATGTCAGCTGCCAAGTGATCCTCCAAGCTGTCTTGTGGGCTGGCATCCATGCCTACAATGGATGTTGCTTAAGAAGTGCAACAAGGGGCAGGAGCATCCTCTTATGCTAGTCAGTAACTATGGAAATGTTCCCAACCACTACCCACTCTGTCTAAACTTAGTAGTTTGGCCCTTTATTTTTAAGAGTATCATCACCCGAATATTCCATCCAATTGTAGAAGTTTTGCAGCGTGAATCTTTTCTGGATTCACATGCTGTGCATTATTCCGCCATCTAGTGATTGGGTCCAAAATTGTAGTATTTCTTCTATTTTTTTTGTTTTTTTGTGGGCGTCGACATACCACCATTTGGTGTCCTTCTGTGACGTCGACGTGGACCTTTGGTCGCCATCTTCAGATTCTTTTTTTCCGCCGTTGGGTCTGGATCGATACGGAAGGAGCTCCTGAAGATTGTAGAGAAGAATCCACGAAAATAATCGACAAAACAGAAGAAAAAGTTCTTTTACGTGCCGGACTTCAATCCTAGGAGCCAGAGCACAACGAAGAGGGAAAAACAAAAACTTTGACGGCACACGGAGAATGCGTATGCAGGGGGCTCCCTGTGCGCGGTAATGGACAAGACACCGTTCAACTTCTGCGACAATTGTCATCACAAGTACGCACAAAAGGATCAGCAACCTTTGCCTGCCGCTGGATCACCGAAGCGACAACTGCAATGCATGCTCGGCTTTCACCCCCAAAAAGCAGAGAAGAGCCAACTATAACATGCAGGGTCAAGGCCCGCCACCATCACTTCGAGACCTGGGCCTCTCCAGCGAAGAGGAGGACAACGTCGCTGAAGGGCCTGAAGTCGAAGAGGACACAGACTTCCCAATCGTAGAGGCCGAGAAGAAGACTTCAAAGGAGGTAAGAGAAGCGTTGACCTTGAAAAAGATAAGGGAGTCCCGTAAAACTGACTCAAAGTCCTCAAAAGGAGCCTCGGCGTCTAATCACTCAACCGCGAGCGCGTCCAAATAAAAGCAAACTGCCGGTTCCTTAGACAAGAACTCGGAGACGGCAAAGACCCTCAAAAGAACAAAGATGTCGAAAGACAGTCACGAAAAAGACGCTTCAACGTAAAAAAAAAAGGTCAAAACAGGCTTCGACAGCTGCATCGGCGCCGTCAAGCTCGAAAAGAAAGGCGGAAAGTCTTGACGCCGAAACTCGCGTCGGAGATGGAAAAGAAAAAAAAGAGACTCGAAGCAGAAATGGCAAGTATCTTGCAACGCAAGAAGGTTTTCGCCCAAAAAATAAAACCATTCAAGATTCTGTCAAAGATTTCGACCGACGTCGAAAAGGTCGAGGAATTACAGCCGCCAACAACTCCCGAACCACTAGATGAAAAAGAAGAGGAATTCTTCTTCGAGGAAGAGGAGCAAACCTACGCAGGTTCGGCGACCTCGGAGGCTCCAGACCTGCAATGGCAAGATCTCGACGCCTAATTGTAAGAAAGTGGCTCTATATATACTGCACCAAAGTGAGGTACAGTGTGTATAGGGTCCACAAGTCTCCAGAGGTTTGGCAGAGGTTAAAGTTAGATAGAACCTTACTCTCTAAAGTGGTAGCTTGGTCGAGCAGTAAGGCAGTATCAGAGGACAGTGTAAAGCATTTGATGTATACACTCAGTCAGCAAATGAAGCCACACACTCAAGAACTGAACTCTAGGCCAATTGTTTTGTATACAAAAATATACTGTTTTATTTTAGAACCACAGGTTTGCATAAAATACTTTCTCAAGATAAGATGCTGTTTGTTGAATACTTTCAATGAACAATAGACTTTAAATGCAATATGGCACAGGGGTTGCACTAGGCAACACAATACTTGGTATACTTTAACATTGAGCTCAATGGGATTTTTAAGTAAACTGCAATAGAATTACTTTACGAAGGTTTTTCTTACTCGGGGCTGGATCCTGGATTCAGCCCTGGTGCATTTCCTGTAAACAGTTGAAAGAAATCGTTTTTGTTACACAGGCGATTTTTAAGGAATATTTGTATGTTCCAAAATCGACACTTAGAAGAATGTCTGGCAAAAACCAGGCAATGGTATCCTATGGAGGAAAATCAAGTTATCGGAAAATCACAGTTGTGGTCACTTTTTCTAATCCGTGCTGGGTACCTAGGTCCAGCACTGGGGTCTCTCCTGAGAACAGGTGAATAATTTCGTTTTTGATATTCGCACGATTTTTAGTGAATATTTTAAAGTTTCAAAACTCGACACTTCGAAGAATTTCCAAGTGAAAACCAGTCAATGTTACCCTATGGAGAAAATGCAAGTTATCGGCTTCCAGGTAAGTACTCGGCTGGCAGAGTTAAGGTTCTGGGGCAAGACTCGGTGGTCTCCCAGGTTCAGGTTTGTACTGTTGTTACACCCTCAGCGGCACAGGGGCGGCCGGGTGCAGAGAGATTAGGCCCAACGTTAGCCTATGGCGGGCGGGGGGCCTTTGGTTGGGGGCTGCTGGCAGGCAGGCCACACGGCTGTGGGAGCAAAGCTCCTGGTCACTTACTCAGGGCAAGTGGGGAAGTCGAACAGGGTAGTTGGTGCACCCTCAGCGGCACTGGGGCGGCCGGGTGCAGTGGGCTTTTGGGCTGTCGGGCGCCCAATGGATTTCAATGGGAAAGCTGCAAGACGAACAAAGGCTGCAAACTCGGGGACGGTGATTCTTCAGGTGCGACCACCACTTCGAGAGGTAAGTTGGGATGCTGTAGGAGGGGTAGACACCCAGGAGTTGGGCACAGGGGGCCGTGGGGCGCCGGGTGCAGGGGTGTCTTTAGGCGTCAGGAAATCTTACCCTCTGCTGGTCGCGGTTGGAGGGGTCCCTGGTGTTGAGGCTGCAGGCGTCGTCAGGAGCGTCGAGGGGAGTCGTTGGGTGCTGGATTCTTGGTCACAGTCGCCGGGGGGACGTCCTCGTGGTCTTTGTCCACTTTGGCTCGGGCCGGGCTCGGCGGGTGCAGAGTGGGCAGGATCCGCGGTCGCAGGCTGGCCTGGGGTTGCAGATGTTTTGAGCAGAACCACTGCTCGTGGGAGTCCCAGTCTTTTAGTTGAGCAAGGCAGTCAGGTCCTCCGGGATTTTTGAGGTTGCTGACCACTGAAGAGGCCGGGGTTTAGCAGGAGCAGGTTCGAGGTTCGACAGGCCGGTAGGGCTGGGGCCAAGTCAGTTGGTGTCGTCCTCTTGTTAGCAGCTGCACGGCTGGTCTTCTTTCTTCTTGTTCTTCTTGTTGTTTTTGGAATCGGGATCTGAGGAAGGAAGGTTCAGGGGGCCCCTAAATACTAAATTTAGGGGCGTTACAGCTAGGTAAAGGGCAGGGACCAATGGGTCCCCTCCCTGGGGTGGGTATACCCCCTATTTTGCCACTCTCCAGTGGGAGGGGGCAGGAGCCTGTCCCTGGTTGGCTGGGTCCCCTCATCCTAAAGATGGCGGGTACTCAAGGTTGTGCTTCACCTCGCCTCCCCCACCTTAGGGGTGGAGTTGGCAGAGGTGGGCACACCTCTCTTCCTCACTTTGTTTTTCCCGCCGGTTCTTCCGCCGAAAGTGGGGGTAGAACCAGTGGGGACCGGTTGCTGAGTACAGCAAGTGGTCTGGGGAAGCTCACAAAGGCGGCAGGCCTTTGAAGCTCCCCCTTCGTGGTCCCTGCCCATCCTGGGGGAGGAGGCTTGGCACCTCGTCCCAGGATGTGCATTGTTTCAGGCCCCCGAGAGCAGCAGCTCTCGACCCAGGGGTCCAGAAACATGTCTGGTGGTGGCAGCCTAGGCAGCCACTCAGTCAGGACACGAGAGGTTGGTTTCGGTTTCAGGGGGCATCTCTAAGATGCCCTCTGGTGTGCTTTTTACATTAAATCCCACACTGGCATCAGTGTGGGTTTAATGTGCTGAGAAGTTTGATACCAAACTTCCCAGTCTTCAGTGGGGCCATTATGGTGCTGTGGAGTTCGTAATGACAAACTCCCAGCACCATATACTCTTAATGGCAGCACTGCACTTACAATGCCCAAGAATGGACTTGGGCACTGTAGGGGTACAGGGCTCATGCACCTGTACCCGCACCACTGGCAGAGTGCACCCAGCTAGAGGGGTGACTGACCTAGGCCAGGTCAGTGGTTTGCAGGCATGGCACACAGGGATGTGTGCCATGTCGACTCTTCACTTTTGTTCTGCACCAAGACACGCAGCCTGCAAGGGCAGTGTGTGTGTGTTAAGGTACAGGGCCTCTAAGGGTGGCACAATAAGTGCTGCAGCCCTTAGAGGTCTTCCCTGGTCACAGTGCCCTGGGTACCTGTGGTACCATTTACCAGGGGCTGACCTGTGGCCAGGGATGCCAATTGAGTGCAGTTTTGGGGAAAGAACACAGGCCCTGGGCACCTGATTGGCAGGGACCCAGGGCACATCAAGTCAAAGTGCATCAGTAGTCTGGCAAAAAGTGGGGGGGTTACTGCAACAGAAACCCACT
Organism: Calotriton arnoldi; assembly: GCA_963921515.1. Taxonomy (NCBI): domain Eukaryota; kingdom Metazoa; phylum Chordata; class Amphibia; order Caudata; family Salamandridae; genus Calotriton; species Calotriton arnoldi. The sequence goes on from CAWUFW010005593.1 coordinate 259,205, forward strand.
TCCTTGCACTAATCACCAGAAGAAGCGGTGGATACATATCCATCGAGGCCTTCACCACCAGATGACATTGGAATGTATAACCAAGTCATAAAGAAAGCAGCAGACACCTTTGGATTGCAATTGGAGGAAGAAAAACCCCAATCATGTTTTCTATTAGAAACCTTGCTTCCTACACAAACAAGGAGCCAATTCCTTCCCATGTTGCCAAGTGTCTTGGATCAAGGTAAGGAAGCTTTTAAAGAGCCTACCACATGCAAAGCGGTCACGCCAAGAGGAGAGAGGAAAAGTAAAAGCATTCCTCTAAGGACCCTATGCACATCAAGGCTTCAGTGACAGCCGACTCAATTATAACTTCCACTGCTCGAAAGAGAGCTAATGTACCAACCAATATTGGCCCACCACCAGACAAAGAGCAAAAGGATGGATCTCAGGTTGAGAAAGGTAGAGAGAAGTGCGACAGTTCAGTGGTGCATAGCTAATTCTAATGCATTGATCAACAGGCATGCATATCAACATTGGGAGGAAGTAGGAGACCTGCTAAAACACCTGCCAGAGCAGTTCCAAAGAAGGGCAAGCCACTGAGTGGAAGAAGGAAAAAACATGTTTAAAATCAGTCCTAGACACTGCTGAGACAGCTAGCAGACAAATAGCAATCGGTATCACCGAGAGAAGACATGCATGGCTGCGAATCTCAGGTTTCAAGCCAGAGGTGCAAAACAACATTCTAGACTCACCGTTCAATAGTGAACAACTGTTTGGAAGTGTAGTTGACGAAAAATTAAACCAATTAAAGAAAGACAATGAAACCGCAAGGTCTATGGGTGCACTACAATTCAAAGGCATGCGTAGAGGCACCCCCTCACGGAGACTAGTGGGCAGAGGTAACCACCAAGCTTTTCAACAAACTTACCAAGGAGTAAGCCAAGGACAACAACCGGTACAGCAGCAGAATTGGCAATACCAACGGGGAAGGCAATCCTTTCGAGGGAGTCCTCGGGGAAGAGGACAGCCGCAACGAGGGGGACCGCAAACCACAACCAAGTGGCTGCACTCCAAAGCTTGTGCACCCTCCAAGGACATCTGAGTGTGCAGCACAAGACAAACACAATACAAGACCAAAAATCTATAAGCAAACCGTTCCTCCAACATATTACACCAGTAGGAGGCAGGTTAACATACTTCCTCCAAGAGTGGAAGAAAATCACTTCAGACAAATGGATATTAAATATAATACAGTACGGTTACTGCATAGAGCTGGCAAAGCAACCTCCAAACAAAAGACCAAACAAGAAGATACATTCCAAAAAATAATTATCTCAATTACTCCAAGCGGTACAGGAACTTCAAAACAAAGATGCAATAGAGCAGGTACCACACAAGGAAAGGAACAAGGGCATTTACTCCACGTACTTCCTCATTCCAAAGGTGAACTGAACTTTACGCCCAATACTAGACCCAAGGTTCCTCAACAAATTCATAAAGACTCAACGATTCAAAATGACAACACTGCAAGAGGTAATACCTCAGCTGCAAAGAGGAGACTACATGACAACCATAGACTTGAAGGATGCATACTTGCACATTCCCATGAACAAAAAACACAAGGATCTATTAAGATTTGTGGTCAACAAAACACACTACCAATTCAAGGTGCTAGCTTTCGGACTAAAATCTGCACCAAGAGTCTTCAGAAATTGCCTAGCTGCAGTAGCCGCTCATCTAAGACGACAAGGAATTCATGTTTACCTGTACCTAGACGACTGGTTAGTAAGAGCAAGCTCCTACAATCTCTGCAAACACATATACAGCAAGTAATAGAAACATTAGTTTAACTCTGTTTCTCAATACACTGGGACAAATCGTCAACAGAACCAGAACAACAAAAGGTGTTCTTAGGAGCAGAAATCAACACAATATTCGGAAAAGTGTTCCCAAGCAAGAAGAGAACATTAGCACTGCTGATGGAGACCCATCTATACCGCAGGGGGCAAGCTCTGACAGTGGGTAAACTTCTAGGAATGATGGCTTCATGCATTCATTTAGTCCCCAACATTCGCCTACACATGAGACCGTTCCAGGAATGGCTTCAAGAACAGTGGTCACAGGCAACAGGGAGTTGGGAGGATCTAGTGGTTGTCACACAGACACTTCATCAAGAGATGGCATGGTGGAGCAAAACTAACATAGCACAGGGCAGACTTTTCACACAACTTACTCCAACAGTGACCATAACAGATGCTTCCCAGATAGGATGGGGAGCGCACATGAAGAAACTCAAAGTAAGGGGCTTGTAGACGCAACAGGATGCAGTAAAGCACATACATTTCCTGGAGTTAAAGACCGTGTTCCTAGCCTTAAAAGCCTTTCAGTAAGGGCTCTACGGGAAAAAGGTGTTACTAGAAACAGACAACACAACCACCATGTTTTACATAAACAAGCAAGGAGGAACACAGTCTTTAGCATTCTCAACTCTAGCTCAACAATTGTGGAGATGGACAATCCCAAGGAGGATAGACATTGTAGCAATACATCTACCAGGAAAGGACAATGTAGAAGCAGACAGACTGAGGAGACAAACTTCAGCATCCTGTAGTGTAGCTCCTATTTCCTTATAGGCTCTGCGCATTGGAATAATATATCCTATAGGTTTGACATAGGACTAAGGTCGGTATGTCCCTATTGAGTATATTAAACTTAATTACTTGTGCCAGCTAGCTCAGAGGCCACTAGAAACTTCTTGACGACAAGAAGGAGTAGTTTCTGGCAGCCGCAAAACATGACCACTGTGTTTCCCTTACAGAATCAGGACGTGTCCCAGAGTCGTAGAAACAATAGATAACTATTTCACTCAGCTCAGTCGTGCATGTTTTAGTTACTCTCAAAGTTACACAGAAATAACAGACGGGCGTTTCAATAAAAGATTTATTGAACAGTCTTGTTTCTGTTGTAAGTTAGATGTGCTGTTACGATCACAAGACAGTATGCGAGATAAATAATGTACAGAGTGAGCAGTAGAAATAAATAATACTGCGTTAGCATTATCTTTTCAGCATATATGCATTTACATAAAATGACACAGCCTAAAAATGCGAGTACTCATACGATGCGTTTCTAGCCTAGTTGTACCCCAGTGTACCTAACCTGTCCTAGATGTAGGGAGAAGTAGAAGTAGGTGATGTAGTCCTGACTAGAGTATACTAAGAGTATGTTACGCCTAGTATGCCAAGAGTCTAGTATGCCAAGAGTCCCTCTAGGTTCTAGTCTGCTCCATACCTGAAGAATGAGAGAGGTCGGAATCTCTTTCCGGACTCGAACTCCAACACCCCGCAAGGAAGTTAGATCACTGGAAGCTGGACTCTCTGCGTGCAGGAATGACAGCGTCTTCTCAGTGCGTCCGGCCGGGAATCGGGCTCCTCTGAAGTCGAGGTCTCCTCTGATTTACAGGGGTTTGGGAAGGTATATTTATACCTGAAAATGTTAGCATTGACGTGAGTTGGGCAGCGAAAGACGTCATAAATGAACCCCTAAGGAATAATGGTTCATGCATAATATATGAGTCCTTGAAGAAATCAATAGTCCTGGGCAAGGGAAACTCCCGCAGCCTAAGGGTCTGTTTTTTCATGAACTCGTTGTGAGGCTAGGGTGGACGGATGTCGGAATCCATGCCTGTATTTGGAGTGCATGGTTTATGCCTAAATAAGGTCTGGGATTTTATGCCTATATAAGGGCAAGGCGAATTGTGCCTATATAAGGACATGAGTCTGAAAGCCCGTTTATGGACACCCTAGGAAATATACAACAATCCCACGAGTGGGAATTGAATCAATCGGAAATCCACAAAACATTCAACAAGTGGGGAACTCCGCAAATCGACCTATTTGCAACTCCCCACAATGCAAAATGCCAACACTTCGCATCCAGAGAACCTTGCAAACAGTCCCTAGGGAATGCGCCATGGATAGACTGGTCAGGGATATTTGCTTACGCTTTCCACCCAATACCACTACTCCACAGGGTGATCAGCAAATGCAGAATCAGCCACATGACATTAATTCTCATAGCACCACAGTGGGCAAGACAGACTTGGTTCTCACAGATAATGGAGATAACACAAGGGACAATGCACAGGTTTCCAAAAAGGAAAAACCTCTTAACAATGCAAAACGGAAAGGTACTGCACCCAGAACCAGAAAGCCTAAGCCTAGCGGCATGGCTCCTAAGGACCTAGAATTTGCTCACCTCATGCTACCAGAGAGCACAATGGCAGTGCTCAGAGAAGCTAGAAAACCAACAACAAGAAAATGTTACACAGCAAAATGGAAAAGGTACTCTCAATGGTGCCTTAAGGAACATCTTTCAAAAAAGATGACAAGGGAATCAACAGTTCTAAAATACTTAACGCATTTACTACACAATAAACTAAGCTACACATCTGTAAGGGTACACTTGGCGACTATTGTAGTGTATACAAGAGGCGTAACGGGAATTTTTTTTTCACATCCCACGTAGTCAAAAGGTTCCTAGAAGGAGCAAAAAGAATAGCACCTGCAAAAAGGATGCCAGCACCCACATGGAACCTCAATATAGTTCTCGCACAGCTGATGAAAGCACCTTTCGAACCACTACACAAAGCAACGATACAAATGCTCACACTAAGAACTGCGTTTTTAGTAGCAATTACATCGCTACGTAGAGTAAGTGAATTGCAAGCACTACAAGAGCCCTACTTCCAAATACATAATGACAGAATTGTCATGAGAACAGATCCACACTTTATGCCAAAGGTGGTATCAAAGTTCCACGTAAACCAAACTATACAAATTCCAAGCTTCTTTCAAAAACCAAAGTCTCAAGCAGAAAGAGCATTGCACACTCGACGCCAGAAGGGCAGTCATGTATTACATGGAAAAGACCAAGGAATACAGGAAAACAAAGCAATTCTTTGTATCTTTTGCCAATAGTTTTCTCGGACGACCAGTGACCAAAAACACCATTGCAAGATGGATTGCACAAACCATAGTTATTCCACAAACAAGCAGGACAACATTACAAGGAGCCGCGGGCTCACTCAACAAAGAAGAAAGGAGCAACAGTTGCTTTTCTAGCAAATACTCCCATCCAAGACATTTGCCTAGCAGCAACATGGTCTTCAGTGCACACGTTCACTAAGCGTTACAGTGTGGACATTGAAATGAATAAAGAACAACAAGTAGGACAAAAGATCTTACAGCATATTTTCACAAACCAACGGTCATCTTCCACCCAACCACCACAAGACTAGCAAACCGCTACAAAGTCTATGCACAGCATGTGAATCCAGAAAAGATTCACGCTGCAAAACATATAGTTTCTTACCTGTTGGAGTAAATTTGCAGCTCGAAGAATTTTCTGGATTCACTAGCGAACCCACCGTCCTCCACCAGAAAGATGAGGCAGGAGGAAAGGAAAAAAAAAAAAAAGAATCCGAAGATGGCGACCAAAGGTGGGAGCTTCCTTAGGAAGCACGTCGACGTCACAGAAGGACACCAAATGGTGGTATGTCGACACCCACCAACAAAAGAAAATTAATACTACAATTCCGGACCCAACCACTAGATGGTGGAATAATGCACAGCATGTGAATCCAGAAAATTCTTCAAGCTGCAAAACTACACCGGGTAAGAAACTATACGTTCTCCTACAGGCCAGAGCCCTTTCGACCAGGTTCGCATATTGCAAAAACTGGGAGAAATTATTTGTTTCAGAAACAAAGGCTTTCATCCTTTACATGCCTTTGCGTTGGGTACACTTTGCCTTCTGGTTTATCATGGTTAAAGCAGTCCCCTATTAAGTTCGTATTTTGGTGTTTTGGCTATCTGGGAAGAAATTGTAGGAACCATCTTTATTTAGTGCTCCAGTAATAGACTTCCTGAGATAATTGGTTAGGTATTTCTCTCCGATAGTCAGGCATGCTTGATTGTGGGAAGTAAATACTTTCTGATTATACTATCACTCCTATTTGAACTCATTGCTTGCCAGCAACATTACGCATCCATCATGGAAAACTTGTCTAAACTAATGATAGCTCTCACTTCAGCAAATTGCGAACAGGAAATGCAAGCTTTTTCTTTTTAAGAATGTGTTCTAAAGTTTTCAGAGTTGACGAAACGGAGTTAATGCCTAGCTCAAACTTTATTCCTGAAGATCTCCATCGCATCATTTAGATGGTGTCATTGCTTTTGGTTTTTCCAGAATTGGTCTACATGAGTCGAGCAGGCAGTGCGTACAATTGAGGCTAAGAGGTTCCTTTTGTTGTTACTTCTAAAGAATGAATGATCCTTGTTACTCTATGCAGCTACCCGTTACATACAGTTGTCTGGTCACAGGATAGCCATTATTCTGACAAGTCATTAGGACACGGATATGGGATGTGTGAAATTTTTGCTTGAAAACTGACTGGCCTTTAGTCAGCAAAATGATAGTTCATGTCCCTAAGAACAGAGCATATGCCATAGGACTGCAAATACACCACTTCAAGAGCAGCAGCTTTGAAAACTTGGTACACCTTTCCAAACTCTTACAGTGTGAACTGACACCAGGACACAGTAGCCAGTCTAACAGATAGACCTGAGAAATTAAATCCATTTAAAGCCATACCTCCCTTTCCTGACTTCCCATGTAAGTGCTCTTTTCTATTCAGATTCAAATCATGACATGGGAATGTTACTTATTTATAGCTATATTTCTTTAATATTGGTGTCCTTCATACATTTCATCCCTAGGAGAAGTTGCACAGTACACTGAGTACTCCGATATAAAAATCTCACCAGCACCTCTTAAAGAGTGCAGCTTAGCACCGACCCTAGTATGACTGAAAAGAAAAAATAACTCTTTAGAACTAGGCAGCTCCTAAAATGAATGGTTATGCATGTCAGTGATTTAAATGTTCAGTGTAATACTAGTCTGATAGCAAAATATGAAAGCCCATAAGCCTATGAATGCTACCAATGCTGGAAAACTTCAGTTGAATAAGAAACTTTTTTTTTTTAAATAGGGAATTTTCATCTAGTTAATAGTTCTACCCTGCAGTGTTCCAAATGAAGACATAAGTTGGCACTTTTGCAATAAAAAAACCTGTTTCACTGGTTTATTGATGGTCCTCTGAATTCCTAAATATTTTTTTCCTGTGCCATACGTGCCTTCTTTCATGATGTACCAGTCTCATAATATGCATTCTCATGTCAGTGAGTGAATGCCTTTCCAATATGTACATATTGTTGTAATATTTTCAGTGTTCTGTTGCGCTTTCAGGCAAAGTTGTCTTTTTTCCCCCTGATTATCGAGATCTTGATTTTGATATGTTAAGTGATTTACTAACCACAGGGTCTCAGGCTGCCATATTGATATAATTACATTTTGTAAGCACATACCACACTCCCCAAACTGCTATAATATGAACAGGTTCAAATGGAAATGAATGAAGTGACCTATAAAAACAAACCCTTAGATTTGTTAAAAACGTTTTACTCAGCCAACTTACTAAGCAAAAATGAAGAAAGAAGCTATGGTGTTCTAACAATTGCAATTAATGGTCATTCTAAATGCATTGGTCGGGTTATTGGAGACTGGGAATATCGTTCCATGCTGTTGGATGGAGGACAGCGGTAGCTTGGGTCTAACTTTTGTTTTGAATCTGGTGATGTCCAGAAGCAGTGAATCCTTAATTCTGGTTGATCCGTGCCACATGAAATATGATTAATCTTTTATTGTTTTCTATGGCTTTTCTAATGGACAGCTTTGTAGCCCAGGCCAGTTGACCTTGAACTGTTGCATGGCCTGTAGGCACAGTTAAGTGGGCATCCTTTTGGGCTGGTGTTTTTTTCCAAGTGGAGATAATAGATATGCACACATTAATAGTAGTCTCGCCCAAGACTATCTGGGAAGTTCCATACCATGGACCACATATTTTTAGGTCTTGTTGTCCTTAAAGATGAAATGGACAGTTTTTTGGGCTACAGTTATGAGTATTGTGGGACAGGATCAGGACTGGTAATATGCCAAAAAATTGTTAAACATGAGGGTCAGCACACATCTCTTTTAACAGGTTAGATGTTTCGATGTTAAGTGAATCTTGCCTCATCTACCCCTGCAATCCGAAGCCGCATATTTGTATGGATACCAGTTAATAGTGGAGTTAACCGTGATTGAATTCCTATTCTTGATATATAGACCCTCCGTTCCTTTTGCTGTCAAGACTTCTTGCCACACCTCTAAACTGATTGGGTTGCCTTCGTAAACATTCTGACAAGTTCACGTCTGTCTTGTTGCCTTGTATGATCTCAATAGATAAATTCCTGACTTTCTTAGTCCCTCTGACTATAAGGAATTCTACCGTCAAAAGCTTGTCATTTTCTCCAGTCCAGCCCTTTCATATGTCCTCTCAGTCTCAGCGATGGACTGTTGCTTCTTCTTGGCTTACCATTAAATCCTGAGCACTTACATCCAACCAATCACCTGGCAATTCAGTTATTTTTTAACCCAAAAAGCAATATTTGTATACCATTTAATCATGGTCTGTGCCATATGCATTTTAATATTTTACCAGACCATTATCCCACCAAAGTCCAGGCTACCTCTTTGAGAAACAACAGAACATAAGTATTGATCTGGGCCCTTTGTTCTCTTCATTACTTTGGATTCTCCGGAACTGGTTATTCAGCTTGCAGACCCATCTCCTGAACATGTGTTTGGAAGTTTCGACTACCTGCAAATTCACATGAGAAGACTAGTTTTGTTTTTTCCAGTGAGAAGGAGATGTTTTACCTTTCTTACCAGTGATTATTTGCTTAAACATTGAGAAAACAATGCAGCCAAGAGATTGTCTCACACTTAAAAAGAACACTCATTGCAAATTTACAGAATGTATTACTCCTTTTGCCACAATCCCATGTCTAAGATTTTGTATCCATTTCTGCTTACTTGTTTCCTTTAATGTATTGTTTCCAATGCTGGCACATGACATGTTTTTATGAGAGATCTTTTTGCTGCTTATTATCTCCCCCCTCCTAGAAACCTCTTCCCATGTGGAGATTCAATGGTATGTATTATTGATGACCGAGAAGATGTTTGGAGGTTTGCACCAAATTTGATAACCGTGAAGAAGTATGTATATTTTCAAGGCACGGGTGATATAAATGCACCACCTGGATCAAGGGAAGCACAGATGAAAAAGAAAGGTGATATATTTTTGGTAAAATGGCCATTTTTAACATCTGCACCATTCTGTATAAACAATGTGAAATGATGCATGTGTTTTCATCCTGCAACTGGGTTAATTGACCAAATAAAAGATGAGTGATTTGTTTTGGAAAGCTAGGTAGTGTTTGGAGGATGGAAACACTGCAGAACATTAAAGACTTATTTGTGCTCTTTATGCCTTCATGTGCCCACACCTGAAGGCAGTGTACACATTTTAAAGCCAGTGTGCTATTTGTGAGCTGTCATTACAGCCATGTTTCCTTGTCCCACTAACTGGGGAAAGCATATCTTCTTTATCAATGGCGTGTAGCTGGTACACAGATTGAGGTTGACAATAATGTACTTAGATAGGCGGCTAAAACTCATCTAGTGGTATCATGCCATACAATGTACTGGCAAAGAACTTTCTGCATAAAGTATGTGCTGCCACTCCTTTTATTCTGACTGTATCATGCATGGCATATCAATTCATCTTCTTTTTTCCTGTCAACATGCCTTGAATACTGGGCAAACAGATGAGGAAACATCTGTGGCTGTTTTAGAAGTAGATAGAAGCCCAATAGCATTTACACTCTTAAGTAAACAATCTAGAGAAACCTCTATGATGTCCTTTACTGTGTGGGATAACATAACCGTTACTTTTTGTCCTCTTCCCTTTACCATAGTAAAATACTTGTTAGGTGATTCCTGAAAATGTTAATGGTTACTGCCTATTTCTGAGTGCAGTGATAAACTAAGCACGATTTTCACATGTGCTACACTTTTTAGTCAGGTAAAAAAACAAAAACTTAGTGACATCTTTCTGCACCTTTTCAGTCAGGTGAAGTACCTGACCTAAATAAATTAATTTGTAAACTTGTGGTTGCTTGAGCTGGTAAGACTTATCTTTACCCTGATACCTTATGGACAACACCTGTCTCGGTTGGGGAATTTATTTGACCTTCATTTGTTTCTGGTAAGACCGTTCTACCCCTCCAATCTACCTTGCTCTCAGTGGAAATCTAGAGTTCACCTGGAGCAGTATCTCTCTCTCATAGACTCCAGTTTTACGGCGAACCCAGTTCCCTTGTGAGATGAAGCAGCTGGGGATCCTTTCCAAGTTATTAATTGGATGCTGCCCTGGAAGATTTATTTTGGAAACTTTTGCTAGGTTTCTTGTGAAAATCTAACCAGAGGTTCTCTCTATTCTACTGCTCCCCTCCAACTTCAATTTTAAATGTCAATCCACACAAAAGATTGTCAGAACTATTCATCTGCAGAGAGTGTACCTGTATTCTACATGTCCTCAGCCAAACTTGCACAACTTCTTTTGCAGCAGCGTGCAGTGCATTCATATAGTATCCTGATCTATATTGGGCAGGCATAAGGTGATGCACTGATGTCAAGAGGGTGCATTCACTAACAAAAGGGTTATGTTTGTCTTTTTGATTTTGAATGATCAAGTTTGACTTTAGTATGTTGAAATACAAAAATGCATCTTTGTAGTTTTGGCATGTTTGGGGATGGAGCTGACCTGCAGCACCTGTTCCTATCGCCACACCTGTCGCTCCATTTCATTGAGTTTGACAATACACTCTGAAGATACCCGTTTAATAGAAAACTCAGGAATGAGGCATGTGACATGAGTGGGTTGAAGGACACTTGTCTTTGATTTCAGTTTTGTTTTATTTTGCAATTGGGTGCGTGTTTCACACTGTGAGTGAATGGAAGTGATTTAGAGTACACAGATAGCTATGTAGTTTGAGCAGCTAGTTTTAGCTGATGTTTTATATTTATTACCTTCACCCAAGCTCCCCTAATTTCTTTAGAGAACAGCATGCTCTTTTAAAGTTTTCCTACCTAAACTACAGCCAGGGCTCCAGATTTGATTTGGTATTGCAAATATTTTGGTCACTATTTTTGATAGTTAGGATTGAAATGATTGTCGTAAGTTTAAAAAAAATATATATATATTCCTGAAGCATGTATTTATATGTAAGCAAGAAATAAAAAATATATTTTAGTAAACTAAATTTTTTATAATCCAATGTTTGTAGATGTACAATCATAAAAAACAAAAAGATTTATTTGCCTTTTAAGTCCCTCTTTCGATCAGGCACCAACAATAGTGAATCACATTCTTTGACATGTGCCACTGTCGCTGATGTTGGTAGACAGCAAGGGCATCGCAGGTGGAAGCCCTATGCAGATTCTATGGTTGTACTCCATAGTTTTTCGGTCAGGAGTGTTTGCTGATTATAGAAACTAGAAATAGGCCTCTGTGCTCCATATCTGGTAAACTGACTCCTAAAGCCATATTGGATAACCCTTAAATCTGACACTTTTAGGTCAATCACATATTCGTGGCTGGTATTAATGTTGGTAAAGGCAGTGTGTGAGATGACATGGCTGGACAAAGCACAGCTCGAATTTAACCATTGTTTCAGTTCTTCTACTGGGAAAGTTATTCATGTGTATGTGACCTGTGTTGGGAAAATCATAAGTTCGAGGCATATGAGCTGTAGATCATATGCTTTAGCATAGATCGCCATCTGGTGTTGGGTCCGGATGTTTGCACTTTGTTTTTCTTCGAAGAAGTCTTGCAGTCACGAGGTAGGTGACTCCTCCTTTCGGTGATAGTGCCCATGGGCATCGACTCCATCCCCAGATTGTTTTTTTCCGCCATCTGGTTCGGATGTGTTTTGCTGCGGTTCGGTATAGTTTTCGAACCCCTTCGACGCGCAATCCTCTACCCTTGACGGTATTGCCTATCGATCGCGGTTCCCCATTCGACACACATCGTTTAAACTGAGAAAACCTTCGATCGGGAAATTCGAGGTGGGCCGTCGGTCCTACCCGTGCCGACCACGCCAGCAGTCAATGGAACGGACTCCATTTAAGCCATGTCCCGGGTGTCGTGCTAAATTTCCACGCACCGACTTGCACGAGGTCTGCAACCTTTGTTTATCCCTGGAACACGACGAAAAGGACTGTGAAGTGTGTCGATCGTTCCAATCGAAGACCATTCGTGATCATCGGGCTCGACGCCACGAGATGCGACGCGGCAGCGGATCTGTACCGGACATCTTCGGCGAAGATTCCGATATCCACCATCCAGCTGCGGAAGCCGAGGAAGAACTGGTCTCCGTGTCCGAAACCGATTCCGACATGGAAGAAGAGAACATCACTCCGGGTCAGCGTACCCTGAGTACAGATCCCCCCCCCTGTGCCCAGTCAACACAAAGCTAAAGCTCCGGTACCACCATCGCCCTCGGGCTCAGGTCGGCACCGAGAAAAAGTTTCAGATGCCCCTCCCTCCAGCCCAGCTCCAAAACACAAAGAGAAGCCTTCCGGCTCGAGCCGGCCCCATTCCGGTACTGACCCAACACCTTCGGCACCGAAACACAAGTCGAAGCACCTCCCGGTCTCGACACCGCCGGCACCAAAGTCACCTTCGACACCGAAGAGCTCGGAGCCGAAATTCTCCACGACTAAAGCTTCGGAGCCGAAATCCTCGACACCTAAATGCTCGGACCCTCCGCGCCGTAAAGTTTGGAGCCGAAATCTGCCACTCCGAAAGGTTCGGAGCTGAAACCGGCTAAAACCAAGCACTCAGATTAAAAACATTCGACACCCAAAGACTCTCAGCCTAAATCTTCGACGCCGAAATTAACTCCATCGAAAGAATCTCGGTCCGATGAACCACATTTGGATCCAAAACAAGAGACTAAGTATTAACCCTGAAACGGGACACATCCATGCCACTCTGCCTCCTCCCTCTCCTCCTCCTAATCCAAACTTACTAATTACACCATCAAATTCACCACCACCACCACCTCCACTATCACCTGACCCACAGGATGAAGAGTATGGGGATGAAGAGCAGGATGTGCCACAGGATAAGGACATACCACAAGACACTGATCCCTGGGCAAATTATAATAGGGACCCAGATCAAGATAACGACCCTGACCTGTATCCTTCCAGACCCTCTCCACCCGACGACAACATTGGCTATGTTCAGCTTATCAATAGGGCTGCCCGATATCACGGGGTGGAGCTTCACAAGGAACCTCTAGAAGAGGATTTCCTCGTTGAAACATTGACTCACTCACAAAGGTCTACTCATACTTTACCAATGCTAAAGGGCATGTTAAACACACAGATGTGGTATTCAGAGACCCAGTCAGAGCAAGAATACTCACTCCTAGAGTAGATAAAAAATACAAAGCCGCTCCTACAGACCCCGCATATATAAAAGGTCAGTTGCCCTTAGACTCTCTTGTAGTGTCCAACGCCCGCGAGAGAGCTAACTCCCAAACCACAGGCGACGCCCCTCCTCCTGCCAAGGAGTCCAAACTTATTGATGCCTCGGGCAAAAGAGTGGCTTCTCAAGCTGCTAACTATTGGCGTATTGCCAACGCTCAAGCCCTGTTAGCACGCTACGATAGGGCTCATTATGATGAGTTGGAAAAACTCATGCAACATTTGCCAGACGAATACAAAACCAAAGCAAATGACCTCCTTCAGGAAGGTAAGCTTATTACAAATACTTCCATTAAATGCGCAACAAATGCGGCAGACACAGCATCTCGCACCATCAACACTAGTGTATTATTGCGCAGACACGCTTGGCTTAGAATCTCTGGATTCAAGCAGGAGGTACAGTCCTCCATTCACTCGAGCAGACCAGCTGGATTCCCCCGGGCCATGCTAAGATGATGTATTAAGACGCTGTGGGCGATTTTCTCACCCATTAATTGAAGGTAAACTGCTGTTACCAAGCCGCAATTCTATTGCGGACTTTTATATCTATACCCAGGGGCGGCACTTTAACTGTGCATCACCCATGATCAGTTGCTCCCCGCATCCCCCATCCCTCCTTTCTGTCTTGAGGAAGACCCGCTTGCAGAGGATATAAACTGCCCTCATTGCACTAGGGTCGAAACGTCGACACTCTCCCCTACTCGGGGCCTGTACCTGTTATTATCCCAGCCCTACTTGCTTACAGACAAACGTTGTTTGCGCATTTTTGAGAAATAACAAAATGATTAACCATGAACTAACTAATGGACAGGCCTCAATGTAGAACTGGTGCAATCATGAATCACGACCAGTTTTACTAATAAGATTGTAATATAAATAATGATGAATCATTGTTTTTCTTGATTGGATCTCCCTCTTATATATTCTATCTTACTCCACGAGCACTTTCTTTCTTCACTTTTTCCCTTGGAGCTACCACTCCTCTGTTTTGAACATTGAATATGATAAAATGGTATGAAAAGTGACCGAATAAAATACGAGTCACATAAAAACAATTGTGTGTGCCTTTTTTGGATTTCTTTTTGGATTTTGAGGATATATTTGAATGTGTTTTAAATAAGTTAACGGTACATTATTGAATTAAACTGTATATGTACCCTATGCTGTCTATGATTGCTTCAGACAACTAAGATTTAACATAAGTCTAGGACCATTGTTTTTCTATATCAATTAGTACCCAGGTCCATTGACTTTTGTGGGTTACCCCATTATATCTTATCGGGCAAAAGAGTGGCTTCTCAAGCTGCTAACTATTGGCGTATTGCCAACGCTCAAGCCCTGTTAGCACGCTACGATAGGGCTCATTATGATGAGTTGGAAAAACTCATGCAACATTTGCCAGACGAATACAAAACCAAAGCAAATGACCTCCTTCAGGAAGGTAAGCTTATTACAAATACTTCCATTAAATGCGCAACAAATGCGGCAGACACAGCATCTCGCACCATCAACACTAGTGTATTATTGCGCAGACACGCTTGGCTTAGAATCTCTGGATTCAAGCAGGAGGTACAGTCCTCCATACTTAATCAGCCTTTTGATGAGGAACATCTTTTCGGACCAGCTGTCGATACTTCCTTAGAAAAGATGAAGAAAGACACTGAAACTGCATAGTCTATGGGGGCTCTACAATTGCCTTTTAGCAGGGGTTCCTTTCGCAGCACCTTTTACAGGGGTGGCTCAAAAACGGTGTCTTCAGAAAATCCCCCCTCCTCTTACAAGGGTAATAACCAATCCCCCTCCTCCAGAGGTTATTTTTGAGGAGGCTACAGAGGAAATAAAAATAAGGGAAGAGGCAGAGGTAACTCCACCCGCACTTCCCCTGCCAACAAACAGTGACTTCCCTCCACTACCCCCCAATCATTCCACTCCAGTCGGGGGACGTCTCTCACAGTTCCTACCTGTCTGGAATTCAATCACCTCAGACAAGTGGGTAATACAAATTATCCAGTATGGTTACTGCCTGGAACTTACCAGCACTCCACCAACTATTCTTCCAAGACAACGTGCAATGTCACCAGAACATCTCACCCTCTTAAAACAAGAGGTTCTCTCTCTATTAGAAAAACATGCAATAGAACCAGTCCCATTACATCATCAAGGGACCGGAGTGTACTCACTGTACTTCTTAATACCAAAGAAGGACGGCTCTCGCAGGCCTATACTAGACCTCAGACAGCTAAATCTCTACATTGTCAGACCACTTCCACATGGTCACCCTCCAACAGGTGCTCCCATTGCTTCAGCAAGGCGACTTTCTATCCACCCGAGATTTAAAGGACGCCTACTTCCATATTCCCATTCACCCGGCTCACAGAAAATATCTCAGGTTCGTGGTGGACGGACAACATTACCAATTCAAAGTTCTCCCGTTCGGGGTAACTACAGCACCCAGAGTTTTCACCAAGTGTCTAGCAGTAGTCACAGCTCATTTAAGAAGACAACACATTCACGTCTTCCCTTACCTAGACGACTGGCTAATAAAAGCCAGATCGCAACACAGCTGCATACACCACTCTCACTAAACAGTTCAGCTGCTTCACGACTTGGGATTCACTGTAAACCTCACCAAGTCTCACCTCCAACCGTCCAATACGCAAGCGTACCTAGGAGCCACAATAGACACTTGCAAAGCTCTAGCATACCCCAACCCAAAGGCAATGCGCTATGGATGAATTGGTCAGGGAAATTTGCTTACGCTTTTCCACCTCTCCCGCTGATTCCATTAGTGGTTTGGAAGCTCAAACAACACTCCCTGACAATGATCCTAGTTGCTCCCACATGAGCTCGACAACCTTGGTTCACAACCCTGTTGGAACTTTCAGTAGTTTCTCATCAAAAACTACACCTCTCCCCCAAGCTTTTCACTCAGAACCGTGGAGAAATAAGACATCCAGATCCCAGTCAACTCAACCTTGCGATCTGGCACCTGTAATCATAGAGTTTGGCTACCTTAATCTTCCGCCAGACTGTATGAACGTCATTAAAGAGGCTAGACGTCCTACCACAAGAGCATGCTATGCAGCAAAGTGGAAACAATTTGTAATTTACTGTACAGGCAAAATCAATCCACTGGATGCTTCAATCCAAAACATCATTTGCTATCTGTTACACCTACAGCGTTCTAACTTGGCATATACATCTATACGCTTACACCTTGCTGCGATAGCAGCTTACCTACAAAACAGACAGCACTTGTCTTTGTTTCGAGTGCCTGCTATCAAAGATTTTATGGAAGGACTCAAAAGAATCATTCCTCTTAGACTTCCACCTTCTCCAGTGTGGAATCTTAACATAGTCCTTACAAGACTCATGGGCCCACCATTTGAGCCTTTGCACAAATGTGAACTACAATTTTTCACTTGGAAGGTAGCCTTCCTTATAGCCATCACATCTCTTAGAAGAGTGGGTGAGCTCCAGGCACTAACTATACAAGAACCATTTTTACAAATTCACCAAAACAAAGTGGTTCTTAGGACTAACCCCAAATTTTTACCCAAAGTTGTTTCTGCCTTTCATCTCAACCAGTCTGTTGAGTTACCTGTGTTTTTTCCTCAACCAGACTCCATGGCAGAACATGCTCTTCACACACTAGATGTAAAAAGAGCAATACTAGATTACATTTAAAGAACTAAATCTTTTAGGAAAACTAAACAACTTTGTGGCCTTTTCACCACCGCATAAAGGCAATCCCATATCAAAAGGAGGTATTGCACGGTGGATAGTAAAGTGCATCCAAATATGCTACATTAAAGCTAAGCGCACATTAACAATACCCCCTAGGGCGCACTCTACATGCAAACTAGGGGCTTCTATGGCATTCTTAGGGAACATACCCTTAGATGACATCTGCAAAGCTGCAACATGGTCTACACCACACACATTCACAAATCACTATTGTGTGGATGTGTTAGCAAAACAACAAGCTAGTGTGGGCCAGGCAGTTTTAAGAACAACATTTCAAACTACTGCAACAGATACAGGTTAGCCACCGCTTGGAAAATAACTGCTGTATAGTCTATGCTAAAGCATATGATCTATAGCTCATATGCCTCGAACGGAAAATGCTACTTACCCAGTATGCATCTGTTCTTGGCATATAGAGCTGTAGAGTCATATGCGCCCACCCGCCTCCCTGGGTACCTTTTATCTGTTGCAGTATTATCTTACTTAGATACTCTATACATGGACATCTCTTTCTACTCTTACTAACCCCATCATCACCCTTACGTCAAAACAATCTGGGGATGGAGTTGATGACCATGCGCACTATCACCGAAAGGAGGAGTCACCTACCTCGTGACTGCAAGACTTCTTCGAAGAAAAACAAAGTGCGAACATCTGAACCCAACACCAGATGGCGATCTATGCTAAAGCATATGACTCTACAGCTCTATATGCCAAGAACAGATGCATACTGGGTAAGTAGCATTTTCCTTATCAGTGGTCATTTATTTGGCTTTTCTAAAGCGTTTTTATGCAGATTGTGTGATGCTGCAATAGTAATGCTTAAACAGTGTGCTAACAGCATTTTAAAACTGTTTTTTTGTTCATTCAGTCAATCATAGTAAAAAAACAGAAACTTTGGATCAAGCCACACCCCTGTCACAGGACTCTGAAGAATCAAAGAAGATTCCTGTAGAAGAGCAGAGAAATGGCCTAGGGGAACATAGGAAAGAGCTGAATGGGAGCAATGTTGTGAGTGGTGAATCTCCTAAAGGGGAGTCGAACTCTGGTCCTACAGATAACTCAAAAGACTCCTTGAAGGGGCCTGCTGAACACATTATAAATACTGCCAGCACAAAGGATGTGGTAAGTGCAGCAGATTCTCAGAGTGCTTTACCACCGGATAGCATGGCAATAGATGATAGCATGGCAATAGATGATAGCATGGCAATAGACGATAAACTGCCTACCAAGAACACTTTAGCCAATGATTTGCGACCTGCAGTAGATAAGCAACCGTCCAAGGACACCATGGCTAATGATTTAGCGTTATCTAGTGACAGTGAAAGTGAAGGGGATATCAGAAAATCCCCTTCTCCTTCATCAGCTTCAGACAGTGAAAGTGAAGAAAAGAGAAGCTGGAAAAGGTCGAAGAATAAAGTCAAGGAGGTTGCTGAACAGGAATGTAAACCTGATGTTGTGATGGAAAAGCAGGTGGGGGAAAACCACACTGAGGAGCACTTAATCCCTCCTGTCCTTAAACAACATGACAAGGCATTGGCAGAGCAAAAAGTTTCAGATGCAAGTGAGCACGATGGCCTCTGTGACCTTGGTAATGGGTGTGCTGACAAGAAAGAAGCTGAAACAGAGTCTCAGAACAGTGAACAGTCTGGAATTACAGCAGGCGAGTCTTTAGACCAGAGCATGGAGGAAGAGGATGATGATGAGGAAGAGGATAATGACCACGATGACCACTTAATATACCTTGAGGAAATCCTTGTTAGGGTACACAATGATTACTATACCAAATATGAGAAGTTCCTGAAAAAAGAGATTCAAGATATTCCAGATATACGCAAAATAGTTCCAGAACTTAAAGGGAAAGTGCTGGAAGATGTTGTCTTAACTTTCAGTGGACTTCATCCTACAAATTTTCCTATTGAAAGAACGCGAGAACATTATCATGCAAGGGCACTTGGAGCCAAAATCAGCAAAAGCCTCAATTTAAAACCAGGGGATCCAAACCGGGTAACTCATCTTGTCGCTGCAAGAGCAGGTCAGTAATCGTTTCTTTTCTTTATTTGGATCATTGGCATTATGGTTATATTTATGTCCATAAGGAACAAGCTGGCTCAGCACACATATATTGTTATACACAGTTTTTCAAAGTACACAGTAATAAACAGTGGTCATTAATTTAACTTTAGCACCGCGTCTCCCAAATGAGTCCCATAATTCATCATGTTGTGAAAAATATATACATCTTTTATTCCTTTATTCTTTTGTTCAAAAATTTCCTGTTAAAACACGACACAGAATTCATAGCCGACGCGGCTCGTTTCGTCCCAATGGGACTTCTTCAAGACTGTGATGTGTTTAAATAGTCCACATGAACATTGCCCAACCCTCTTGTGGGCTGTACGGATTGTTTTAGCAGTGAAAATCTTCGTTTTTAAAGACTTAGAAAGGCGCACAACTGGTGTATGTCAAGAGTTCAAAGATACATCCAGAAATTGTATGGCAAGACAGTGTGTAGCGTATAGGTCAGCAGCATGGAATGAGGCTCAAATTCAAAGAACGGTCAAATATTTATGTCCATACTCATTTTGATTCCAGCTGGAAAAGTGCCACATCGTGACTGGGCTAGAAAGTAATTCAGTAGCTCATGTTCTCATGATTTATTCTGTCACATAATTACCAGTGTTGAGTATGTGGAGGCGCTAGGACTCTTGAGATGGACATTGCCTGGTTGATGAGCTTATTAATTGCCATCTTTTTTTCCTCTGATGATTGAATATATTTTGTCCTTAGGCCCCTTGGTGCACTTTAATGAAATAAAATATCTGAACTTGAGAACGCATGGGGCTTACTTTAGAGTGTGGAGGAAAATTCTGATTCCTGTACAAGTATGAGTATGTACAGGATTAGAATTCTGGGTTGTGCGATGATCATCACACCCCCAACTGCAGTTTCCCTGATGGAGTTTGGCAGGTCAAACCACCGAAATTTATCAGGGGGCGAAACATGGACTTCGCTGCAAGAAATTTCAAATTTGTATGTTACGTCTTTACTTTTAACCTGTGAAAACTATGAATAGGAGGCATTAACTGCATTTGGTTAATACCTCACCCATGTTGTTGTATGGACTGAATGCACTAAATACCACCCCTCTCTCCAATTGAATTGTTGCCTAAGTAAAGTAAATACGTACAGTTGATAAATTGCAAAGGCTTAGAGTAAATCTAATCAACTGGCAAATGCCTATGATTCAATGGAAAGTGAAGTATACAAAAAAGTGATGGATAGAATGCTTGAATTCATCTCAGCCAATGGTAATTACTTGGGCTGCAACCCAGTCTATCGTTATTTTGTACACCATGCCACCTAAGTTTTGGACCCAGCTACATGCAAATCAGTCTTGACTCTTATTGAATAGGAACAGTCTGTCCCGAACTGCAAGGCAAGGTCCTCCCTGAACCCAGAACACAAGCAACCCAAGACCGGTTTTGCCCTTATTAGGGTACATCAGTCTCGTGTAGCTTAGTTCCAGTGGCACAGAGTGCACAGGACCAACCTCTAGGCATACCAGTCTCACAGCACTGCACTGAAGTATACAAAAAAGTGATAGATGGAATGCTTGAATTAACCTCAGCCACTGATAAATACTGTGGGCCGCATCCCAGTCTATCGTGTTGTATTTTTGATGTACCGCCCTAAATGGCAGGGTATGCCCAGGCATGGGTCCCGTTGTTGCTGTGCTACTGGAAGCAGGCTACATCCGACTGAGGAGCCTCAATCGGGTCGAAACCATTCTTGGGTTGTTTGTGTTCGGGTTCAAGGAGGACCTGGTCTGGCAGTTCGGGCTGGACTAGTCTGAGTGGATCAGCATCAAGACTGACTGGCATTTGCGTGGGTCCAAACTGAGCTGACATGGGCAAAAGAACGAAGGGTTGGAATGCTACCCCAAACAATTGGCAGTGGCTAGACTTATTGCAAGCATTCCTCCCATCAACTTTTGTGTGTCAGTGGAAAGAGAAGATAGCACAAAATAGTGAATGGAACACCAGGGGATTTGCTAGAAGCTGAAGAAGCTGCTTTCAGGGCTCAAGGGATGCTTGTTCAACCATTAATTCAACACTTCAGGGACTTGGTGTTCTCTGAAATTAAATTAAATGAAATGTATTTTTATAAAGCGTTTCAGCGTCTTGGTGCTGCCACTACATAAGGACGTGAGGGTAAAATAATTTTTTTGCTATGAGGAAAAAAAGAGAGAGATGAAAAATGGATAATCTATTGGCTGAACAGCCATGTTTTTAAAGCTGTCCTGAACGGGAGAAGATCTGTCATTTTTTTCAGACCAAGGAGGAGAGCTTTCCAAAGTTTGGCAGTACAGATTACAAAGCTTCTGCCTCCCCATTGGAATCTTCTGAGCTTGGAAACAATGACGTTTTTGGCCACCGGCTAACATAATGACCTGAATGGAATATACCAGGAAAAATATAATTTAAGATAGTCAGGAACGGATTCGTTTAGTGCTTCAAAAGCAATGCAGAGAGCTTTGAATTTAATTCATCTCCAAATGGGCAACCAGTGTAAGTCAGTTGGGGCCTATGAGGCTGGCTGACTGCCTATGGTTTCCTAGCAGTAGACGAGCTGTAGCATTCTGCTGAATCTGCAGTTTATTTAGAAGAGTTTACTGCATGTTGGCGTAAAGGGTATTGCAATAAACTAATTTGGATAGTACAATGGCAGTGACAACAGTCTTTTGCTGGACATTGGGAATTAAGGGCAGCAGTTTTGTAAGAATAAGTGTAGAAGGCTGATGACATCACAACGGCAATTTGTTTTTCAAAAGTCAGCCTGTCATCGAAAAAAATCTCCAAGTTCCTCACTTTCCTGACCGGGGTTGGCGGAGTGTCCATTTCTTGAGGCCACCAACTAGGGGACCAAAAGAAGATGTTATTGCTCTGCTTACGTGGCACTGCTGTAGCCATCATTCTCCCAGAGCATTGGATCTCTGGCGTGTGTGAATGGTACCATCCTAATATTACTGCACTTCATTGCAATGGTTTTCGATCTCAAGAAAGGTATTTCATACAGTAGATGGATATTTACATTGTCTCCCGTCTTACGAACTGCCCCAGCACATGCAGATATCTTTAGGTTTTAGTTTGAAAATGAATTTGTTGCATGAGCCAAGATGGAAATTAGGTCTGAAAATGTAACTGAGTTTCATTAATGGTTTATATTTGCTCACAGTTGGAACAAAAAAAAGTCTTGAAGGTAATATTGATTGTTTGCACATGTGTTAATGATAGAGTAAAGTACACTTCACCTATAAGCACTTCGAAAGTAAAATTGCTGGATTTTAAAATCCGCTTTCAAGATAAACCACGGCATGCAAAAATATTCGGCATAGTGACTGACTGACCAATCTGTTGTTGTTCAGCAGTTTTTGTCCAAATTCTTTATTAAACAATCTACCTTTTCCTAGATATTCTGAATGAAGAAAATAGTCTCAGGTGATTCAGTTTATAATGAGAGAGAATGTGCCAGATGTTCAGAGAAAGAGGCTATACTGAAAAAAGAATCCAAGCATTGAAGACTACTGCTGAGATGAGAACAAGACCATCTGTGTTGCAATTGAAAGCTATGGCTAACGGATAACAAATTGGTATATAACTTTTTACTCTCTACAGAGTTTAAAAATTAAGCAAACAGTAAAGGAGAATTGGGCAGTGATTAAAGCGGATGCGGGACAGAGTGTGATATTGGAAGAAGAACCAATACATGCATACAAATGTGTTGGAATTTGTAGAAATTTTTAAACCAATTGAAAGGTCAGAACATGATTCGGTTCAAAGTACAATAGGTGAATGGTACTAACTACTCAAATATAAAAGGGGAATGTGTTCAGTACCCACAAACCGATGTAAAAATTCCATTGTAGCAACTTACGGTTTTGAAGTGTGCATCTTTTCTGGATTCATATGCTGTGCATTATTCTGCCATCTAGTCGTTCGGTCTGGAATTCTCCTTTGTATTAGTAGTCCTTCTCTGTTTGTGCTATTTTATGTTTGAACATCGACTGTCCCACCATTTGGTGCTTAATCCAGCCTCTTCTGATGTCGTAAGTCTCCTCAGAAACTCCCACATGCTGTCTCCATCTTCAGATTCTTTTTTTCCAGGGTTGAGTCCAGAAGCGTTGTTGAAGGCTCTCCAATCTACGAAAATAAGCAGTTTATTCGAAAGTTCACCAAAGAAGTACCAGACAAGACCACTGAAACAAAGTACAGATGAAAAAAAAAGAGACGACATGTCGAGGGTGACACAAAAAATGTTCGGACAGTGGACCCCCTGCTTCGTGTGACATGGTGAGGTGACCCTTCCAATTCTGCCCAAAGTACCAACATAAATTTGCACAAAAAGATAGCCACCAAATGTGCGACCTTTGCCTTCTGCTGGACCACAAGAGTGACAACTGTGAAGCTTGTGCAGATTTCAAGCCAAAGACCTTAAGGGCGAGAGAAATACATAGATAAGCACAACACGTGATCCAGGGGCAGAAAGAGACTCCGTCGCTGAGAGACCTGGGGTTGTCGAGTGAAGAGGAGGACAACATAGTCGAAGTTGCCGAAGGGGAAGGCTCTGATGCTGTAATGAGGGACGTCGAAAAGGAGCAGTGAAAACACACAAACATTCGCAGGCAATGCCAAAAAAAGCATGTCTCGAACAACGGACTCAAAATCGCAAAGGGCTGCCTCATCGTCAAAGATCTTGCCCACCAAAGGCAATCGGAGTCCAAAAGAACCCCTCCCACAGCAAGGACACTGCAGCCGGTCAGGCGACTGAGAAGACCATGACTTCAAAAGATGATTGAAGTTGGGAGGTGCTGAAAAAGGGGTTGGAGGACACCTCGACGAAAGAAGCCTCGATGCCGGAAAGGAATTTGACTCCAGAGCAACAGGGGGGACAATTTAACAGTATCGAGTATGTGCTTTAAGTTTAATTCAGAATGTAAAATAAAGGTGGCACTAGAGGGAGGGAGATTCAGCAATGTTCTGCTGATTCTGTTTTGTTCCACCTGGTTTGGGGCAGCATTATAAAAACCCCAGCTCCAAAAGTAGCCGTAGGGACACCCTGTCTTTTCTATACTTTAAGAAAAGGAGAAATAGGGGACCTACCGTCCCTATTAGCCAAATTAAAAAGAGAACCCGCTGCCCTTCCTAGTTTCTGACATGCGGTCTTCCATGAATTACTTGCGTCAGACGCCATGCCTAGATAACAAAAACTTGCCACTCCACTTAGCTGTTTTTCTCCCAACTTTAGTAGTGATAAAGCTTTCTTTCCAGGGCCACATGCCATAATGAGATTTCTCGTAATTGGTTGGCATAGCTAATGTATTCATGAAGGTCACAAATGAGTCAACCAAACTACGGCAAGCGCATGGTGTTCTAGCCATCAATACCACGTCATCTGCATATAACAAAGCCGAGACGGCTAAGTTATCAATTTTCGGCACATCTTTAGCTGACTGATAAACAAGTCCCAAAATTATTTATATACAAGATAAAAAGCAATGGTACCAACACGCACCCTTGGCTCATACCGCTAGCTAAAAGAAACTAATCAGAGAATTCTCCTGACTGGCCATATCTAACTTTAGCACTCAATTTTTCGTGGAGATCATGCAAAAAAAAAAAGAAATTGCCACTAATTCTAACTTGCTTTTACAAAGCAATGGTCCTGAAGCAAGAACTCGCAAGGCAAAGAGGGGGGTGTAGGATGAGAGTTGATCCTGAATAAAGAGTACTATTAAGGCAGAGGGTTTTGAAATAAATTAGTTTTTGTATGGGAAGCCAGTGTAGAGCAGTCAGGCAGTGTGAGATACTTTCAAAATGAGGAAGACCCATGACCAGGCGAGCATCCATGTTCTGGAGGAGCCGAAGCTGGGAAATTGCATGTTTATAGAAGCTGAAGTAGACTGCATTACAGTATTCCATTATTGAGAATATTAATGCCAAGTTAGCAGGATTTGGCAAGAGAGAAGTTAGGTTAGAACTTGTGACATGTATGTTAGCTTGGCAATTTGAACCTGAAATAGGAACTGTCAAATGTGATGACTGAGTTGCTGGCTTGATCAATAGGAAAAGTGGAGCCATACAAGAGGTCCATCACTTATCCAGCAAGAGAGAATAATTGCCACCAAAGTTGAGTACTTGGGTTTTTTTTTATACTCAAATTTTATTCGTTTTTAAAACAGACAAATCAGAGACACAGCAGTACATAGACGTAAGCTGCGGATGTTTAACTCCGGCCCCGTTTGAGGTGCCAGGCGACCCACCCACACCAACTGATTAATACTAGTATGTAGCTGAGTAAAGGGCTCAAGATGACTATACCTCCACCCCAGTCTCACCCCTTAACTCAGCAGGCCCAACTACTTGCCCCATATTCTTTTGTGTTTCTTTGGACACCCCCGGGCCAGATACACCGGCTGCTCCTGCGAGGCGCACCAATCCAATCCCTTTCTCCATTGGGTGATTGTGGGGGGAGGCAGAACTCTTCCATTTGGCAGCATTGTCTCTCTTAGCCACCACACACGCCGTACCTAGAAATGCTCTGTCCGCCCTGGAACCTCCTATGCCCTCCAGGATCCCCAGAAGCACCACCCGGGGCCAGGAGACCGTTCACATTCCAGGAGAGGATGCGTAGGGACTATATCAGACCCGGGAGTAGCCATCGGTAGAATAGTCAGTGGGACAGCCGCGAGTGGACTGGGGTGTGGCGGGATTCCTACACATGTTGCCCCTAGAGGTGGGGCCAGGAGGCGTGGCAGACAAGGTATCAGTGTTTGATTGGTGTGGGCCTATCATGCAGTGTGTCTCGGTGAGCTTAGCTAGAAGAACCTGGAACAATTAACAAAACCTCCCAACGAACCCCCCAACTCTCCCCCTCCTCATACTTCGACCGCGGAAGCATCTGTCCTAAAGAAAAGAAGTAAAGCATAATCAAACATAGTAAGACGGGGACGGACCAATTTGACGGATGTGAGTAAGATCAGGAGACCGGAAATGCGTGAGCTACTCTCCGGAGCCATCCTCAGATTGTGGGACTACGTGAGAGTTCCGAATCTGCATACTCCACTCCTACCTGGGTCGGGGAGCGGGTCCGGGACCGTGCCACTGTGGTTTCTCGCTCCTGCGAGGGGGTCAGTGCCATCCTTCCCTCCGGGGAGCCGGATGTGCTTCTAGTGGTTGCTTCCAGTGACCGGGATTTTTTCCTGTGTGCTGCTTGCCCCTGTCTGGACCGGGTACGCTGCCCCTGTTGCCTAGCGCAGCGACCTATCTCCTTGTTGGGTAGACCCTTTGCATTGGCAGAGGGGCTCGTAGAGCAGATGTTCAGGGATCGCTCATCTGTGGCCCAGTCCCACGCTGCCTCTGGGGTGTCGAAGAAGAAACTTCTGTTTTGTGTATTACCCTAAGGCGAGCCGGGAACAGGAGTCGGTAGGAAAGATTGAGGGCGCTTAGTTTCTGTTTAACTGCGGTGTATGATCTCCGATGTGTTTGAACCTCCTTAGTGTAGTCAGGGAAGGTCATAACCTTATCTCCCTGGTAGGAAAGGTTGGGTAGGGAGCGCACTTCCTGCAAGATGGCATGTCTGTCTTTGAAGTTGAGGATGCGCGCTATGATGGGTCTGTGCGGGGTTCCCGGGGGCCACCACACACGCCGTACCTAGAAATGCTCTGTCCGCCCTGGAACCTCCTATGCCCTCCAGGATCCCCAGAAGCACCACCCGGGGCGTACAGGAAACCTCCCAACCCAGCGTCTCACTCGGCTCCCCAGCCACGCCCGTCCAATATCCTGAGATGAGGGCACAGGACCAGGTCATATGGTAGAAGTCTGCAGGTTCTTCAGCACACTGGGGCATTTCGGGACGGGCTGGCAACCCGCTCGGTGTAGCCTGACAGGGGAGAGGCATGCACAGTGGAGGTAATAAAGTTGAATTAGTCTCAGTCTGGCTGAGATGGTGATCACCCGGGGGGGCCATAAGGGTGTCCCTCCAATCATCCTCTTCCAAAGGGCCCAGCCAACCCTCCCTTCGGGCCCTCAGGTGGTCCAGCATGGTGGGGGGGAGTTGATGAGGGATTTGTATATCCGGAGACCGCCCCCTCCCCCCGCCACCCCCCTCCCTGTTGACCCAATTCCCCCATAAGTATTTTAGCTTCAAGGGGGCTAAATTCTGGGAGCGTGGTGTTGCTGGGTATATGTGCCCCTGCCTCGTGCCGAAGTTGCAAGTATTTATGAAACTGAGGGAATAAGTGTGTTGGAGGTCCTGGAATGTTCGGATGTGACTCACTTTCCAGACGTCTCCAATTTGGGTAATGCCTATAAGATCCCACTACTGAAATCCCTCTAGCCGCGCCACCTCGCCCACCCATGTGCCCCTCCACAGGGGTTTATGTAGCGTGATTTTGGTTCTCCCGCCGAGTGTGGCGGAGCGCCATGCCAGAAGGGCGGATCTGGTGATCTCCGACATGCTTTGAGGGATTGGTGAACCATAAAGCATGGCCTGGATCTGGAGGAGTCCCAAACCTTCAAGTTCCAAATGGTATGCCGAGTCAGTCCATCCTCCAGACATCCACTCATTGATCACCTACAGGCGTGTGGCCATATAGTAAAGATGTAAGTTTACCATTCCCATGCCTCCATCATATGGAGCCAGTTGGCAGTGGGTCAATGCTATGCGGAGTCTTGAGTTTCCCCACTGGAATGAGGTTGAGGCTCTGTCGGGGGCGCAACCTGCTCCGCAGGAGGTGTTAAGGTATGTTTTGTAAAATGTAGAGGAAGCGAGGGAGGATCATCATCTTGTACAGAGCAATCTTCCCCATTGGATTTAAGGGAAGAGTTTGCCAACTCAGCAGTTCCTCCTTGGTCCTCCTGAGTAACGGGGCCAGGTTAAGGGACCACGTAAGTTCAGGGTGTATTGCTACCCAAATACCCAGATACCTGAAGCTCAGACGCCGGATTGGGATGCTAGTTTGCCAGTCCACACACACCCACGAGGGGTTTAGTGGGACCAATGTGGATTTAGCAGGGTTGATTTTCAGCCCTGAGGCTTCTCTGAAGCGTTTGAGGAGTTGTAGGCATCGGGGGCCAAGGTGCGCAGGGTTTGCCATGTAGAGGAGTACGTCGTCCGCGTACAAGGCAATACGGTCTTCGTGGGATGTGGTCCATTGACATCCCTGGACTTGGGCGTCACATCTAATGAGACGGGTCAGGGGCTCGATGGCGAAGGTGAAGAGTAGGGGGGAGAGGGGACAGCCCTGCCTCGTGCCTCGACGCATGTGGAATTCCTCAGATAATACCCTGTTGGTCATGGACCGGGCTGAAGGGTTGGAGTATAGAACTTTCACTAATCCTCTAAAGTAAAGGCTGAAGCCTGTGTGGGTCAGTACGGCCTCCAGGTATCCCAAGCCACCGTGTCAAAGGCCTTTTCGAAATCTATTAAAAGGGCCAGGTATGGCGAGAGGCGTGTCGGTGAGCTAGGGTCACCTGTAGGCGTCTCGGACAATGTCTGGTACCTCTGCGTGGCATGAAACCACACTGGTCGGGGTGCACTAGGGTTCAGATGACCCTCTTGAGTCGACTCGCGAGGCGAATATTTTCACTTCGGTGTTAATGAGTGAAATTGCGCTGTAGTCCGAGCACTTAGTGGAGGGGGGGGTGGGGAGAAGAGAGAGTCTGTTTTGGGGATCACCACGATCGTTGCTGCGTCTGTGGCGCCGGAAGCCTCTTCTCTCCACAGCCTCTGTATATAGGGCTTGAAGGTGTGGGATCAGAAGGTCCCTGAAGGCCAAATAGTACCCTACTGGGTAACCGTGAGGGCCCAAGGTTTTGTTCGTAGCTAACAAGGAGACGGCCTAGCCAATCTCCTCCCGCGTTAGGGGCTGGTCCAGCGCCTGGGAATCCGTCTCGGATAGTCTGGGGAGTGGGACATCCCGCAGGAAGTCTGCACTGGCGTTTGTGTGCGAGAACTGGGTGGTGGAATAGAGTTGTTTATAATGAGACACAACTGCGTATTCAATTTCGGGGATAATCCTATTGGCAAGGGGATGGGTGGCCAGCCAGTAAAGGAGCTTACAGTTTTTGTCTCCCCACCCGTATATCCGCGCCTTAGAGGATCTCCACATTTTCCTGGCTGATTCCAGGGAAATGTGCCGGATTTCCTCACGAATGAGCACCTGCTGATGGGCCAGGCTATCACCCGTTTCCATGCCCTCTGCCCGTTCCAGGAGATTTGCACGGGCCTCCAAATGAACGAGGCGTATGTCAGAGGCTTGGTAAGCCTCTTTCATATAGCGCTTGGCGAAGCCTCAAAGTGTCACCTTCCCAGCAGCCCACAACGTGCCTGGGGAGGCGACCGATCCCTCATTCTGGAGGAAGTATTGCTTGATTTCCCCCTGTATTGCTTTCCTGCAGTCTGTCCTGTAAAAACCAGGCATTGAGGTGCAACATAGGGCAAAGGGAGCCGGTGTGGCGCCCTATGTCTAAAAGTAGTGAGGAATGAATGAACAACATGTCAATACCCGAGTGGGTGTGGTGAGCCGCGGATGTATGCGTGTATTGGTGGAGGCGAGGGTGCCACGTTCTCCAGTCGTCACATAATCCCAGCTGGGAGGCCCATGACTTGAGCTTCTTGGCGGACCTGGTTCGTTGAGGGGAGAGCTTACCGGATGCATCACATTCGGGGTTCATGACAGCATTGAAGTCCACCGTGATGCCCTGGTGCAGAGAAGGTAGTATGGTTGCTAGCTCGCAGAGAGAGGGGTCAGGACCGCTGGCGGTATGTAGACTGTGATCAAGTAGAGGGGGTGCCCTCCTACTGTGCCAGAGAGGGCCAGAAAATGCCCCTGGGGGTCACGGACTTTTTGGTTCAGAACAAAGGGAAAGGAGCGACAAAGGTGGATCGCCACTCCTCTGGACCCTCGCGTGTAACCTGCACAGTACACTCTGTCGAAACCCTGCCTTGCCAGGAAGGGGCAGTGGTCACCTAGCAGGTGGGTCTCTTGCAGCATAAGCGTGCAGGACCCAAGGAGAGCGGAGGCCTTAATGGCCGCAGCTCTTTTCACCTTGTCCAGGAGACCGTTCATGATGGGTCTGTGCAGAGTTTCCCGGGGGCGGCTGGGGTGCGAGTGCCCGGTGGGTTCTTTCCACCACAAACCAAGTGGATAGACGATCCTCTGGCATCCATGACTTGATCCAGGTCTCTATGAAGGACGCCACCAGCACAGGTTCTGCCCCCTCCGGAAATCCCACAAGGCAGAGGTTATTCCGGCGGGAGCGATTTTTAGTGTCTTCGGCTCTTCTATGGAGCTCCGACATTTGGGAGTGGAGCTTCGAGACCTGGCTTTTTAATGTTGACACTTCATCATCTACGAGGGATAACCAGGACTCTGCCTCTTTGATTCTAGCCGTGGCGTTGCGGAGATCTTGACGGATGGGTGCCATGTCGACCTGCACTTCACTGATCTTGGCCTCCACTGAGTCCTGTGAAGTGCGGATTGCCTCAAGAATAGTGTCCAAGTCCCCTCCGGGTAGCGAGGTGTCGTTAGTGGTAGCAGGAGTGGTGGCTGCGGTGTTTGTGGTAAACTGCTCCATTCGTTCTGGGAAAGGGGGTGGTTTCACTAGCCTGTCCTTGCCCATGCCTGTCGCTGGAATGAACCGACCCCCAAAGTTAGGACGCTGTGCGTATTCCACCGGTTGTCCGCTTCAGGTACGCTCTGATTCCTTAACCCGGTAGTCGGGGTGGGGCCCAGGCCGGGAAAGTGGACCGTGATGTACGGTCCACCCTTTGCCTCCCTTCGTTACCTTTCCTTGACCGGTCGACGGATCCTCAGTTCTGGAGGGCTCAGTATCCACACCTCTGAGTCCCACCGGAGGAGCCACGCACTCGCTCCACCTCTTTCAGAAGGTCTCCTTCGCCTCCCCGGTCATAGGGGTGTCAGCCAGGCTTCTTTGGGGGGGCGGGCGTCCAGATCAGGGCTCCTCCAGGTGCTTGTGCTCAGTGCCTGCAGCTGAGTCCGTATAGTTAGGGGGCTGGTGCAGGCCGGGGGGAAGGACGCCACTCACTTTAATAACTTCAGGTGCTTCCCCTACGTGCAAGACTCAGTCTCCTCTCAGACCAGGAGACTGGCTGGCGCCCTCAAGACCTCGCACCACCGGAGCACTAACCCCGCGGGATGCGTTTCGGCAATGGGCCACATCTACCTCCGGCTGCGCTGCGTCGAATCTCTGCTGGGCCGCAGGAGGCTCATTCAGTGTATGAGGGCTCCCCTGTGTCCCAGGATCAGCCAGCCGTCGTCCTCCACCACCTGGGGTCGAAGACCGCACAACCCTGAGCGGGACGTCAAGTTCAGGGATGTTAGGCCCCTCCAGGACCCGGGTCATATGCCGTTGTGAAAGTCCCTCCGGTTGGTCCCTCCGGTTCCGCCACTCTGCCTAATCCCCCGCCGGGGCGTGTCCGGCTGCAGTTGCAGGTCTGGGCTTCAGGATGCGGTTAGAGCGGCCGTCCAGGGGGACCTCTGATGTGGGCCTTGATTGTGTGGGGTGAGGTCGCAGGGTCACACAGGGCTGCCCCCATCGGTCCCGATGCAGGACCGCGTGCTGCCCCCACCTCACTGACCTGGGGTCGCGTCCATGCTTCAGGGCGGCGCTGCTGGCGGTTGGCTCTGCGCCTCTCCCTCTGTCTGATTCCTCTGTTCCGAGGTGGGGTTCGGAAGTATCCAGCCGGCAGCCCACTCCTCGGCAAACGGGATCCCTAGGCTGCCGCTCACGCACCACTAGGTATGTCACGGCCTGGGACCAAACCAGTACCAGGCAGCAGTAGCCCACCGGAGCAGGCGATCGGAGGGGGGCAGCCCCAGGGGATCACTCAATGGCCTCGCAGGAGCGGGAGCAGATCGTGCGTGGGCCTCACCGGATCAAAAAAGGGCTCTGCAGTTGCCCGGATGCCGCCATCTTGCTATCGGGTTCCTGTGTTTCGTCCCCTGTGCTGCGTGGGATCGCGCTACACAGCACTCACTAGGTGTTTTCTGCAGGGTGTGGGCTGCTGGTGCCCATGGGGATGGCTCCAAGTGCCACAGGCTCCGTAGTTCGGCATGGGCTGTGAGCGGATGACAGAGGGTTCCGGAGCCCTCTCAAAGTGCGACCGCCATCTTGACGCTCGTAGCCATGCCCCGAGTACTTGGGATTTATCCAAATTTAGCTTTAAGAGATTGTTATGCAACCTAGTGTTTGTATCAGCCAAACACACATTTATTGTTCAAGGCAATTGGGAAGTTTTAGAATAAAAGTGCAGCGAGCAAAACAGCTATTATCAGCATAATAGTAGAAACCAGCGCCATGATTGCTGATGAGACAGACAGGAGGGGCCAAGTAGAGGCTGAAAAGTGTCAAAATTGTGACTGACCCTTAGGCACACCATAGGGCACAAGGCAAAATGGAGATTGACAGCGTCGAAGGGCAGTGGTTTGTCCTCGATCCGAGAACCATTGTAAGGCATCATCTCACTCCTGCTCCATTCAAGCAAGAGAGGCAGGGGGTGAGACAGTGGTGGCTGAGTGGTACGGAAGGACCAGCCCAGCTCACTCCCCAGTCCACAAAACAATGAATGTCATCCAGAGCAGCTTAATGTACATGTTTTCTCCCTTGTGTGGAATGGAAGCCCACTAAGGCAAGATCAAGGAAACCTTTAGTTTCTAGGTGCTCAGAAAAGTGATTGTTGACCTCGGCCTCAGCTAATTTAAATAGTTGGGGGAGGAGGTAGATGATATAATTGGAGAGCACTTTGGGGGTCAGTGAAAGCTTTCTCCAATAGGGGTGATATAATAGCTTGTTTCCAAGAGAAAGGGACTTAACCAGACCTTATCAAGACATTGGAGGTATCAGTAATGGCTTGGCCAAGGATGTGAAAGGTTGATTTGAGGATCAAAATTGTACATGGATGTGAGGGGGACTCGGAACTGATGGGGCATAGCCTAGTTGAAGTCTTTCCACCCCAAGAGGTTTGAATGCTGGGTGAATTGTACTGCTGTTAGAGGGATGCTGACCAGGATAAGGAAAAGAGGTAGACTGGCAACAGCGGGTAGAGAACGGCCGAATTGTTTCTGTTTGACTAGAGAAATAGGAATCTAGTTGCTCGAATCTTGTTTAAAAGGAATTGGAGAGGAGAGACGGGTAGGCTTGGACAGGTTCCTTTAGGCAGATTAAGTGTATTGAGCAGATTAAGAATGCAAGCAGGACTCCCTAATGGCTATATACAACATCCTGGCAGACTGATATAAGATATAATGGACGGATGAACCATTGAGTCTCACCAACCATCCAACTTGTAACTTTTAATCTTATCCAGAAAATCCATCAAATAAAAGGAATCCCTCAAAGTTATACCCTGAGCTATTTTTAAACTAACCTGGATCCCTGCTATTATCCAGTGATGATGTATCCAGGACTCTCAAGGCTGGCTGAGTCCATCAAGGTGATGGTCACCTACGTTGGTGTGTAGAGGTCACCAATGATGATGCATGGCTTGATGAGTTGTTGATGTGGTGACCTCTTCAAATATCTTTGGATACTTGGACTACTTGAGCGGGTACCACTGATGGTCTTCATATCACTAGACCAAGGCCCTTGTGGTGTGCATTAGTTAATTTCAGGGAGGATGTGCATAAGTCTTTTTTTTTTCCCTCTCTCTCTTCCCTTGTGTGTCTATAACGATATTTCGATAGCTGACCTAAAATTGGTTGTGGTCCCTGGAGCAATAAAATAAGGATACTAAACGCTTGAAGAGGTGACATGGTAATTAATAAGCAAAGCCTCTTGGCTCTGGAGAAGCAAGGGGCCGTGATCTGAGAGACCATAAAATGGGACTAATAAATTACATGAATGCTACTACCCATGCGTCCTGGGCGATCGACATTGAGTATCTTATATGTCAGTTATGTAATGATTCTTTAGCCAAATGCAAGTGACAGAAAAACAAGTCAAAGGCATTGTTGCTGAGTAGTTATTGAATTTCTAGCACATATTTAGGGATGGAGCGAATGTTAAGTGCGCCCAAGGTAGGTTGAGGTCAACCTAAAATAAATAGGAAAAGCAAGAAATTAGTAAAATGAAAATTAACTCAAATAACAGTGCCAAATGTGTTGGCATAGCTAAACCTAGACTAATATAACAAAAGACTGGTGGGTCCAGACATGTACTTGACCAAGAAAAGTAAAAATGACATCCAAAGAAAAGTTTTTAAAAGCTTTAATGCCGAATGTCAATTGTTCCATCAAATTAGATCTCAAATATTTAATATGGCTAACAACTATTCTCTTGGAGGTGATGTTGAGAAAAGAGTTGAACAAAAAAGGTCTTTTGGATAGAAAACGATGAAACACCATGCCCTCCAGGCAGTTTGAATGACCAGACAGATTATAGGAATCTATTTTGTTAATGTATATAATGGGACATAACGGATATTGGCTTTGTGATAATTCATTACATACTTGGGTATTGGCGATACTGGCTTAAGCATGGTGCTGTACATAGTGGGATATTTTGGACAGTGGCAAGGGGAGGGTGCCTTACAGAGTAACATAGTGCCAGTTATTGCCTAAAAATGATAGTTTAGAAATAGAGGGTATGATGAGCGATGGCTTGGAAAGATCCTTTAGGAATCATGCATTCTCGCCTGGGGTAGTGCTTTGTAGACTGGTGCATTGTGGAAACTGGCATCAGTAGAGAGGAGTATAGGATGTATACAGCTTCTAGTTATGGGTATTGTAATATTTCATTAGCTCTCCTTCATAACTGCATGCAAAATCGGTAGGATGTAGGGTTGGTAGTGCCCACCACATTCCTGGAATGGAGCCAAATTCAAGTTGGGGCTGGCATTAGAAAATTTCCTGGGCTGTTTTGCATTCCCAGTCTACCTTTGACAACATCTCATACAGAGAAAAGCAACTAGGTTCATGAAGTAATTGTGCACATATTGGGTTTGTTCCTGTGACAATGTTTCTATTTGAGTGGACTGAGCTGGTACAAACTAATCCTGTGAACCTATAAGTACATCTTGTTGAGAAAACATTCAGTTGCTTTTTTTGGTGTTCCGGTTAACAATATAGTCAAACTTAATAAGACCTTTGCAGTTATTTGGAGGAGTGCTACTGCCTCATGAAAGGCACCAGACTTTGTTTGGTGAGGGCATCTGGGCCTATTCCCCTTTCAGAAGGTCCTGGTCCTAATCCAGTCCATCAGATGTTGAGCATAGTTCCTTACAGTGTCCCAATACATTGTCATAAGTACTGGTGCTGCCATAGTCTGACGTGGCTGGATTGCCCATAACTATTCTCTCCTCTTCTAGATATGTATGAGTTGCATCATTTTGTGAGGCAAGAAAGATCTTCATTCTAAATGTTTTGGATGCTATATTTGTTCCTTACTTGCATACTACTTCAGTACATTGTAAGCACATAAAAAGAAAAAAAAGAAAAAATAGAGAATGTTACAAATATTGTGGCTATATTAGTACCATCTTCAGGTGATGCTTTAGACTGCTTGAATAAACTGCCCCTATCTTTAGTACTGGAGGTTGAAATTAAATCTCTTGCACAAACTAAAGACAAGCTATGAGGTTCTTCTCCCTTGAGGGAACAGTTTGGTTGTCATTGGTTCTTTCGGTTCAACAAATGGATTGTTTTGTAACGCCTTTATATAGAATTTCTGATATCTTCACTTTGCTTTTCTCTATTGAGCCGGGTTTTACAGAGCACTCTTCTCCTCATCCTCCTTCTTTTTTTATTTTTGACCCAGGTTAAGGTTTGTAGAACTATAATGTTCAATGTTTCCTATGTTTACCGCAGTGCTGTAAACTGTGGTCCATCTTTGACGCCCTTGGAGTGTTCAGCTTCTAGCAGCAGAGATTTAGTATCATCTTCTTTGTCCACTGAAGAGGACAGTGTGCATTGTTTAGTACACCTTCAGCATAACATGTAAAATGGCATATTTGGTATTGGTGGTATTATATTTGATCTGAAACTCCTCTTTGGAGGTTTCAGCTACGCAAATCGGATGAAGGCTAAACACAACCCACCAAGTTAGTCCTTAACAGTCATGTAATAAGCATTACAAACTTGGGAATGTGATTCCTCCTTCAAAACCCACTATCCGCCCCTTCAAAATCCCTAGCACTGATGACACGTCTAATGCAGCATTACTTTACAATATGGACGCAACCCATTTTGAACCATTGGTGTCCACAGCTTTAGACACAAATATAGTATCAACTTAGTGTTCCTACTCTTAATCCTGTTCAATTGTGATAAGTTTGAAAAGTATTCTGACTTTTCATCTGGAAGCATCATAAATTTCTTTTCAGGACCTCTGAGGCAGAGGTTTCAGCTCTCCGGCAGCATCGAACGATTTAGAGAATTTCTCAGGCAGAGCAAGCAATGACTGATTTTGTGTGCCCAACTGTTCCTGGCAATTTGGAGCTTACTGTGACATTTTTGGGATTGCAGTCTTTTATGCCTCATTTCTAAGAAAAAATTATCTACATTCCAACAGATAACACAGTGACCTGGTTATATTTAAACAATGTGGAAGGGACAAAAAGCTTCTGGTTTGAGCTAGTTGGTTAAATAGCCGTTTGAAAAATGTTCTCCGCTGCTGTCCATCTAAAGGAGAAAATTAGTAAATGAGTATTCAGGTAGATATTCTGGCTAAGTTATACCATGCTGCTCATGATTGGCAGATACATCAGTTAACCCTCCATTTACTTTTCAGCAAGTGGGTGTTTTGTAGACCTTTTGCGATGTTGAGAAATCTGTCTTATGTCAGGGAGCATGAAGACTCTGGGAAATGTTCTGCTTGATTGGTCAGTGAAATTTCTAAATGCATTTTTGCTGACTGTGATCAGCAGAATTCTTAATAAATTTTTGAGTTCTTCAAGTTGAATATGAGCTGTTCATTCTTTTTCTGGCCTCAACAGATTTGTGCCTCTGACCTTACTGCTCTTCACAAACTTAATTCCGGAACTTCTTCAGGTTCTGGATCTCTTTTCAGTTTAATGCAGATTTCCTATTCCTCCATGCCACTTCTGACCACAAGAGCCTTGCTCCTTATAAAGCCTACGCACACTTGAACTTGTTAGAAGGGAAGTAGCTTTGTTGGGATATGTAGACGATTTCCCTAAACAGCTGCGCAAATTCCTTGCCATTGCCCTTTTACTTGCAAAGAGGGAGATAGCGCCCCGATGGGGCAGTAGGGTTACCCCTACAACGAAAGCTTGGCTCAATAGCCTCACATTTTGTAATACAAATTGCGAACTGTATGCAACAACTCAACCCCCTGCATCTATGCCCAAGGATATTTGGAGCCCCCTGAATAGCTACTTGCTTGAAATTGGCTCTACCCCTACTTCACAGCAGCCTGCAGGGATAGTTCCCACCGGGTTGGGGTAATCCTACATTACTATGTTTTCTATAGACGTATCTCCTATGTCAGGAGCGATGGGTGGTGGGCTTGAATGGAGGGGATTGTTGCCCGGTTGCTCAAATGTTGTTAGTACAGTATGTAATGTATATGCCGCCCCAACATAATCGTGCGTTGTTTGAGAACATATCTTCTCAGTGAATATTTCCCTTTTTTTTGCATTGTCGCAGTGAGTAACCATGTTATGCTTGTAATGCATTTATTTGAAAATGGTAAATAAAGTTTTTTGTTTTTAAAACTTGTTAGAAGGGAATAAGGTGTGATGGATGTGGCCAGGAATGACTAGGCGCCTATATAAACATTTCCTTAGATGATATCTTAACTTACATTACACATTTAGCAAACTGAGATCTGTGTAGACTCCAGCTAATATCTTAAGATAGGGCTGCCAGTTTATTATCTGAAGGCATTTTCTCTATACAACAAGGCAGTTGACTTATCTCTCATTTTGCATTTCTTAACCACAAATCCTACTATGTAATGACATTATCTTTAGTCCTTGCCTCTTCAGTATGCAGCTTCAGCTTACAGCATATTGTTACATAGATCTTTTGACCTTCAAATATCCTTTCCGATAAGGTGTTGTGCTTAATCTGGGGGACACCAGGGCACCTGCACTTGGCCTCCACTTCAAAATTTAAAGCGACTGCTAGAAACATTTTCTTGACTGGTCTGTTGTGCAGACAATTCGCAAATAGTTATGAATGAGTCATAGTAAGGTTTGCGAATAAAGGAATCATTATGAGGTAGTTTTTTTCCTTTTTTGTTTTAATGAGGATATTTTAAAAAAACGAAAATCAAACTACCACTTTCATTGATTTAATCGGATGGATTCCGTGATTTTGGATTATATATAACATATTGGTCTATCCTCAGACTTTTTTTTATTCTGGACACTTGCTTGATTTGATCCAGCGGAAGTGAATATTTATTTCTTCATCTGCTGCACCGGGCCCACAATTATTACATTTTCCTCTTTTATGAAATCTTACTCTAAGCTCTATTTCCGTACATTACACCGAGACATTGGTCCTCTGTTGGATCTTTCATCGTCGTAGTGAGGGATGAGAATTCAGGATGTCAAAATCGTTAGCCAGCCAATGAAGACCATTAATTGGTGACCAACTCACAAGTTCGAAATGAGATTCAAATACACTACTCTCAAGACCATGCTGTAAAAATAAAGTATCGCAAATGGAAGACCCAACCTCCTGAAGAATTTTAGTCTAACCAGGATAATGTAAGCCAGAAGCTCAGCAGTCGCAATACAAAATTAAAGCAGCAGAACTTCGTTTTCTGAAAATAATTTGACGATCTCTGTTATGCATTTAGAATCAAATCTGTTAAGCGCAGTTTGAAGGAAAGAACATCATGACACAATAACAGACTCAGGCAATTTTTGATAAACCACACACTTAGTCAAATATTCTAAAAAGGATGGTTTCCAAAATTATTTTAATGAGGATGGTTTAGCATTACAGATTCCCACTACCAATGAAGGTAGGAGGATGGTTCAAAGAAAGTTAATTTAGACAGGACAAAGAGGTAAAGTCAAAGTCCACTGGGGAAAAGTCCATAGGCATGGGCAAAGGGAATAGAGCAAAATCAGGAAAGTTCAGATCTGGTTTCTCACCAGACAGTCCAAAAGAGTTCAGCAGGCAAGCTCATTGTAAGAGAGAATCGTAGGCATAGAAAGGTAATTAGGCTGTCAGCAAAAAGGAATACCATGTCGATCAGCAGGCGCAACTGGAGCTGCAGTAGGAAACGGAAAAAGAGCTGTGCCCCAAGCAAAGCCAAAGCCTCTCAAGAGCCGTGGCCCCCACTCCTTTGGGGTGTCAGTTCTACTTGTAGAGATGCAGTTGTGACATCAGTAATCGGTCCACAATAGTCTGATCATCATGCGGTTATCCTTCCGTTCGTCAGGTACAATTTTGCTACTCCAGCATGGTTTCCTATGCATATCATGAGAAACTACTGTCCTTTCCGTCCTCACAGGTTAGTCGCCAGAAAGAGAAATTACATTATTGCATTCCATGGTTTTTGTCCAAGAGTCAGGTTCACACCACTTCACTCCACAGTGAACACTAGAAGAATGTCCTTTGGTCTGTAAATGCAACATTTCGCATAACTAACAAAGCGATATTTGAAGAAACGTGCAAAGTCCATTGTATTAGGCTATGAAACAATGCAGCTTAGGAAAGAAAGATCATGAATTAATGGATTTAAAGTAATTATTTGTTTCTTCAGTATAGTATATTCATAATTCGAATCAAACATAATGAATTAAAGCAAACATTTTGTATTAAAAATAACTAATGTCAGTTTATACTGCACAAAAATAACTAAAGTTAGGTATGGCCTACTCATAAGATTTGCAAAATACCTACATGTAAATTACTCTTAAAAATCATTTTACTAAAATTGTTTCTGACATATTTATGATCCTAATAATGTTGAGTATCACTACCTAAATATTATTCATGTAAGTTATATCTCAGTTTTGCACAAACTTCGTCTGCATGATGCTTTACAATAAAAGCAATAGAAATGCTAAGTCACGTCATCAGAAGTGCATTATTTTGTCAATAAAAACTCCATAAATCGTTTTTCATAAGTAGTTCGTTATAACACTCTAATAGTAAACATTTTTCTCTCTTTATATTTGAATTTCTCTATTTCTACACATCAAGGCCCACTTTTATGGTGCTGTTACTTGACTCTTCTCAGTTTGTTGTTTTTCTCAATGTGTGCAAAGTGCATATTTAGGTTTCTGTGCCTAAATCAGTAAATATGTAGTGTAAAGAATAATCAGATTTTGAGGTCTATCCATCTTAACACCCAGACTAGCTGAAGGTAACCAGTGCTGAATGGGTCTGCTCACCAGTGGTGTGTGTATTTGAAACTCCCAAAGAGCATGTTCTTTGCTGACTCATAAAATGCCATTTTACAGATGTATTTCAAAAAGCTTTCCTGTGTGGGAAAGAGGAAAGCCTCTGTCACATTTTCTTTTTAGGTCTTTGAGACGTGTTGTGTTCAGAATATCGGCTTTACTCTCTGCCCACTTCCCGCCCATGTTTTCAATTGGCTCCTTTGACTGTCTTTTGGAAATGTTTTTTCTTTGGGTAATGTCTTTAGTCGTCCCTCCTTAGTTCCTCCTTTTTTACTGTTGTAACCTTCCATGAGGACTGCCCCTGTTACATGTGAGTTAACTCTGTACGTTTTATTTACAGTTTGTGAGCACTTTATTGTTAATCAGTTTTTCATAGCTGGTGTTGCAGGCATGACAGCTAAGCACTTCCCCGACCATAATGGTTTTTAAAATATCTTTTTATTTCTTTTGTTGCAGTGCGGCATGCTGCACTTTATCTTGAAGTATGGCGGCCGTGCCTTTGTTTAGTTCTGCATGGCGCGGCTCGCCCACCTCCATTTTTTAAACAACTAAAAACATACTTCAACTCTCAG
The DNA here is from genome assembly GCA_963921515.1 of Calotriton arnoldi. NCBI lineage: Eukaryota > Metazoa > Chordata > Amphibia > Caudata > Salamandridae > Calotriton > Calotriton arnoldi. The sequence continues at coordinate 300,415 of CAWUFW010005593.1, forward strand.
CACGGCGCCTGTTTCACGAGTGCTGCACTTTCTTTTACTTGCAGCTTTGGCGCTGCATCTTCCCATGGGGTGGCCTCCCTCCACCAAAAAAAGCCTGCCTATTCTACACTTCTTCCGGCCCCGCTGCATGCTCAAAGAGACTGCGTCTTCGTCTTCAGGCGGTCGCTCTGCCTGGAATAGATGTGCCGCTGCCGGCCATTTCAGAAAAGGTCGCCTCTCCACCGCAGCGGCACGTCACATATGAACAAATATCATACTCCCGCTATCATGAACCCCATATAACCCACGGCATCCTCCCCATACACACCCCTTCCTACTACTTCCCCCGAATTCAGCCACGGAGAGGCAGGCTGCAGGCCGTGCTCGGCTTCTCCTGGGATCACCTCTGTAGCCGCAGGGAGCACAGTGATCCTGCGCTGAGCCGGGTTCTGACCTGCCCACCTCCTCTCCTCCCCGCAGCAGCTGGTCCGCTGCCGCCTCGACCGCTCTGCAGCACGCAGGATGGCGGGGTCACTGGTGGAATGACAGCCACCTGGCGATAGTAGGTATCCTTCATACTTGTATGTGTGTGCGTGCGAGAGAAAAGAGAGGTGGCGTGGGCCCTCCTTGGCCCTGGGCCTCGGCACAACTTCTGTGCCTGGCGCTCGGAGCTCCCCATGCTCTACCAGCCCAAGTCAACAGGCAGCTGCCTGGCTCTCATCCCACATCCTTTCTGGCACCTCCCTCCCCATTCACTACTGCGTCCTTCCCTCTCTACTCATTGCTCGTCTGTCCCCCAACCCTGCCTTGCTGCTGTTTTCAGATTGCTGAGTCTCATCATCCTGGAACCCTCCCCCAACTCGCTATTATGTCCTTCCCAGTCTCTTTTCATTGCCTGTCCCCCAACCCCTCCTGCCTTGTTGCCATTTTCAAATTGCTGTTCTTCAGGTCATTTCTAACTCTGAAGCAACATTAATTGCTGGGGTTATGTGCAGGGGAAGGGCTGGTGCCTCGGGCCAAGTTAGTGTGCGTGCAGCCAGCTCATCCTGATGGATAAGCATACAACACCGGGACGAGAAAACATTTCAGGTGGCTACTACAGTTTAAGATGATGTATGCTTTAAAGGGAAATTATCTTGATTTAGGCATTAGTATACAAACAAAAATTCTTAATGTTGATATTAAAAATGCCTTGAAGTGGTTGCGTCAGTATTTTGCAGCGATTTCCTGAAAAACCCCAATCACGCATTTATCTACAAAGAATTCACACATCAGCAGTCACGAGCAACACACAATACCCTCACAGCTCCTCTTAATGCAGATCCCCGCTAGGTGTGATTGGTAGGCTAGAAAGGGAATAGGAACAGTATGGTTATGGGGTTAGGAATGAGGGAGATGAGTGTTGAGGTGACCCGTGTCATTGTTACTTCACTCGCCATCACAGCTACTTAGGAGTCTTTATGACAATCCAAATCGCTACAGTAATTTTTTTTTTAAGCCAGTCAGATGCTTTAGAAATGGACAAACATACTATGTACTATTGCTTAATACCAAGGGCTTCATTAAAATATTAATTATTTGAATCTTGCCACTTTTGATGCCTCGGGTAGTCATTGTTTCGCCTGTTGCACACTTTTAACTGGACCTTTTTGTCTCTACATCAAAGAACATTGTGTTTTCATTTGTTTGGACTCTTACCCCGACCTGTACAGTTTTTTATAAGGAACTGTGGAACAGAATATAGCCCTGAGGAAGTCGCAGGACATTTTCCTTTTGAGCGACGAAACACGTGTTGGCTTTTTGAGGCTAAAGATTTTCACAACTAAACAAAAGATCAAAAAGGAATAAAAAGAAAAAGACAACTGCTAACTTTTTGATTGTTGTTAATGACATTACATATTATCGTGTGCTGGAGGTCTGCTTGTATATCATTTATTTTCCACCTCCCCTTCCTCGTAACCTATTTCCCATTTTCTGGGTCTCAAGTACCGCAAGGTCTTACAAATAGCAAGAGCGCTATACAAATATAATCACACCACTGCAAACAAAAAAACAAAAGTAAAAGACATTGTCATTTACAACGTCAGTAGCTGAGTTCTAACTTTCACAAATGCGAGACCGATTGCATTGCAAATGCTTGTTTGCACAATTGCATCCGGCAATAGAAGGCGAGCAGAATGGAAGAAGCGAGTTTCAAAGCTATAAGTCGCTTTTCAACCTTTTTCCTTACAGCCAGTGGGTTGGGGCAAAGAAATAGTTTAAAAGAAAAGTCAGTGCTACCTTTACTTCTAATTATCTCCATAGGAAAATTTGACGGTTGTTGGTGCAACTGTAAACTTGCCTGCTTTCTCAGTGTTTTGAAGTTCACTTGCCATCAAAATGTGACGCTGGCATTTTTGGAGACTCTTATCCTTTTCCTTCTCGTCATGAAGTTAATTGGTGTGCGTAAGTCATGAGCTGTTGTGCCAGTTTTAAATGTGCGGTTGGGGAGGGTGAGAGGGAAGGAAATTATTCAAAGGTGAATCGGGCATCATGCTAATAAAAGCATAAAAGTTTTTACTTATTAAAAATGTTCAGAACGTTTTGACAGCACATATTTTTTAAGACTTGCAAAAATAACATCTATTGCATGCTGGTATTTTGTAAAAGGAGCAGGGTGTGCTGCTATTAAGAGTAATTCCCCAGTCCCCCATGTCCTCAAATCTGTGGGCGTTAAAAAAAAAAACCAAACAAGCATTTGCAATGCAATAGGTCTCGCATTTACGAGTTGTAAATGACAATGCCTTTTATTTAGGTGTTGTTTTTAAAACAAATAAATAAAAGGCATTGTCATTTACAATTCCAATAGCTGAAACTCTTGCAAATGCGAGACCTATTGCATTGCAAATGCACTTGAGCTATCAACATTTTTAAAAAGCATTAGGAGAGAGCATGTCCTGCCTGCAACAGCAGGCAGGGCAAAGCTATTTGAGAAAATAGTGCTCGGAGGCTGTAATTAAAGCCTACCGAGTAACAACACACATAACCGGGGGTGTCGCCATGGGAGGTTACAAAATGAGACAAGGCGGTACTAAAGAGGGACTACTAAGCCTATTGACCACTGAACAGCCACTGTTTACAGTGGACAATAACACAAGCCAATGAAAAATATGAGCGGAGCTTCAAGTCCCTACCTGAATACAGCATGCCTCGCAGCGCATGCGCTGCCCAGGATCGACCTAAAAAGGGGAAGGCAGGGGAGAGGAGAGGGAGTAAGAAGTCCAAGTACAGATTGGGTTATTGTTGTAATGTGAGGCGGAATGAGGAAGAAAAATATGGCACATTCAGGGGAAGGGATTGAGGAGAGTTCTGACCTGGCGGTAGAGACTCTATTGGAGGTATCAAGTTCCTGTCTGATACTGTTAATGTTGTCATTAACAAAATTATGAGAATCCATACATATAGAACCGTTATCTCTGGTGAGGGAGGATGCAGTAGCCTGTGAATGATTGTGGGCAGTTTCATAGATCTGTCCTTGGTGAGATTGATTTGAGAGCTGCGGCAAGAAGCTTTAACCGAGAGGATGGAAAACGAGTACATTCTTTTAAATTAGAGTTGGGAAATAAATGCAGATATTTTCTTTAATTCTCCATGGTCCAAAAGTCTCTTGATGCTGGATGACAACTAAGGGTCTTGATTTTCAGCAAGGACTTCCTGGAGAGAGAAGTGATATCTGTGATAATGTCTTCAATGGCAGAATTGAATTTGTCAGATAGACAAATATGTTCATAAGAAGCAGGTAGAGGCAGGAGGTAGAAGCAATGGGGTAGTCAGGCTGTTTTAACCTAATAGTCAATAGTTGTGGCACCAAGTGTATTCATCTTAGGTTAGAACCAATGGCAGTGGTGGCGTGAAAAGAGAGTAGCGGATTTTCTTTACTTTTTGCAGTTTATATAGCGTGAACACGGCCCAAGAGCATTTGATCGCTTCACATGAGTGTCAGTTACATTACACAAGGTTAGATTCACGGACACATGAAGGGATTTGCCCAGAATCACAGGATGTTGAGCCGATACCAGGACTTGAAACTGGTTCTCCAGTTCCAAAGTCAGCAGCTCTGACTGTAGCAGCATATCCTCTCCCCATATAAGGAAATGGTCAAACAAGTCTAAGATTATTGTATCCACAGCCCGGCGGACATAGGGCCTGATTTAGATCTTGGTGGATGGGTTACCCCGTCACAATGGTGACGGATATCCCTTCCTCCGAAATATAAATCCAATTATATCCTGTGGGATTTATATTTCGGCAGACGGGATATCTGTCACTGTTGTGACAGAGTAACCTGTCCACCAAGATCTAAATCAGGCCCCTAATCTTCTTTAGAGATAAGGTTGAGCATGAGACATTTGCCATGAGTGGGTTTTCTTAAACGAAAGAGAATATCAATTCAGAGGTGATTGCATCAGAGGCTTTATCCCACCTGATAATGAAATCGCCAAGGAAGATAGTGTAAAAAGGGAGAAGAGGGCTGGAGGTGAGGAGTTCCAGAAGCTCGGTTAGGAGAGTGTGGTTGTTTTCAGTCTGATGGCATATCGCCACTAATCTCAGATTGTTTGTATTGACAAGAAGAGATCAATGTGAAGGGGTTCAAAAGAGGGGCACAATAGTTTAAGAACAGGTGAAACTATAGATTACTTTGTGAAATACAGCAATTCCACCTTGGTTTTCCAAGGTGATCCGGCCTGATAATTCAGGGTGGACGAGAAAGTCACTGATGACCCGAGAGGAGTGATTCAGCACATTATCAGTTAGGACAAGAATATCAACGTCAAGATGGTTGCAGAGATGTCGGTGCAGTTTCCAGCAGTGAATCTGTCATTTAGGACAGTACTGTTTATGGTAGTCAGGATTGTCTGCTGGGGGGAAGCAGTGGATGACACTGATCATAATGAGGTTTATCAGGCCATATGATACACTGCACCGATTGCAGCCCGGGGAGTTCGAGTTTGTGGGTCCACAGTGTTACAAAAGGCAGTGAGATCTAGGAAGATCAGGATCCATAGAAATCCACGGTCTGCTATTACTGCCACACTGCATACTTAATTCCATTACAGGAATTATGCATCTTTTATTTTTAGCAGCACATCTGCAAGAAGTGTTCCGCTCCTTTCAAAACAATAGAGCAGAAAGTATCTTATTTTTGTGCACTCAAGTTTGGGATATAATTTTGTTTTCTTTGTACTTCAAGCAATATCTGCTCTGCGTTGTACTCTGTGGTGTAGTTCTCCAAGCAGTCCAAGGGCACCTCGAGCTCCTCATCTGTTTTCTGTGTATTGTATTGTTTTTCGTGTACAATGTATTCTATGCATCATGTTTTCTACAGGTATTATTAATAAATGCCAACATTCGAGAACAAAGACATTTGGAAAAGTCGTCTGCTGTCCTGTGCACCTATCAATTATTCCGTTCGTATTGTTTTCCGTATGTTTCCTTCATTCACCGTTTTCTACACCCACGTACTCCTCAATCGATTCCTGCATACCTTATTGTGTTTTCTGTGCTCACGTGCTCGTCAACATATTTTCTGCACGCCATAGTGTCTCGCGTTCTGGCCTCCTTAAGGGATGTTAATGGTGCGGGATTCTCTTGGTCATTCACAGTAAAATTAAAAATAAACCCCTGCTGTGCCATTCTCACAGTTAAAAAGGGTGTGTTGAGTGATACAACATTCCGATTTAACATTCTAAAGGAATGCAGTGCCTTGCAATGTTAGCAGATGCAAACAGCCAAGGCGCTGGGTCACAAAGGTGACACCACCAGCACTTTGCATCTTGGGGCTAGGAGAGGTGGGTGGCACTTTCTCTATTTTTGTGTAATATCATGCTGTTTTCCTTACACTTCGGATTTCTGTGCAAACGTTTACAGTGTTGTATTTAGTTTTCAATACTTCCTGTGCAGTGTTCTTTGGGCATCTCTTATCGGGAATGCACCTTATTTCCCGTTTTCTCCTACTCGCTATTTAGTCTCTGGTGCTACATTTCTCAAGACCTACTACAGCCAGCATAGACTCAGTACCTTGTTTGAACAGAGAGTTCATTGGGTTCCTGCCAGTTGCTGATGCAAGAAACACGGCTGTTGGTGCAGCACTCGAACCCTGCACCTCGACGGCTGCCCATGGTCGAAAGAAAGCTTAGCCTGTGTCCTTGCTGGCATATAGGCCAAACCCTGAAAAACAATCGGAAGCATCAGACTGTCACGTCCCCCATACCTGCAGCCCAGGGTACCCTGTGTGTAACTGCAAAAGCCCGTTCTCCAGTAACTATCATTACTCCCTTAAATGGGAACCGAGACCTCTTGCTAGGAACTGCTGGAGAGGGCTGTAACAAGATTTTTGATTGTGTGCGCTGAAGAAGAAGTTGCACTAACAGTTTGAGTAGATACTGCCCGGAAACAGAAATAACGTCACAGTTATATGCACTAGTTTTTTGGGGGGGTTGCTTCTTTGTGTCTGACTGTTTCTAGACCCATCGCCAAGCACTGGGCGCACATTTCTGCTTAGGAGTGAGGGAGCTTCTCTCTGCCACAGCCCTCCTGTCCTTGTTCATGGTGCACATCTAGAAACGGATCCCATGACGGAATTACCCCCCCGGACATTTGTACATTTGTGCATTACACACTAGGTGCTAGCGCAAGCATTGCATTTTACTCTCCACCTCCCTCCCCTAGCAAAGCAATAGCCCTAAAATGTGTGTGCGTACACGGGGAGGGGGATAATGCATTTAGAATTCTGGGGGTGGGCGCATGCGAGTATCTTACGTGCACGCACTCGGTATAGAAATATCCAATTTTAGGAAATGTACGGTGACGCATGTAGGAATTTTAAAAATTTGCTTCTTAATCCACGTTGCAGGAAGACATTCATTAGAGACACGCACACACGTTGGCGGCACCCGCGCTTTACTTTAACATGGTTAAAGGTAAAGCGCGGCTGCCACGATTGCTGCAAAAGTAATGAAATTGAAAAAAAAAATCTATTTCTTTACTTTTTCAACAATCGCGGCACCCGCGCTTTACCTTGAACCATGTTAAAGTAAAGCGCAGGTGCCGCGATTGCTGCAAAAGTAATGAAAAACAAGCATTTGCAATGCGGCTGGCTGCCCGGTGCGCGGCGACACTGCGGGGACGACATCACTCGGCGGCTCCTGGGGTGCGACGTTGCTGCTCCTGACGTACCTCTGGTGTCCGTGCGCGAGACAAACATAATACATTTTCTAACCCTGCACAGTGTCTTTATTTCGGCTCGAGTAACCTTGACGTCACAAGAGTTGTGACGTAAAGTAGCGAGACTGGCGTTGCGAGCCCCTCGGCTGGTGGCAAAGTAGCAAGTCTGCGCGAATGCCAAAAAAAGTACTTCGGAGACAGTATAACACCGCCAGTATAACGCCGCATGTAAAAGATCCAGTCCGGGTGGGCGGGGCCAAAAGGAGACAGGGCGGTAACAAGGAGAGACTAAAAAGCCTCACTCACAATCGAAAGCCAGCGTTTTGCATTAAAGATGATGCCAGCCAATGGAAAGAAGGGGTGGAGCCGAGACTTCACTTCTGAAATCGGCTTGATTACAGGAAGCCTCGCAGAGCGAGGAGCGCATGCGCGCTCCAGCGCTAGGTCTGCGAGACCTAAAAAGTGTACAGATATAGCTACACACTTGCACGGGCCCGATAGGCCTAACCTACCACCACTCTGCACCAATGACCTTTGATCTGGGGGACTTATGAATTGTGTGGAAGGAGAGTAAGTTCCTTGCACGGAGTGCCGAAGCTTTATCAGCCACATCAGTATTGCCAATGGCATTTTCTAAAACAAATGTACTCGACAAAATGCACTTTATAACGAAAAACTGAGCATCATTCTCATCTCACAGTTGTAAAAGGTAACCATGAACACCAATTGTGTTAAAATATATTGAATAAGATAGATCACCTTCCACTCGCCCATACATCTACTTTAAATTCCTTATTCATGATTTATTAGAACAGAGCAACGCAGAACACAATTTTTGGTTGTCGGTGGGTGGGGAGCAGAAGTGGAGTTAGCACTCTCCCGCCCTCTATTCCTATCCTTGACTCTTGGGCGCTTATAGGAAAAACCCAAGCTGCTTATAATTTAGAGGAATCCTGCCCATTGCCGCTGTATTGTCTTGTTAGGTCATGCAGTGTCCGTAAAGGTAAAGGAAAAATACATGCATTAGTTGTGATCTTCCGAGCAGTGCTTTACAGGATATATTTAAGCAAAGCAGGAGTCATTCAATTTGTTTTCCCTAAACATCAATGGGTTTTAAGTCATAACAAAACCTGTGTTTGTCCTTACAAAGTAGACTGAGTGCATTGCAGCACTTGCAGAAACCTTGTGTTGCCTAATGTGAACAAGCATTTGCAATTCAATAGGTCTCACATTTGCGAGAGTTTAAGCTATTGGCATTGTAAATGACAAGGCCTTTTATCTGTTTTGCTAATTAACACATAAATAAAAGGCAGTGTCATTTACAATGCCAATAGCTCAAACTCTTGTAAATGCAAGACCTATTCAAAGAAGCGGCCGCCATTGTCCCGGGCTGCTTGGAAAGTGAAAGCATGCATGGCGCGCTGAATGTTGTAGTAAAGCATGTCGTGCCTGCATTAGTAGAAACTCATTAAAGAAAATAGTGCTCACAGACTAAAAACGACGTACCTTGTAACCGAAGTAAAAGAGCCAGTCCTCATGGGAGGTTACAAATAAAGACAAGGCGGTACTAAGGAGGGACTAACAAGCCTATTAATGAATCAGAAACCAGCATTTATGAAGGGCAATGACAAATATGGGCGGAGAATGGGCGGGGCTGGCTTCTACTCCATACTCTAATACAGCATGCCGCAGAGCAGCACACGCGCTGCCCAAGCTCGACCTAAAAAGGGAGTGGGTGTTTTTGTTAAATTTGCTTAAATAATAAGAAGCTGCCTTTCCTTCTTTTTGTTTGTCCTGTTAATTATGGAAATGAGGATTTTGATTGGAAGTAAGGTTTATATTTGGTTCTAGTGACTTTGCACCGTTTGAGACTTTTTTTGTTTGAAAGTCTGTTGTCCTCCTTTGTTTTTTCTCTGAGAAACAAACGTGGTTGATGTGGAGTACTACAGTTTGACTGGCATTACATGTGTGAATTTAGATATGGCATTGTGTTATTAATATACAATACACAATATAAGGGGGTGTCATTATTTATAAGGCAGGCTTACTATTTTTGACAGAGGATCCTCATGTCAAGATATATAAGGCAGGCCTACTGGTTTTGTCCGGGTGTCACATTAATATGTCATTCCTATTGGCGTTGTCAAGGGATCACTGCATTAATATGAATAAGGCAGGCCTATTGGCTTTATCAGGTAGTATCCGCATTAATAACAATAAAATTTATTTTGCTTAGCAATATACCGCCATGGTTTCACTATTAAAACCAATGGGAACAATATTCATATTCAGATGCAGTCATTATAAGCAAATGCATTGCAGTGTTTTTCAATAAAAGCTACCAGTGAAGCAACAAAGGTTCAAAACAATCTCAAACATATATGTCTGAGTCATTCTTTAATTGCTTCAGGCCACATAATGCAGCCATTGGGCCAACCACTAGGGGCCTCTGGACTCCAGAGACCAAAAGCAAACTCTTCTGCTCTTGGAGTGTTTTAAATCGTGATTAAGCTCTACTGGGGTTATGCTCTATAGTCCCCAGGAAACAGTTAACTTTTTATAAATCACTTATGGAGGCTACTGCACTCCCTGCAGCCCCACACAACACTCCGAGAAGACCACAGCTCACATTTGGAAATCCATGGGCAAAGAAAATAGGTAAATTAGGGCCCACGTTGGGCATTATGGGGCAGAAAAAAATATTTTATTGACTGGTCCAGAGCGGTGAGCAAATCAGCCTTGCTGCATTCTTATATGTGTTTTTGATGGGTGCCCCAGTCCCACCTGAGACTCGCAAAGCTTCAGATATGATTGATGGTCCAAGAGGGAGACGCAAGTCCATTGAAGCCTTGCCAGCTTCCTGCGTGCCTTCTAGGGTAGCATGGGAGCAGGCACCATTCTCCTCTGCTCCCGTCCAGCAGAGTAAACTTTGGTTTCTGGCTCACACCCATGGTGGGAGCAATCTGCATTTACCTGCCCATGAGGAACACAGGCAGAGAGTTACAAAGCATGCTCGACACACACACCCACCCAGACACTGGTACAGGGCCGGAAAAATGTGCTTGGCCTCCACACACTGCTGAACTGGGGAATGGAGATGGAGTCCTCAGGGCAGAGAGCCTTGTGCCAGGCCTTCTGTTGCTGCCTCCTTTGTGTATCGGTAGATGGGGTCCTCGGGACATTGGACACATAGGTATGGGGCTCCTGGGGCCAAACGTGGGTTAAGGAGCGGGAGCCACGCACACCCCTCCTTACAAAAGTTAAAAAGAATATCTTGCCATTGAGATCTATGTCACGACCGACTGCCCCCCACCCAAGGCCCTTGCCCCCCTTGTGGTAATGGTAGAAGTTGCTGTGGTGTGCTTATTTTCCTGTCTTCTTTGTTTGAGATGGCAAATCTTGAAAAATGATTAATTCATGAACCATTGGGTTAGTTTTCTTCCTCTTGGGTTCGCTGTGGTTCTCGTGGCCAGGGCTAGCAACCAGGAGCATTTTCAGCAGGCCTCCTGGCCTCTAAAGGGGCACATCCTCCAGGGAGCTGGTTTTCTGGCTCCCTACACCAGGCTTATTCTCTGCCTGGCTCCTTGTCTCCCACTCCTGCTGGCGGAGGCATTTTGTTCCACTATCAGCCAGCTGAACATCCTCTTGCCCATACTCCTCAGGCCCCAGATACTCTTGGCTGTCTTGCAGAGCACCAGTGTACAGTAGAGTCCAGGTCTTTATCCCTGCTGGTCCTCAGGGAACATAAGGGGCCCAATGCCCTGGCCCCGGAGTGACTCGTCCTAGTGCTGCAGGTTGGTTGATGAATAAGTCCTTAGTCCATCTTTGCAAGGTATCCGGTGGCTTCTCTTTCTAGCTTGGCATGCTTTCCACTGTCACCTCCCAGGTCCCAGGGTCTTCACAACTGTCTTTACTTTGGGCAGGGATTGTAAGTGGGGGTTGAAAATTCTAGATGCTAGATACCCCATCGCCATTCATAGAATGCGCTCATCCCTCCTCTTCTGTCCCAACCCTCCCTCACATTATTTTGGGACAGTTCCTCATGGTAACTACAAGTTTTCTCTGGGAAGAACTCCTCTTAGGGTCTCACCTCTGCCCCTAGCTGACACCACTGTCCGATTCCTTCCGACCATAGCGTCAAAGGCGAGCCCCTACTGTGTTGGATTCTGAGGTCTGACCCATCCCTTTGTTCTAGTGGGTTTAGGCTGTCCCAGCCCATATGCAGCGTGACAAGCTAATTATCAGTGCAGATTTCCTCCATGCCCCCTTTTCTCTCCTAGGAAGTGGGTCCAGTTAGTTAATGATAATTGTGTGGCAAGGCATTTGTTTCCTCTGCTAGGGAGCAGAGTAATTAATGTGACCCAGTAGAGAGTGCAAAGTCCTGGAATCTGATTATGGGCTGAGCCAGAGAAGTATGACAATTCCTTTAGTCCCATAAGAAGTGGATTTAGTGTGTTGGGAACTGAAAATTCGAACTTAGTGTGCATGTTTCACCCTCACTTTGACACCTAGCTTGATGATGTAGGCCTAAGTGGAGCGAAACTGCACATAATGGCAGATGTTTCCAATATGTAGAATACAGCGTAAACACTACAGATTCTCCAGTAAGGACTACTGATCGGTCTGTGAACGCCCACTAATATAATAAGGCCTATGTGAGAAGTTGGCCTGGTATATGCTGTCCACTGATTAAAGTGGGCACCAGTCCAAGCAACCCTTATTGTGTTTTAAGAGGTCAAAGATAACCTTAGAAAGCTATCCAAGTGGTAGCTGTGGAGAGCAGCCTTCAGCCTTAGTCTTGAAGGAATGTTAAGCAGCTTGTTTTACCAGACTGCAATCTTATTGTATTGGTTAAATGAAAGGAGAACCACACAGTAGTTATAAGAATTTATTATTATAACACACATTAAATACCTCACAGTATCTGCTACACGCAGATAAACATCAAGCACACAATACTGTAGCACAGAAACAATCGTAAATAACACTAATACCCAGTGGGCTCCAGGGGAGACCGAACCATATACTAAAATAGTGGTATAAGAACCACGACTCGAGTCAAGACAGTTTCTAGAGGGTGTAGAATCGCTGGGACCCCAAGGAACCACCCATGGTGAGTAAGTAGGGACCCCACGGAGGACGGGTGCAGTGTGAGAACACGACCACGTGCTACGTACAATTCAATAGGAGAGTCGCGGTTGCAATTTCAAAGTTTAAGGACCCTTCCCAGTGGATTACAAGGAAACCCTTTGGAACATAGAAGGTTGGAGAGCCACCCTACCCGTGGATACCGAAGTACCAGAGTTACCTATCCCAGGGAAGCCGGGTGCATAGGGCTGAAGTGGAGTCGAAAACCACCGTTGTTCTCAATGGGAGTCTTCAAAGAAATGCCACTGCTGGAAAGAAGAAAAGTGTCTGGTGGAACCCACAGGTGGATTCTTGATGGAAGGAACCTGAAAGAAGAGGGGACAGTCTGGGTCACTCAGGAGTGACCAGGGGCTCGGTAGAAGAATGCCCACCGATGTCGGGTGCTTCAGGTGTGAAGGAGACCTTGACTGTACAGCTGCAGGGACCAGAAGAAGTCGAGGACGACCAGGAGCCGGATACAAGCTGTCCCACGAAGGATGTAGAGTGCTGGCGGGAGCACCAACAAGCCTTGGCAGCGGCAACCCACGAAGAAGGTCAAAGAAGGTTACTGTCGGGCCCAGCAAGGACCAGAGGACTCACCACAGCAAGGGGAGTCAGGGCAGGCCTGGAGCAACCAGAGGAGCCCAAGAAAAACAGTGTTGTCCCTCAAGTGGACCCACAGGCCAAAGGCACAGGAGTTGCGAGGGGACCTGTAGCAGTTTCACAAAGTCACAGCTTGCAGGGCACAGAGTGCGAGGAGGCCAAAGTCCTTTGTACGAAATGTGTGCAGAGGTGGGGGCTATCGATAGCCCAATGCACGAAGTTGGGGAACACCAACAAGCATATGCACTTGCAAAAGTACGCGGTGCACAGGGGTTCGGGTTATGTGGTCACCGCGAGGGATATTGGCCTCAAACTCAGTGAGAGGGCAACTCCACCTCAAGAAACGTAGGAACCCACCTCCTGTGTTGCTGGAGCCTTCGGAGTCCGCAGGAGCTCAGGATCAACAGACCGGTCAGTTGCGTTATGGTGCCTGCAAATGCAGGGGAGTTACTCCTTCACCACAAGGGAGATACTTCAGTTGTCCTTGATGCTCCACAGGTCCTGCACGGAGCCTGTATGGTGCTCGGGCACGGAAAATGCTTTGGACGGAGAGGGAGACCTAGTCGGGCCAAGTCGAAGTCCAGAGTGTCAAGACTGTTGAAGGTCAGTGATTTCTTGATCAGAATCTTGTCCACGTCAAATCTACGGTCGTATATCCAGGTAAGCCCTTTTGTACCCAAGGGAGAGGGTTGGACAGGTTCAGGGGACCCTCCCAGGGGAGGGTCAGGACAGTGGGGAGGATACTCCAATGTCCTTTGTCCAGTTTCGCGCCAGAGCAGGAGCCAACGGCTACCAGGACCGGTTTGAACTGGACTATACACAGGGACACCAAATGTGCCCCTCGTGCAGACTTTCAGGCACTTTGGAAGTGCACCCACCCAGCTCCAATACACTAAATCCTGTCTGGGAGGGGTCACATCTCCCTGTGACAGGATGCCTATTGTGCTGCCTTCCTCTGCTCGAGCTTGGCTCAGCAGCAGGAGGGCAGAAATGTGTCTCTGGTTGGCAGCAACCATTTTGTGCTGCCCGGGTCGAGAAGGCTGGTACTGGGAAGACCAGGGACCCCACGAAGCTTGCTTCTGAAGGGTGGAATCATACCTCAGGTGTGGAGGTATTATTCCAAGGTGTTTGATACCAAACACGACATGGTTTGTTGCAGCCGTTTTCGAGATAGCATTTTACGCGAGCATATAATGCACCTCTACCTACATGTCTGGCTGCGTCACCGACAACCCGGGAGAATGGTCTCTGAAGGCTGCAGGGGTGCCCTGCTCATGCATGGGCACCCTCTCATGTAAAACCCAGCACCCTCCCTTCAGGATTGTCTAAGCCTGCTATAGGGGTGACATAGGTTTTAAGTGTAGTGACCTATAGATATAGTAAACCTATATCTAAAGTAAGTGGTGTATGTACCATCTTACACAGGCTGCAATGGCAGGCCTGTAGTTCCATTTTGCATGGCCTCTCAGGGGTGGCATCATACATGCTTCAGCCCATGGGAGGCCTCTGGGGTACCTATGCCCTGGGTACATGTGTACCATATACTAGGGACTGATAAGGGTACCCCAGTATCCAATCTGGTGTACCTAAGTACATGGAATAACATTTTAGGGAGAAAGCAGATAGACTGGGGTCCTGATTAGCAGGATCCCAGTCAGACTAGTCATAAACAGTGTAACATCAAGGAAAAAGTGGGGGGTAACCATAAGAAGCAGATCCTACTTTCCTACATACCCCACCCCCCCAACGTAAGGAGATGAGACTAACCTTGCCCAGTTGAGGCCTCATTTTCTAAGTGAAAATATCTGGAGTGTCCATCTGCATTGGCATGGTTACTCCCAGGTCTATGTCCCACTGTATAGTCCATCCCCTGTAGGGAAATGGACCACCTCAAAAGTTTGGGGTTTTCACCCTTCATCTGTTTTAGCCATAAGAGGGGCTTATGGTCTGTCTGAACAATGAAGTGAGTGCCAAACAAGTATGGCCTTAGCTTCTTCAGAGCCCAAACCACTGCAAAGGCTTCCCCCTCAATGGCTGACCAACATTTCACTCTGGGGGTCAACCTTCTGCTAATAAAAGCTACTGGTTGATCCTGATCCTCTGTATTAAGTTGTGACAACACAGCCCCTACCCCCAACTCAGATGCATCTGTTTGGACAATGAATTGTTTGGAATAGTCAGGACTTTGCAGAATGGGAGCAGTGCACATGGCCGGCTTGAGATCATCAAATGCCTTCTGACAGCTAACTGTCCACTGAACTTTCTTAGGCATTCTCTTTGATGTAAGATCATTCAAGGGAGTCACTATAGACCCATATCCGTTTACAAATCTTCTGTAGTACCCAGTCAGGCCCAAGAAAGCTCTGACCTGAGTCTGTGTAGTGGGAGCAACCCAGTCCATGATGGTCTGGATTTTGCTCTGCAATGGCTGAACCTGGCCTCCACCCACAAGATGGCCCAGGTACACAACCTTACTCTGCCCTATCTGGCACTTGGTGGCCTTGATAGTGAGACCTGCTTTCTGCAGAGCCTCCAAAACATTATTCAGGTGGACCAGGTGATCCTCCCAGGTGGAGCTAAAGACGGCTATATCATCAAGATATGCTGCACTATAGGCTTCCAGGCCTCTAAGGGCTTTGTTCACCAACCTTTGGAATGTGGCAGGTGCATTCTTCAAACCAAAGGGCATCACAATAAATTAATAATGCCCACTTGGGGTTGAAAATGCTGTTTTTGATTTGGCATCTTCAGCTAGTCTGATTTGTCAATATCCAGCAGTGAGGTCAAATGTGCTCAAGAACTTGGCTGAGGCCAAATTGTCAATGAGTTCATCTGCCCTAGGAATAGGGTGAGCATCAGTCCTAGTGACTGCATTGAGCCCCCTGTAGTCCACACAAAACCTCATTACTCTTTTACCACCCTGGGTATGAGGCTTGGGTACCAGGACCACTGGACTAGCCCAAGGGCTATCTGAGGGTTCAATCACTCCCAATTCCAGCATCTTTTGGACCGCAGTCCTCATGCAATCTTTGACATGGTCAGGCTGCCTGTAAATCTTATTTTTAACAGGTAGACTCTCACCTATGTCCACTTCATGGATACACCAAGTGGTCTGACTAGGAGTCAAATAAAACATGTGCCTGTATTGATTGAGGACCTTCCTACAATCAATCTGCTGTTGCTCAGTGAGGCTGCCTGCCAAGGCTACACCATCAACTGAGTCATCATCGGGGTTCTGAGAGAAGGTCAGGAAGTGGGTCACTCTCTTCCTCCTGTCCCTCATCAGTAGCCATGAGCAAGCCCATGTCTGCCCTGTCCACATACGGTTTGAGCTTGTTTACGTGGAGCACCCTATGGGGGCTCCTGGGAGTTCCAAGGTCCACCAAGTAGGTGACCTCTCCCTTCTGCTCAAGAATAGTATGGGGTCCACTCCACTTGTCTTGGAGAGCTGCTGGGGCAACAGGCTCCAACACCCATACTTTCTGTCCTGGCTGATAAACGGTCAGTAAAGCCTTTTGGTCATGCAAAGCTTTTTGCAATTCTTGGCTTTCCTCAAGGTTTTTGCTGGCCTTCTTCATGTACTCAGCCATCCTGGAGCAGAGACCAAGTACATAGTCCACTATGTCTTGCTTGGGAGGTTTGAGAGGTAACTCCCATCCCTCCTTCACCAAACACAAGGGACCCCTAACTGGATGCCCAAACCAAAGTTCAAAAGGGCTGTAGCCAACCCCCTTTTGTGGGACCACTCTGTAGACAAAGAGAAGGCAGGGCAACAGGACATCCCATTTTCGCCTAAGCTTTTCTGAGAGGCCCATGATCATGCCCTTTAGGGTTTTGTTGAACCTTTCAACCAACCCATTGCATTGTGGGTGATAGGGTGTGGTGAGTTTGTAATTCACTCCACACTCCTTCCACATTGCAGTGATATAACTGGACATGAAGTTTGTACCTCTGTCAGTTAAGACTTCCTTAGGGAAACCCACTCTGGAAAAAATTCCCAGGAGGGCCCTGGCCACCACAGGAGCTGTGGTGGTTCTAAGGGGTATAGCCTCTGGATACTGAGTGGCATGGTCCACCACCACTAGAATATAACTGTGCCCAGATGCAGTTGGAGGGTTCATGGGACCAATTATGTCAATCCCAACCCTCTCAAAGGGAACCCCCACCACAGGTAGTGGTATGAGGGGGGGGGGGCCTTTGTGGTACCACCCGACTTACCACTGGCTTGACAGGTGGTACAGGAGCAACAAAACTCCTTGGTGTCCTCTGACATATGAGGCCAGTGAAAGTGAGGGACAAGCCTTTCCCAAGTCTTACTTTTGCCTAGGTGTCCTGCTAAGGGAATGTCCTGTGCCATGGTGAGTAGGAAGCCCCTAAACTTCAGAGGTATTACCAACCTCCTGGTGCACCAGACTTGGGGTCTCTACCCTCTAAATAAAGGAGTCCCTCATCCCAATAGATCCTTTGGGATCCACTGAAAGTCCCAGCAGCAGCTTGCTGTCTGAGGGATTCGAGAGAGGGGCAGGTCTGCTGCTCCTGACTCAGTTCTGCCCTGGAAGGGCCCCCTGTCCCCAAGAACTCAACCTGATCAGGTTCCAGTTCATCTGGAACAGTTCCTTCACAGGGACTGAGGTCATCTCCCTCAAGAGATTGATCCTCTCCCTGAGCCTGAGGGGAAGACACAGCCTTACCCCTCCTGCTCCTTCTCTTGGAAGGCATCTGGTCCATTTTTTCAGAATCCAGGGCCTGTACAGTAGAAGTAAGTTTGGCCTATGACCTGGTCACAGCAAACACATCTGCAGAGATGCCCAGCATTGCTGCATGAGTACTTAACTCCACTTCAGCCCAGGCTGAAGTCTCCAAATCATTGCCCAATAAGGATTTCACTGGAAGGTCTTAGCTAACCACAACTTTCTTTGGGCCAGTTACCCCTCCCCAGCTGAAATGAACAACTGCCAAGGAATGATCAGTCCTGACATTGTTAGCATTTGTCACTTGCTACATCTTACCAAGTATGATCTGTTCAGGGTCCACAAGATCTTTTGTCACCATAGTGACACTTGCACGTGTGTCCCTGTATGCCATGGCCTCCTTAGCATTAATCAAAGGCTGCTGTCTGTATTTTCCCAAGTTACTGGGACTGACAAATAAGGTGGCAATATCCATGCCACCATCACAGAGAAGTACAGCCTGAGCTGGAGTTCTGACTAAGCCAGAACCCATCTCAGAGCCCAAGGTTAACCCTACTATTCCCTTGTTCCCTGTACCACCACTTGAAACTGTACTAGGGGAGCAGTTGCCTTAGGGGCAGTGGTGGTTGGAGTTGAATCCTTGGCCTTTGGACAATTGGCATCTTTGTCCAATGGGTCTTTTCTTTACATAAGTAACACCAAGGTTTCTTTTTGCCTTTTCCTTTGTTGGATTGTGACTCCCCCACCCAGATGCAGGTTTTTGGGGCCCTGATGAAGACTTGTCATCTTTACCCTTGTCCCCACCATTTTCTGAGGTTTTAGCATCTTGCTTCTTTTGGTCACCACCATGGTTCTGGTTCCTCTGCTTCACCCTGGTTCTGACCCACCTATCTGCCTTCTTTCCCAATTCTTGGGGAGAAGTCAGATCAGAGTCAACCAGGTATTGATGCAACAACTGATTTTGGCAATTATTAAGGATCTGCTCCCTCATAATCAAATTGTACAATCCCTGGAAATCATTCACTTTGCTGCCAAGCAACCAGCCTTCCAGAGCCATAATGGCACTATCCTCAAAGTCTACCCAGTCCTGATTCTGTGCCTTCTGGGTGTCTCTGAACTTAATCCTGTACTGTTCAGTGGTTAAGCCAAACCCATCAATGCGAGCACTCTTCAGGACTGAATAATTGTCAGCATCCTCTTCTCTAACCGTGAGGAGCTTATCTCTACCTTTGTCAGCAAAGGAGAGCCACAAGATAGCTGCCCACTGCTCTTGAAGGACCCTCTGAACTTTACAGGCCCTCTCTAAAGCAGTTATCCATTTATGGATGTCATCCCCAACATGGTAGGGAGTGACAATCTTGCACAGGTTCCTATTGTCAAAAGAATGTTTCTTAACTCTAGGGACACTGTTGCTGCCACCATGGGACTCTAGTCCCACTTTTTTTCTAGCTCTCTGGACTTCTAGGGACTCTTTATCCAGGGCCAATTGCTCTTGCCTAAGCCTAGCTTTCTCAAGTTCAAGCAATTGGTATTCCCCATCAAAAGAGTGGTCCCTCTTGCTAGATCCAGAGGTCCCTACAGACTGTCCTGAGTAATGTGACTCTGCGGAGAGAGATCTCCTTGGTAAACTCTGCACTCTTCCAGGAGGAGTGAAGAGAGGACCATCTTGTCCTTCAGCATCTCCCTGAAGATCTGAGTTGTCCAGGTGGGAACCATCTTGTTCCTCCTGGCCAGGGTTTGAGTCTAGGTCATCAAAGGTGTCGCCTCCTGACCTGTCCTCATTCCCTGCCCCACCCCCTTTCTCCTGTTCATCTGACCCAGGGGTCTTCCTAAGGTCATCAAGCAGTACTCTATGGGGCGTTGGGTAATTGCATTTCTCCCTGTCTTCAGCTTTTAGAGGCACACAGGGCTTTCAATTCTTGGAATGAAAGCTCCCTGTATCTAGAGGGCAGAGAGCCACTGGCATCTCCTTTAGAAGACATAAGTGTGGTGAGGTGTTGCACCTACCTAACCTAGTGGGAACTAAACTCTCTTGAGTTTGGAGAAAGGGTGTGCTAAACCCTTGACTTACCCAACCCTAAGTTCAGTAGAACTTACTTATTCTAAGCTAGTATTATATGTACCTAGTACTTAGTGGTTTTCAGTTAATCAATACAAAGATTTATCTGGTAAAACAGTGCAGGCTTGAATCCCAACCGCTGCACATCAATGTGAGAAGTTGGCCTGGTTTATGCTGTCCACTAATTAAAGTGGGCACCTTGCACCAGTCCAAACAACTCTTATTGTGATTTAAGAGGTCAAAGATAACATTAGAAAGCTATCCAAGTGGTAGCTGTGGAGAGCAGCCTTCATGCTTAGTCTTGAAGGAATGTTAAGCAGCTTGTTTTACCAGAATGCAATCTTATTGTATTGGTTAAATGAAAGGAGAACCACACAGTAGTTAAAAGAATATATGTTTATTATTATAACACACCTTAAATACCTCACAGTATCTGCTACACGCAGATAAACATCAAGCACACAATACTGTAGCACAGAAACAATCGTAAATAGCACTAATACACAGTGGGCTCCAGGGGGAGACCAAACCATATAGTAAAATAGTGGTATAAGAACCACGACTCGAGTCAAGACAGTTTCTAGAGGGTGTAGAATCGCTGGGACCCCAAGGAACCACCCAAGGTAAGTAAGTAGGGACCCCACCGAGGACGGGTGCAGTGTGAGAACACGACCGCGTGCTACGTATAATTCAATTGGAGAGTCGCGGTTGCAATTTTAAAGTTTAAGGACCCTTCCCAGTGGATTACGAGGAAACCCTTTGGAACATAGAAGGTTGGAGAGCCACCCCACCCGTGGATACCGAAGTACCAGAGTTACCTATCCCAGGGAAGCCCGGTGCATAGGGCTGAAGTGGCATCGGAAACCGCTGTCGTTCTCAATGGGAGGCTTCAAAGAAATGCCACTGCTGGAAAGAAGAAAAGTGTCCGGTGGAACCCACAGGTGGATTCTTGATGGAAGGAACCTGAAAGCAGAGGGGACAGAGTCTGGGTCACTCAGGAGTGACCGGGGGCTCGGTAGACGAATGCCCACCGATGTCAGGTGCTTCAGGTGTGAATAAGTAGACATTGAATCTACAGCTGCCGGGACCAGGAGACGTCGAGGACGACCAGGAGCCGGATACGAGCTGTCCCACGAAGTATGTCGAGTGCTGAGTGGTCGGTGACCGGCGGGAGCACCAACAAGCCTTGGCAGCGGCAACCCACGAAGAAGGTCAAAGAAGGTTACGGTCTGGCCCAGCAAGGACCAGAGGACTCACCACAGCAAGGGGAGTCAGGGCAGGCCTGGAGCAACCAGGAGAGCCCAAGAAAAGCAGTGTTGTCCCTCAAGTGGACCCACAGGCCGAAGGCACAGGAGTCGCGAGGGGATCTCTAGCAGTTTCACATTGTGCCCTGCAAGCTGTGACTGAGTGCGAGGAGGCCGAAGTCCTTTGTACGAAATGTGCGCAGATGTGGGGGCTATCGATAGCTCAATGCACGAAGTTGGGGAACACCACCAAGCATATGCACTTGCAAAAATATGCGGTGTTCGGGTTATGCGGTCCCCACGGGGGATACTGGCCTCAAACTCAGTGAGAGGGTAGCTCGACCTCAAGGAATGTAGGAACCCACCTCCTGTGTTGCTGGAGCCTTCGGAGTCTGCAGGATCTCAGGATCAGCAGACCGGTCAGTTGTGTTATGGTGCCTGCAAATGCAGGGGAGTGACTCCTTCACCCCATGGGAGATGCTTCAGTTGTCCTTGATGCTCCTCAGGTCCTGCACGGAGCCTGGATGGTGCACGGACGATGCTTTGGACGGAGTGGGAGACTAAGTCGGGCCCAGGCGAAGTCCAGTGTCCAGACGGTCGAAGGCCAGTGGTTTCTTGATCAGAATCTTGTCCATGTCGAATCTAGGGTCCTACAGCCAGGTAAACCCTTTTGTACCCACGGGAGAGGGTTGGACAGATTCAGGGGACCCTCCCAGGGGAGGTTCAGGACAGTGGGGAGGATGCTCCCATGTCCTTTGTCCTTTTTTGTGCCAGAGCAGGAGCCAACGGCTCCCAGGACTGGTTTGAACTGGACTATGCACAGGGACACCAAATGTGCCCCTCGTGCAGACTTTCAGGCACTTTGGAAGTGCACCCACCCGGCTCCAATACACTAAATCCTGCCTGGGAGGTGGTCACTCCTCCCTGTGAGAGGATGCCTATTGTGCTGCCTTCCTCTGCTCGAGCTTGGCTCAGCAGCAGGAGGGCAGAAATGTGTCTCTGGTCGGCAGCAACCATTTTGTGCTGCCCGGGTCGAGAAGGCTGGTACCGAGAAGACCAGGGACCCCACGAAGCTTGCTTCGGAAGGGTGAAATCATACCTCCCACACCGGTTACCGGTGTGAAGGTATGATTCCAAGGTGTTTGATAACAAACACGACACGGTTTGTTGCAGCCATTTTCGAGATAGCATTTTACGCAAGCATATAATGCACCTCTACCTATATGTCTGGGTGCGTCACCGACAACCCTGGATAATGGTCTCCGAAGGCTGCAGGGGTGCCCTGCTCATGCATGGGCACCCTCTCACGTAAAACCCAGCACCCTGCCTTCAGGATTGTCAAGGCCTGCTATAGGGGTTGTTGTATATTTCCTAGGGTGTCCATAAACGGGCTTTCCAGACTCATATCCTTATATAGGCACAATTCGCCTTGCCCTTATATAGGCATAAAATCCCAGACCTTATTTAGGCATAAACCATGCACTCCAAATACAGGCATGGATTCCGACATCCGTCCACCCTAGCCTCACAACGAGTTCATGAAAAAACAGACCCTTAGGCTGCGGGAGTTTCCCTTGCCCAGGACTATTGATTTCTTCAAGGACTCATATATTATGCATGAACCATTATTCCTTAGGGGTTCATTCATGACGTCTTTCGCTGCCCAACTCACGTCAATGCTAACATTTTCAGGTATAAATATACGTTCCCAAACCCCTGTAAATCAGAGGAGACCTCGACTTCAGAGGAGCCCGATTCCCGGCCGGACGCACTGAGAAGACGCTGTCATTCCTGCACGCAGAGAGTCCAGCTTCCAGTGATCTAACTTCCCTTGCGGGGTGTTGGAGTTCGAGTCCAGAAAGAGATTCCTACCTCTCTCATTCTTCAGGTATGGAGCAGACTAGAACCTAGAGGGACTCTTGGCATACTAGACTCTTGGCATACTAAGCTTAACATACTCTTAGTATACTCTAGTCAGGAATACATCACCTACTTCTACTTCTCCCTACACCTAGGACAGGTTAGGTACACTGGGGTAGAACTAGGCTAGAAACGCATCGTATGAGTACTCGCATTTTTAGGCTGTCATTTTATGTAAATGCATATATGCTGAAAAGATAATGCTAACGCAGTATTATTTATTTCTACTGCTCACTCTGTACATTATTTATCTCGCATACTGTCTTGTGATCGTAACAGCACATCTAACTTACAACAGAAACAAGACTGTTCAATAAATCTTTTATTGAAACGCCCGTCTGTTATTTCTGTGTAACTTTGAGAGTAACTAAAACCTGCACGACTGAGCTGAGTGAAATAGTTATCTATTGTTTCTACGACTCTGGGACACGTCCTGATTCTGTAAGGGAAACACAGTGGTCATGTTTTGCGGCTGCCAGAAACTACTCCCTTCCTGTTGTCAAGAAGTTTCTAGTGGCCTCTGAGCTATCTGGCACAAGTAATTAAGTTTAATATACTCGATAGGGACATACTGACCTTAGTCCTATGTCAAACCTATAGGATATATTATTCCAATGCGCAGAGCCTATTAGGGAAATAGGAGCTACACTACAGGGTGACTTATAGGTTTTAAGTGTAGTGACCTATAGATATAGTAAACCTATATCTAAAGTAAGTGGTGCATGCACCATCTTACACAGGCTGCAATGGCAGGCCTGTAGTTCCATTTTGCATGGCCTCTCATGGGTGGCATAATACAGGCTTCAGCCCATGGGAGGCCTCTGGGGTACCTATGCCCTGGGTACATGTGTACCATATACTAGGGACTGATGAGGGTACCCCAGTATCCAATCTGGAGTGTACCCAAGTACATGACATAACATTTTAGGGAGAAAGCAGATAGACTGGGGTCCTGATTAGCAGGATCCCAGTCAGACTAGTCAAAAACAGTGCAACATCAAGCAAAAAGTGGGGGTAACCATAAGAAGCAGATCCTACAGCCTACCTCAGGTCAGCACCAATCATTGCAGAGTTCTTTCTGTGTCAGGCTAGCTGTGCACAATCACAGGGCTGCACACAAGTCTCACCCATGCAGCCCGCACACGTGTGGCCACTTGTAAATACACAAAAGAGACTCAATTTTTGAAGTTTTGCAGTCAATGAAACATAATTATTGACTGGTAAAGAAGATTCAAATTTTCTTTAGTTTTCCTTCAAATTGTAATTCCACATAAGGGCCAACGTGTTTCACGACAAACAAGTCACTTCTTCAGTGCCAATCCACAGTTACATATTCTACACCTCGTCATTATTACAAGAATAGCACTAATGATTGAATTTTAGGACCGATTGATTGTAAACATCCAGAAAACATTTTGTTCAAAAGCTTTATACAGCATAATATCCTCAGATAATTCAGAATTGAGTTCTGTACACCTCACAGAATTTTAATGCATCGGCATGGTACCCGCAGCACAGAGTATCAGCAGTCACGTACTTGAATGCTGATACTTTGTGCTACGGTTACCATAGTGATACCATGTGGAACCCTGGCTAGTTCTTCTCACTGCCTTTGAGAATGTGCAGTGTTGACAATTTTGAATGTTTGAATTTCTGCAAAAATGCTTGTTAGGACGCATTTCGGCTGGAGTGAACCTCTACCTTTCTTAACCCAGAGTTCCAACACTG
This sequence comes from Calotriton arnoldi, assembly GCA_963921515.1. Classification (NCBI taxonomy): domain Eukaryota; kingdom Metazoa; phylum Chordata; class Amphibia; order Caudata; family Salamandridae; genus Calotriton; species Calotriton arnoldi. Next base: position 324,969 of record CAWUFW010005593.1, read on the forward strand.
ACCCCTTAGAGGCGAAACTGACAGACTTTTTTTGTTTAGCCCAGAAAGGTCTTGTGCTGGGCTCTATAGAAGGTTATTTCTGATGGATCTTCTAACTGCAAATTCCTTGCTTGGGAATACCCCAGGCGCAGGACTGGGTCAGCAGACTTTTCTTTAGCAATTAACTCATCAGTAGGTGTTGTCGTGCAGCTCCGCTTCGGATCCGTCACACTCTTGATGTGATGTCGGGGGGACCCTACATTGTCACCACCTCTGTGCGCTGATGTCAGTGCCTTTCTTTCTGCACCTTCCGATGCGAATTTAGAGCTTGCTCTCGAATTCTGTCAGGCTTGACAGACCATATTTTCAAAACTTTTTCCCAGTGTGCAAGGGACATGTCCCCTCCCAAAGTGACCAGGTTCAAACCTTGTAAGGGAGCCACAAACAAATGTCAATGACGAACCCCCCACAAGGTCCATGGTGTTTGAGCTCCTCACACGAGAGTGTCGTACAACAGATATGTACAGATCAATCCGAAGACCTTCTGGGGCCTGCAGAGCCAAACTCTACATTGCAGAACATCATCGAAATTTCGGTCCACTTAGTCAAGCACACGTTCTTATTCCAGAGGTCATTCTTGCGTACCCTCATCCTCTATATTCAAATCATTAGGTATGTTTAAAAAGAAGAAACATAAATAGAACCAATGCCCCCATTCATACTGCCATGATGCTTTCCAAGACCTCCTGTGTACTGCAAGCTGAGGACTCTGTCGCTGACCTCAAAACTGGTCCCGGCCCTAATTCCAGTGCAACCCAAGTCAATTGGCAATGAGGCAGCAAATATAGACCTTTAGAAAGGCTATGCAGCAGTTCGATACCCTACCGGATCCCTCTAGCGCAGTATCGGACCCTAAGGTCTAAGGAGGGCCTCCAATCAGTCAACCATCTGCGGATTCATCCCAGACTCCGTCTGTGCCACTTGACCCCCATCCCTTACTGGGGCGGATGCCATTGTCCAGAGCGTCGACACTAGCACAGACCATGCTGGAGGGGAGCATATAGTCCTCTGGGACACGTAAGCGAATCCACAGCAACCTCCACTGAAGTCGCAACTTCCTCGCCCCTTAGCTTAATCGGTTTCAGAGACACTTCCTTTACACTATAGGCTGTCGACCCCTATGATTATAATTAAAAAATGTATGACTAGGAGAATCTGTATTTGCACCTTCAACATGCCAGTTTCCTGGCTACCTCCCCTGACACTGGCCTCATTCACCTACTCCATGCCTATCAACAGAAGAGTCTGCCGGTCCGAGATATACAACTACCCATCACTGAGGTCAAGAAAAACATCCTAACAGAGGTCCTGCAGCCTGGGCAAACCTCACAGGAACCCTTCTTGCCTTTTAATGAGGCCTTAACTGACACACTACTGGGCCCCATGAGTGAAGACTGAATCTTGTCCACCAATCAATAGAAAGATAGCTAGTAGACACAGGCCTGCCCCTGGAGACCCAGCCTTCCTGCAGCATCCCACTCCAGAGAGTCTGGTGGTTCGGGCCTCTACCACCAGATAGAGAGTGGAAATGCATGGAGATATTTGCCAGACTCACGTTCTCCTCCATCAACGACGCGTTGCTCTCTATGAACGCCAGGTGCCTCCTGAGATGCTATTGGCATAAGTTGTGGGACATGGTAGCGGAAATCTTGCCAGCTGTTCTGGATGATCTCAGAACCAACCTTCAGCAAATCAAAGTGATGGTCTGGTCAGGACACCATGTAATATGTCATTCGCTCGGGCCTGGACCCTATTGACTCCTTCGGTGGGGCAGTCTGGGCAGTGTAGTGCTTAAGCAAGCAGCGCTTGGATTCGATCCACATGGTTATCTAGCGACGTACAACATTCCTTGATAGACATGCCATTTGATGACACGCTTCTCTTCAGAGACCAGGCAGACTCAGCCTGGGAGTGCTTTAAGCAGAGCAAGGCAACAGTGTGCTCCCTCGGACTTGCATTGTCTTCGTGGCAGTTTCCCCATCAATTCCACCGCTTTCAAGGCATTGGAAGAGGGTTTCAGCCGAGGCCATGTCAGACCTTGCCTCAGGAACAGCCGACCTCCCAGGCCTTACAAGGCAGAGGTAAGGGATCTGGCCATCATTGCCCAGGCCACCAGGGGCAACAAACCTTGCTTGTCCCCTGCAGCCTCCACAAAACTGCTTTAATTTGCCCTTGGCGGAACAGTCACCCGGTAGGTCAGATTACCTGTTACTTCTACAGTTTGCAGTGCATCACTTGAGACCAATGGGTGCTCCACATTGTCCAAAATACATACGCCCGGGGTGCGTGGCCAAGACTCCGATTGAGTAAGACACACTCCGCGCTCGCTCCGTATCCCGGCGGCCCGCCAAAAGCATAGAATAGCAACGGGACCTCGGGGGAACAGCCTGTACCTATCCTGAAGATCGTCGGACCCCCCCACCCCACATTTTTCGACCCGCTGTAAACTCTGGTCCTGAGTTGGGGGGCCGATAGGAGTTTGACCGGTGAGCGCGGTCTCACCCGCCATCTTGGATCTGGTCCTTGTGGGGACGGCCGGCCCGGCGGCGACATGGGGCACTGCTGAGGGGGCCTGGCTGACGGGCTCTGCCATCCGGGGGCTGGCCTTGGAGATCGGGGGGCCGCGGACGGGGACCCAGCTGCCACCTTTGAGACTTTGACTACCTGCCAAGACCGAGGTGGTTCCCCGGTCCTGCGGTGGGCTGGAGGCGGGCCTTCTTTGCCGGGGCATCGGTGGGTCTCCGTTTGCCGGACATTCTTTCTGCCTGATTGCGGGCCCACTGCGATGGGGAGGGAGCACTGAGTGACCGGGCTCCTCCCTGGGAGTATTGTCGCCATCTGGGGCCTGCGGGGCCTCCATTGAGCTGCCATTTTGTGGGATTTCTCCCCGTGAAGGGAGGAGGGCCCACCACATCGTCGTCGCAGGGGCTGAACTGCAAAGCTCTCAGGAGGGGTGAGGTGGGCGATCCTGCGTGTCCCTAGAGTGGGGGGGAGCACCAATCCCGAGCCCTCGGATCGGGGGCCTTGATCGCTACCGCAGTGGATGGGAGGAGAGCCGACATCTTTCGCAGGCCCATCCAGATGATCCTGGAGACGGGAGTGAAGCGGCTCCACGCGGGAGCTGAGGTGAGGTGGGGGCCTGAGACGTGAGTGAGGGGGAGCATCTGTGTGGCCTGTTGGGGGCTGAGGAGACCAGCTGTGCAATCGGCCAGCTAGCTGGGCCCTGTCTATTCACCTACCTATCCTTGCTGGCCGGGTGGTGGGGGCTCGAGCCTATCCTCCTGGGAGTGGCTCCTACGCTATTCGGGTGCAGCTGGTTGCTCTATGGGAGTTCGGGGAGATCAGCTGTACAGTCGGGCAGCGAATCGCACCCTAATTGGGTGCACTCCGTGCTCGACCCCCGGCGGAATCCGGGCCTGTGGGTTCTGATCATTTTGGACTCTTTTGACTGTCTGCGACCCACCACCCTCTCTGCATCCACTGCCGTTTGAACACACCCTAGCGATAAAGTTGGGTCAGGATTGGCTATCAGGGGGGCCTCCCCCCCCCTGCAGGGAAATTTGTTGGGGGTCTCAGCTGTTACATCGGGCGGCGGGAGTGCGACCCCTCCCCACTAGCCTCCCCCTAGGTCCGGAGCTACACTTCTCCTACTTCCTGGTGGCCCCTTGATCTGCTGACTTCCTGTGGTGCCTCTTTTGAGGCTCTGGACTGAAGGTGTTCGGGGGAGAATCAACTGCCTTCCCTGGATTGATCAACCGGAATTCACCCCCGAGAGTGGGCCACACTGATTAAGGGGAATCCCCGTAGAAGCATGCCCCGCACCAAGGGGGGAAAAGACACTGCTCCTGGTGCCACTAAGGAAGCAACAGTAACTTCGCTCTGGGCGAAACCGCCCTCTGCTGCGGTGGCTCAGCAGGTCCCCACGATGGCGGCATCGTTGGAGGGGCCCGAGGCGAGTCCCCTTACACAAGCCTTCAAGACCAATTTCCTCCAGGAGATAAAGCAGAAATTGGCTCACTCAAATCCGAGTTCAAATCATGTTTGCAAGATATTCGGCGCGATGTGGCGGAAATTGGAACTAGAGTCGACGACCTTGAACGAACACTCGACACGCAGACGGAGGACCAGGAGGAACTTTGGCGCCGCATGACTACGCTTGAAGAACAGCATATAGAACTCTAGATCAAACAGAAGGATTTGGAAAATAGGAGCTGGAGGAATAACCTATGTATTAGGGGGGTCCCTAGGGGTGCGGAGGGCTAGGACATGACTTACACGGCGGAACTCCTCCAGGAGATCAGGGTCGACGAGGAAGCCTCCCCTCCTGTATTTGATAGAGCACACCGAGTGGCAGCTCCCCGTGGCAATCCAAATCTGATCCCTGATATCTTAACCCGAGTGCACTTCTCCACGGAAAAAGAGGCAATCTTTCATGCAACCAGGGACCAGACTGACCTATCCTACGGAGGGCACCGCATACAGATTTTTCAGGATCTAGCCCCAGTTACCCTGTGTCGACGCAGAGAATTTAAACCGGTCACTGACAAACTGAGGGACCTAAAAATTAAGTACCAGTGGGGTCACCCCTTTGCATTGATTTTCACATGGGAGGGTAAGCGTCTATCTCTCATGTCCTTGAAGGAAGCTCAACAGCTGCTTCAGTTGGATTCTCGACCCTCCAGCCCGTACTTTGGGACCGCCCGGCCTAGAGCCTCTCTTCGCCCGGAGTGGTCTACTGTGCCTCCCCCTAGGGGCCGGGCTCGGAGGCCAAGCGACATCTCACAGCAGGCCAAACAGGATATTATACACCACCTCAAGTCCATGGGCCTTACGCAGTCTCCGGCTCACTCCCGACCGGCTTCCAGGCCCTCCTCCCCCACTGCATCTTGAACAAGGAGGCATAGTCATTAGAGGGCTCCAGGCCCCCAGACAGGGAGTGATCAGTACCTAACCTTCTACGTTGATGGTCCCTCCGGACTGTTTGTTTGATTTATGGATATAACTATCTGGCCGGGGAGACCCTCGAATCCTGGTCAACCCGCCTCCAGACATGGTTTCGTAACAGGGGACCCCAGCATCTCTCGGGGGGGGGGGGGGGGGAGATTGGGTCTCATTCCTGGCAACTATACAGCGGGCCGGTCGCTGGACGGAGTGGCGGCGACCAATCACACGATCCTGATGACACCCCCTGCTATTCACTTGGTCCATATGAGGGGGGACTTCCTCAGAGTCGCCCTGGTCCACACCAGTGGGCTTCTCCAGGACTGGAATGGACGAACGTGGCCCGGTTGGCCGTTTTTGTTTGGTTTGTTTACTTCTTTTCCCTCTCCTTCTTTCCCCTTCTTATCCCGTGAGTTTTCGGTGGGGGGGTGGGGGGGGGACGCAATACACCGTATCGCCCTGCTTCCCTAAGACGAACGATACTCTGCTTTGAAAGGGATTTCGTTCAGGGGTTTAAACTTGTAGACATGCCTTTCTCCACACTTCAGTCATGCTCCGTTGGTTAGGTTGGGGATGCACCTGGGGGTAGGGTGGTGAGAAATTGTCTTGGATGGCCTTCCCCTTCACACATACATAACCATGGCACAGATTAAATGTCTCTCTCAATGTGAAGGGGCTCAATGCAACCTAATAAACGGCGACAGGTTTGGCGCTACCTCCTGATTCAAGACCCAGACATTATTTTCCTACAGGAAACTTATCTCCTACAGGCAGATACAAAGCGTATGGCACACCCTAAATATCCTGGCCAAGCGTGGGCCTCCTCAACATCTAAAACAGCGGGGGTGGCCATTCTCCTTAAACCGGGCGTACACATACAGAAAGTTCGGATGGTCCGAGATAAGGAAGGACGTTATCTGAAGCTTAAGGTATTAATTAATAACAGACCCCTTACATTGATTAACGCTTATGCTCCTAACCATTCCCAAGACACATACATTAGGAACCTCTTAAGGGAACTGGTCTCTCGAGAGGCGGGCCCGATCCTTCTTGCGGGGACTTGAACTTAGTTTGGGACCCATGCTTGGATCGCAGTACATCTTCCTTCCAAGGTACTGGGGCTATATCCGCAGCGCAAAAGCAGGATTTTATGGCCTTGGGCCTTCTAGATGCATGGCGCTATGCAGAACCAGAAACAAGGGATTATACTTTTTATTCGCATGTCCATCGATCTTACTCCCATATAGATCACTTCTTTTTATCCCAATCACTTATTCGCTCGCTAGAGTCTGCTAATATATCTGATATATCGATCTCGGACAATGCTCATCTGGAAATCACCCTGGCTGGCCTAGGCGGGACGTCTCGCTCCGTGCCCCGTTGGAGGCTCCCCCACATATCTTACGGGATCAGGTCAACGTAGCTGAAATACGTCAGGCAATCCAAATGTATTTTGAAACAAATGATCTTCCAGACACTAGTGACCATGTACTTTGGGATGCGTTTAAGGCAACCATCCGAGGCGTTATTATTTCAATTGCCCGAACTCTAGAATCTCCCCTGATTGAGGCCAGCCTCTCCCGGGATATTAAGGCATTGGAGAGACAGGAGCACGCAACAACCTCCAGACAGTGCCAAAAACGTCTAGCCTCACTCCAGAACCAATTAAAAGCAATCCGGGTAAATAAAGCTGAACACTCTCTCCTTGCCCTGAAACAAAAGTTCCATGAAGGGGCAATAAGGTGGGCTCCTTCCTGGCTCGTCGGCTTCGTATGGGGATCTCTCGGAACCATATCTCCAGGATCGAGGCCAGTAAAGTACAATGGGCTCAATCAGAAGCAGACAAACAGGCTTTCTGCACCTTCTACTCGTCCCTCTACGACCGGGGCGAAGTTGTCTAGGAAGAGATCAACCCATTTGTTGCCTTGTGCACCTGGGCATCGCCATGTCCAGCAATTGGAGGATCTGATTACCCTAGAAGAACTTCAAAAGCATTAAAAAGCTTCCCGCTTGGTAAATCTGCAGGCCCCGCTGGCCTCACAATCTCTTTCTACCGTCTTTCTCTCCCCCAGTTGCAAGCCCCGGTGCTTCGACTATTCAATTCCTTTGCCGACACTGCCAGTGTTACCCCTACTATGGCTGGGGTCGAAATAGCCCTTATCCCTAAACCGAGGAAAGACCCGATGTCCTGTGCCTCTTTCCGCCCCATCTCTCTCCTTAATGTCGATGTCAAAATATACACTAAAATTTTGACCCATCACCTAGCGCCATTCCTTCCTGGCTTGGTTGATCCAGACCAGGCAGGCTTCATTCACCAAAGACAGGGGGCGGACAACATCAGGGGGTGAGCCCACCTGGTGGAAATGGCCCACCGGCGTAATATCCCAGCATTTCTGCTTTCCCTTGACGCTGAGAAAGCGTTCGACAGGGTTGATTGGACCTTTCTCACAGTGGCCCTGCGAAGGATAGAACTGGGCCCAGTTATGACATCTCGCATAATGGCTCCTTATATGTCACCTTCGGCACAAATTAGAGTTAATGGCCTACTAGCCCCCCCCCCCCCCATCCCCATCCAGATTCACAGGGGAACCCGCCAGGGATGTCCCTTGTCCCCTTTGCTCTTTACCCTGGCTATAGAACCCCTAGCGATTACAATACGCCAGTCGGTAGCAATTAAGGGCATCCCATTTGCGGGAATCGAACATAAGGTTGCTCTCTTCGCAGATGACCTGCTTCTGACTCTTACTGATCCTCAGAGTTCCCTTCCCGTCTTGCTTAACATACTTTCCCAATTTGAACGTGTCTCGGGGCTAAAAATTAACATTAACAAATCGCAGGCATTAAACCTCACCCTTTCTCCCCAGGAGATTACCGAGTTAAGTGTGCACTCCCTGTTTCAGTGGGCCTCTCACTCTATCCGATACCTGGGCCTTAATCTTACTGCCACACTGGATTCTTGGACCCAGGCAAACTGGCCAGATTGCAGACGCTCTGTTAGGGAGGACCTCAGGAAATGGAAATCGCTCCCCATATCGTGGCTGGGCCGCCTTAATGCGGTGAAGATGTCTATCTTGCCCAAGATATTGTATCTCTTCCAGGCACTTCCGACCTCCATCAGGACATTCTGAGCCTTCAGAACGAGGTCAACTCTTTTATCTGGGGCAAGGGAAGACCGAGATTCTCCAAAAAACTCTTAATGTCACCAAAAGATCGAGGGGGTCTTACCTGCCCCAATCTCCTCGCTTATTACTGGGCGTCACATCTGCGTTTTATCTCGGAGTGGTTGGTTCGCGAAAGCAAGAAGCATTGGTTTCACATGGACAGGGCGGTGGCCTGTTGCCCCCTATGGGACCTGGCCTGGCTACCAAAAAGAGCGCGAACTCGCAGTGCCTACATCGCCACCCCAACGAGAACGGTCCTGGAGATATGGGATAAAGTAGCGATCAGCCGTGGGCTTACCTCCTTCCTCTCCCCCAACACGCCCCTCGCCCGCAACCCTGGCTCCCCCCCCGGCCCTACAACCTAACTCTTTTCAAGCCTGGGGGGGCCGGAGAGTGTCGTACGGTAGCTGACCTCTTTGTGGGAGAGACCTTTGAAACATTTGACCAATGTAGACAAGATTTTAATCTCCCTCCTATGGCACATTTTCAATATTACCAAATTTGGCACTGGTTACATACCCTCAAAAATACACTGGGAGCCACGCGTCCACTGACCCCTTTTGAATACTTAGTACGATCCTTTGACGATTCGCAGGGCCTGATTTCCCGAACCTACAGGGTCCTGCAACACTCTCACCCGCTGCCTCTTCACCCTTATCAGCGGAGGTGGCACATAGACATTACAGAAGATGCCTCCCCCTGAACACTGGGAGCAGCTATGGAGAGACATTCCCAACACCTTTAAAAGTATCACACAACAAGAGTCGGTTTACAAAGTAATGACACGTTGGTACTACTCCCCCCCCCCCCCCTTCGCCTCCAGAAAATGTTTCCCACCTCTGCAGCCCTGTGCCTGCGATGCAGGGCGGACACGGGTTCGTTTATTCACATATGGTGGTCGTGCCCGCTATTGATGATCTTTTGGAAAGAGGTGCTGAGCCACATCAAGGACGTAATAGGTTTTCCTATCCCGAATGCTCCTGGGGTGGTGGTTCTGGGACTTCGACCTCAGTCTCTCAAAGCCATGACCCACTTGGACTGGCACTTGATACTTCACATGTTGGGAGCAGGAAAACAGATCATTGCACTCCATTGCAAAAAAGCTCTGACTCTCCGGTGTGGCTCACTCACCTCTGGCACATAATGGCGATGGAGCTCCTTTCCAACCGCCTTGCACACACTGACTCCAAATTCACACGTATCTGGTGATCCAGCGCGGCTAATATAAATTGCTCCTTAGGACACCAATCCAGAGAAAGAAAAAAAAAAAACACTTACGCAACCTTTGTCATTTAAAACTTATTTCGGTGGGGCCCATGACACCGCATACATACATACATTCATTCAATCTCTGGATTAAAACGCTAAGGAGAATGAGCTGCTGGACAAACGGGATACCTTGTTAAATTCGACAGAATAATAATCTATACATTATATACATTAACTTCGGATCCTGTCGGTTCTAAGCATCAAGGTACTCCGCTATTCGGTCGATGGACCAACTAGTAGAATTAGTTGATGGTGATTAAGACCAGCTCAATCACAATTAAAACCTTTAACATTTATTAATCATAAATCTATTAAAGAACCACAGACTCATTTTAGTGTTAGAATATAAGTTTATCTAAAATTATTCAATCAAATAAGTGAAATTCTTTATTAAGCAAACACATTAAAATATCAATACACATTTAAGAAAGGTTTTTAGGAAAAGTGAAAAATTATGCATTACCCTCGGCCATGGGGTGATGACAAGAATGGTTCATCAAAGGAAAATGAACCGCAGATCACAGAATAGGACTCCCAAACTTTGAGGAAAGGAAACATCTAGGCAAGGCGGTATTTAACTCATTATAGGTATATTAATTCCAGATATACATGAAGTCAACAACATAGACAAGATTAACAGTTTCATTATATCAAAATTATTTTTATTCACTTTTTTCTTTTTTTCTTTGTAGTAAAAAAATTAATATATATATATATATATATATATTCTCTCTTTTTGATTTACAAAGATATATCATCTATTATTTTTAACAATTGTCATATTTCTGTTTGTTTTTTGTTCACAGCAACCTAAGTATCACATTTATACTCATAAATTCATCAAATAACATTATTTCTCCATTTCACCATATATGAGACTAACAGTCTTCTTTTGACCCTTGATTATACAGTCAATATGAACGTCATCCTTTATACTGATGTCACAAAACTGGCGGCTTGTGTACAGACAACGTGCGTTTCGGCTTAAGCCTTCATCAGGACTCCGTCCCAGTGGTTACTGTATGAGAAATAGACATTTAGTCTGGAATTAATTATCCTACTAGATATAGCTGATGTATTTACCTTAATGAATTATACTATTAAGTTTTATTTTTTTGGAGATACATTTCAGTGGCGTATCAATTTGACACAATTTCTTTAGTTAGAAAAAAGACAGTGCTTAAAAAGGATTGAGAGTAGTGGTCAAACAAATGACCCAAGAGAAAGGTCCCAAAGCTCCTCGGTTAATTAAAACAAAACATTTTAAAAAATAAAAGAAAGCTATCTCTTAGAAAATTCCACGTGTTTCGTGCACAGGTGAAAGATTTGCATCATAAAGTCGCGGGAACATCTGTTGGCGATCATTGACCATCTTTCTAAAAATTGTTTTATTTGTACAAAAAGCCCCGGTATGTTTCGTACTCTTAAGCCTTGTGGTATTACCCCCGCCTTCAGGCACTCCAACATATACTGACCATGAAGTTCTATTCTTTTGATCTTTTTTCTAAGGTCTAACAGAGCTGCTGTATCTTCATTTTTATTTGTGCTATTTAATGTCTGTTGCCCATAATTTTCCGTACTTCCCACCATATTGGCAAATTGTCTGTAAATCCAAAAGTTTGTAAATTTGCCATGATGTGATTTACTTTATAGAAGTATTTAAACAAGAGACAGTAAACAATCCTACCGGAAATTGTGAATAAGAATATATTCTTATCAGAAATAGAACTTTTTAAAAGTTGAAGTATATCGTATTTTGGAGATTCGTTGTATTTGGTGTATGTAAGTTTGACATGGTTCAGATCTATTTCTTATAGGCACAATTTTTGGGTTTAGTGACAAACACGTTCTTATTCACAATTTCCGGTAGGATTGTTTACTGTCTCTTGTTTAAATACATCTATAAAGTAAATCACATCATGGCAAATTTACAAACTTTTGGATTTACAGACAAACAATTTGCCAATATGGTGGGCAGTACGGAAAATTTTGGGCAACAGACATTAAATAGCACAAATAAAAATGAAGATACAGCAGCTCTGTTAGCCCTTAGAAAAAAGATCAAAAGAATAGAACTTCATGGTCAGTATATGTTGGAGTACCTGAGGCGGGGGTAATCCCCCAAGGCTTAAGAGTACGAAACATACCGGGGCTTTTTGTACAAATAAAACAATTTTTAGAAAGATGGTCAATGATCGCCAACAGATGTTCCCGCGACTTTATGATGCAAATCTTTCACCTGTGCACGAAACACGTGGAATTTTCTAAGAGATAGCTTTCTCTTATTTTTTAAAATGTTTTGTTTTAATTAACCGAGGAGCTTTGGGACCTTTCTCTTGGGTCATTTGTTTGACCACTACTCTCAATCCTTTTTAAGCACTGTCTTTTTTCTAACTAATGAAATTGTGTCAAATTGATACGCCACTGAAATGTATCTCCAAAAAAATAAAACTTAATAGTATAATTCATTAAGGTAAATACATCAGCTATATCTAGTAGGATAATTAATTCCAGACTAAATGTTGTCTATTTCTCATACAGTAACCACTAGGACGGAGTCCTGATGAAGGCTTAAGCCGAAACGCGCGTTGTCTGTACACAAGCCGCCAGTTTTGTGACATCAGTATAAAGAAGGATGACGTTCATATTGACTGTATAATCAAGGGTCAAAAGAAGACTGTTAGTCTCTTATATATGGTGAAATGGAGAAATAATGTTATTTGATGAATTTATGAGTATAAATGTGATGCTTAGGTTGCTGTGAACAAAAAACAAACATAGAAATATGACAATTGTTAAAAATAATAGATGATATATCTTTGTAAATCAAAAAAGAGAGTATATATGTGTGTATATGTGTGTGTATATATATATATATATATATATATAGATATATATATAGATATATATATATATATATATATATATATATATAGATATATTTTTTTACTACAAAAGAAAAAAGTGAATAAAAAGAATAATTTTGATATAATGAAACTGTTAATCTTGTCTGTTGTTGACTTCATGTATGTCTGGAATTAATATACCTATAATGTGTTAAATACCGCCTTGCCTAGGTGTTTCCTTTCCTCATAGTGTAAGTTCCCTGTCCAGGCTTTCTATCCTAGATTCAGGGCCCCCGCTTCTTTACAAAATTAGGACTCCCAAACTGACTGACTGTCCCGCTAACCTCCTCGGACGCACCTCCCGGTCAGAATTCCCGCAACGATCTCGTTCCTTCCCTCAGTCAAAGTTCAAAGTCCAAAATGTGAGAGTCTCTCGCAGCATCAAGGTGGAAAAAATGAAAATAAGAAGCGCGCTCATAACGTAAGAGCGGACTCTTATACCCTATTCTCTGGCTCACTACACATAAAAGTTGCAATCCTTGGGGGCAAGAATCACGCTAATTGGTCCATCGGAGGGGTGGTGATGGTCACTTCATCGCCCTCCTTGTTCAAACTGGTTTGGGGACAATAAAGCACACAATAAGTCTCATGATCGTGGGGTCAAAAGTAGTCCAATTTGTTAATCCATTTTGTAGCGAGCTTTGATGGTCACACATTAGTTCTTCCATTGTCGCTCTGCTTTCCCATCCATTCCCAGGAATACATGCTGAACACTTGGCACATTCTTCATTGCAGGTCAGATTGGCCTTGACACCTCTCACTCCGGGCACAGGCCGTACACATGTGACTGGAGCGTTCATCCCGCATCTGCGCAGGAACCATTTTATTCAATGCACGTGATCTCGTCCTTTCCAGCGGCCATTTTAGAAGCATGGCCTAGCAGGCCCGAACGAAACTAATATAAAACAAACACAATTGAAATTAAAATATGGAAAATAAGCCTTTCTGTTTACCACCCGCCACTCTAATGACCCGTGTTAGATATTACCTAGCGAAAGCGACATTAAAGCCATTTTACTTACCATCTGCATTCTTTGCCACAATACAATTTTACTACGCAACACATCATGCAATTTCACTCTAATTAGTACGCAAATCACAATACTAATGTTAATTAACTTCACATTTGTAAATGGATTAGATTTTGCACAAATCAGCATATTACCCACGTGTAGTGTCTACTAAAAAAAAAAATGTGTATTTGTTGGTTAATTCATGCAATTCAAACGGTTAGTATCATTAATTATTATGAGGTCATTAACTTTCGAGGGGTACAAAATTATTTCGTTTACCCTGCTCCATCAATTCCCCCCTTTGGTGATTTTTAACATCACCACAAAAACCTATCCCTACAAATTTATAAGATAAATGTTTCTTGTCCACTTGCATTTGTTAATTTAGACAATCGTATTCTTTTCGTCTTGTCCTTTAGACCTTTTGTAAATGTTCTCTTTAAACTCCTCCAATTCGATATCTCCCATCTCCCTTTCTTTCTTTATCTCATTTTCTATTTTTACTCTATTTTGTCTTTTTCTTTTTTTAATACACACATATGCTAATCTCAATAATAACATTATTATTATTACTACAGTCACTGGAATTAGTATTTTCCCAATAAGAGAAGTACCTATTTCGGTGAACCATTTCTTCATTGAGGAAAAACTCTTACCAAGTCTCTCCCAAACACCTTCAACCTCCAGTGGGGCAATTTCTTTATGGAAATCAGTAATGTTCTTTATATACTTCTGTATATTCTCACTTTTGTCTGGAATGTAAGTGCAACAATGTTGTACCTTCAGCATTCCACAGACTCCACCCTCTTTTGCCAAAAGAATGTCAAGGGCAAGTCGATTTTGCATTACCATAGCGCTCATGGCAACCATTTCGGTATTTACCATCAAGAACCCTCCAGCAGTATTCGTTGATAAACGATCTACTACTGTAGACAATTTCTGAATCTTGTATGCATTCAAAGATATACCCACTGCTGGTATCAATGCTCCAAAAATGTCACCTATTATCTCTGAGAAGCTTTCCCTCCTCCTACGGGTTAATGGTTTACCTATCTCGTGGATTCCTTTCGTTCCTCTTTCCACATGAAAAATCTTTGGAAAGACCAGGCCTAGATAGCATGTTCCGTACCAATGGTCCGGCAACCTATAATAAGCTCTATTTCCGCAAATATAATAGATCCCTGGAAATACTGGATCTTTTCCTCCTTTAAATCCCCATCCCCTAAAATTTTGTATGTATCTCGGCACTCACTAGAACCCAAGAAATAGTTATCATATATAGTGTTATCTCTACTAATACATAATTTTCCCTGTTGGGGCCAATCTAGAACTATAGCTGCATTTGTTTCACCTTTGTCATAACTTCCCTCTTCAAACGCCCAAGGTGGGGTTTTTGTCTTTTCTCCTGCTGCCTTTCTTTGAAACTTAACCCTTCTGTCTTCTACCATGTCTAAGAAAACCTTTTCTTCTTTTCTTAACTCACAAGTAAGATTGTCTAAAAGCATATTCTAATGTTAATTCTTTCGTTTCTAAGAAAAATTCTCCAAAAACCTTTGCAACTTTCACCTTATTTAACTCGGGAATTACGGGAACTTTAGCAAAAACAGCATCTGTGTCAGTGTAGTAATACTCTAATTTACCTGTTTTGTAAAATAAGCTAGCTAAAACACTACAAGTTATTCCATACGTCAAAGGAAGGTGGTGAAACGTCACTCCTTCTGTTACAGACGCAGGTAACTGCATACAGACATAACAATCTCTAACATCCATTGTCTCCACATATTCGTATAAAAGTTTTGTGAAGACATTCTTGGAGAAGTCAGTTATTGACTTATCCCTATAAAAATCAGTACTATCTATTAATGTTGCAATGTTCTTTGTTAGATTTCTTGTCACTGCTCGTGTCATTCATTATTACAGATGTATTTTCTACAACTAATCTAAGTGGAATTATAATTGCTAAAATAAACCAAATAAGCATCAATAAACCTGTACAATAGAAACACATCCTACACCGTCTACTTAAAAGCTCACATCTAGATCTTCTATCCTCAGTGTCTACCATGTTGAAATACTGATCTAATTATATGTACAGAAATGTGTTTCCACACCTCAAATGACGTAGTGTTGATTAAGATCAACTGCCTTTTGGCACCCCTGTCGGTTTTTCAGAAATCTTTCTTTGACTTTATCAGTTTGTGTGTCTAGTCCGGTTTTTCTTTCTTTGTCTTTCAGGTTTGGTGCAGTTCACTCTCACCCACTTGTTCACAGTCTTTGTCTGGGATTTCGTGACTGCTATCCACCTCTTTAATGTCGGTTAGGGCTATGTATAACCATTCAGGTGACTTGTATTTCAAGTTAGGTCTCTTCACTCTTTTTGGTCTCTGCAGCTGTCTTTCACTTGTTCTTCTTTGTCCTTTCGGACTTATTTCATTTACTTGTTCTGCATTGTCTTTGTTCAAATTTATTATTTTATATCTCAGTCTTTTAATTTCGTTGGGCCAATTGTCTCCTTTTCTTGGCCATTTCAGTTCACTTTCTTTTTCTTCTCGTTTTTATCTCCAAGTTCTCTTTCTTGGTCCTATTCTTTGCTTTCTTTCTTCTTCACTTTCTTCAGATTCTGTCTCAGACCTCACTTCACTTCCTCTAACTTTGAACTTTATGATCTCAGTCTCTTTATCTGAATCCGAATCTTCTGGCGTTTCTTCTGCCTGTAATTCTGAATCTAATCCTCCTCGTGTTTCTTCCGCAATTTCCCCAATTTCTCTATCTGAATCTAAATTTCCGTGTTTCTTCTGTTTGAAATTTTGAGTCTAAACCTCCTCGTGTTTCTTCCGCAACTTCCCCACTCTCTCTATCTGAATCTAAATTCTCTTGAGATACTTCTATAATTTCTGGAGGAATTTCCCCAAAGCTTGTACTTGGCTGTTCAGCATCACTTTTTATTAGTTCTGTTTCTCCTGTTTCAATATCCGTTCTTTTACTTTCGGATTTTTCCTTTTGTCTTTCACTGGATTCAGGTTGGTCTGATTCAGATGCCGAACTGGTATCTGATATTTCCAGATGTCGACTTACAGGTCGAGCTTCAAGATCTGGAACTCTAATCGTTTGTTTCTTCTTCAGTTGTCAAACTGGTACCTGATTCTTCCAGATGTCGATTTACAGGTCGAGCTTCAAGATCTGAAACTCTGATCGTTTCAGTCTCTGCTTCAGATGCTGAGCTGGTATCTGATATTTCCAGATGTCGACTTACAGGTCGAGCTTCAGGATCTGGAACTCTGATGGTATGACTGGCATGAACCCAATTTTTCACACCTGCACACTTTACAGCAGTTGTTGTCACCAGGATCACTTGACGTGGCTTATCCCAGCGAGGAACCAAGCAGTTTCTTCTTCTGTGGACTTTAATGCGGACCCAGTCTCCTGGACTCAAATCATGAGCTGGTTTTCTTTCAAGAGTGGTCGCATCCGGTCCAACCTGATGAACACAGAATGCACCACATCAGCCAATCCTTTGCAATAGTCCAATACGAGATCATCAGTTATAGTCAGTAGTTTGTTGACAGGTACGTGTGCTTGTCTCATTGCTCCTCCCATGATTATTTCATGAGGACTCAGACCTGTTTTTCTGTCAGGTATGCTTCTGATGCTCATCAGCACCAATGGCAAGGCGTCGGGCCATTTGAGTCCTGTGGCTTGACACATTTTCCCTAACCTATTCTTTATTGTACCATTTACTTGCTCTACCACTCCAGAAGCCTCTGGTCTGTAGGCACAGTGCAGCTTTTGTTGAATGTCAAGTGCTTCACATATCAGTTGGATGATTTCATTCTGGAAATGTGTTCCTCTATCTGTTTCGATCGTTACTGGAAAGCCATATCTCGGAATGAATTCTCTCAGTAGGAGCTTAGCCACAGTAACTCCATCTTGTCGGATAGGCTTCCACCCAACGAGAAAACAAACAGACGACCACCAGGATATACCTCAATCTATTGCTAGGGGGCATTTCAATAAAATCTAGTTGCATTCTGGTAAAAGGACCTCCTTCACATCCTATTGTTCCCAAACTCACTACTGTCTTCCTTCCAGGATTTATTTGTTGGCATATAATACATCTTTGACAAAGGCTTTCAGCTATAGCCCTAAATTTTGGGTTATACCAGGTCTGACTGAACAGTCTGATCATGGCATCCCTACCAATGTGTGCCTGTCCATGGTACATCCATGCCATGTTAGAGATCATGCTATCAGGCATAACTGGTCTTTCATCTCTATAAACCCAGACTTCATCTTCCTCGCTTTGTCTGAAACCTGCTTTTATCCAACCATCTTTTTCCTCATCTTCTGCTTCTTCCTGCAATTGTTTTAACTCATCCCAGGTTTCAACTGTGTTAGTAAACAGCAAGGGACATGAAACATTCTCATTTTCCCTTCTCCGATTCATTGAAGTCATGTTTCTGGCACAATAGTGAGCTAATTCGGCAGCGAATTTGTTACCCACTGCAATATAATCCGTTCCGTTTTTGTGTGCAGCGCATTTTACCACCGCAATCTGTTTAGGCAGCTGTATTGCCTCAAGCAACTTCTTCACAAACTCACCATTCCTAATAGGAGTCCCTGCAGAAGTCCGGAATCCCCTCTGGGACCAGATCTGTCCAAAATCGTGGCCCACTCCGAAGCCATACTGGCTATCCGTGATCACCGTAATTGGGAAGTTCTTTCCCAGTTTACACGCTCGAATCAGAGCAATCAGCTCAGCTACTTGGGCTGAACGTATTCCTCTCAAACAAGATGCTTCCATTATGGTTGCCACTGTATATACAGCATATGCAGCACTTAAAACTCCTTCACTTGTTCTCAGGCATGACCCGTCCACAAACATCACATAATTCGACTCCTTTAGAGGTTCATCCCTGATATCAGGGCGAGGCTTTGTGCAAAATTCAAGCACATCCAAACACTTAGGATCAACATCATCTTTGACTTCTGCATTTACTTCATCTGGCAATGAAGTAGAAGGATTCACACTCGTGCATCTTACAATGGTTACATTGTCTGCACCCAAGATCACCTTTTCATACCTAGTCAGCCGACTAGGTGTCATGAATTGGGTTTTAGTTCGGGTCAGAAGGATTTCAACAGAGCGTGGGACATATACTCTTAAAGGATATCCCATCACAATGCCTTCACTCTGTTCCAAACTCTCACAAGTAGCAGCTACTGCTTTCAGACATCCAGGCAACGCCTTTGCTACCGGATCTAAAACTGCTGAAAAATAGGTGATTGGTCGTTTCATTTTTCCATGCCTTTGCACTAATACTGAAAGTGCACATCCGTCTCTCTCGCTACAATACAGCTCAAATTCTTTCTCATAATCAGGCATTCCCAATGCCGGTGCCTCACACAAACTTGTTTTCAGTTCCTTGAAAGCCTTCATTTCTTCCTCATCCAATTCAATCTGATCTTTGACATCTCTCTTTGTCAATCGCTGTAAAGGTTTCGCAATCAATGAAAATCCACTTATCCACTGTCGACAATAACCAACCATTCCAAGGAACATTCTCACCTCTCTCTGCGTCATTGGGGCTCTCATTCCTTTGATAATCCTTATCCTTTCTGTTGTCACTTTTCGCATCCCTTTCTCAATCTTATGACCTAGATACTGTACCTCCTGTTGACAAAATTGCAGTTTTGATGGGGACACCTTATGTCCTCCTTCTGCCAAATGATTCAATAAAGCAATTGTGTCCGTAACACATGCTTCTCTGGTCTTTGATGCCACTAATAGGTCATCAATATATTGGACCATCACAGATTTTTTTAGGCATTTTTAAATCTTCTAATGATTTCTTCAGAATCTGATAAAAAATTGAAGGACTTTCAGTATACCCTTGAGGAATTCGGCACCATGCCAAAATACGCTCTCCGAACCGGAACGCAAATAATGGCTGGCTGTCAGGGTGCAATGGAATAGAAAAGAATGCATGGCACAAATCAACTGTGTACCATTCTGCATCATGTGGAATTTGATACAGTATTACAGCGGGGTTTGGCACAATTGGGCAGCAAGGAATAACAATTTTATTTACCTTTCTCAAGTCTTGTACTCTCCTATATGTTCCATTTGGCTTTTTCAATCCCATTATAGGAGAATTACATGGGCTGCTCATTATTTCTCTCAAAATTCCTTGTTCAATCATCTTATTAACTACAGGTGTTATTCCTTCAATAATTTCTGGCGTTAATTTGTACTGCGGGGTATTTGGGTAATTTGTTCCTTCCCTTACAGTAATGTTTACAGGATCAACTCCTCATCAGTCCAATATCTTCGCCTGTGAAATCCCATACATCAGACCTGACTATTTCTTTTAATTCAATAGGGATTTTCTCCGCATCAAACACAGGAAACATGTCATTCACTCCTGGTTCTAGTTCTGCCATTGTCATTTTATACAGGACATCCTCATCTGGTGTCTGGAAAGCAATACCATCTGGGGTATAGTAGATGGTACAATTCATTTTGCAAAGTAGATCGCGTCCTAATAAATTTACAGGACTGCAATCACACACCACAAAGCGATGCATCTCTTTGAATGGTCCGATTTCCACCTCTATTGGTTTTGTAAGAGGGGTTTTAATCTGCCTGTTCGAAACACCTACAACTTGGATATTTTCTCCTGAGAGAGGAAGGTTGGGAATTTCCACTGATCTAACAGTAGAACGGGTAGCTCCAGTGTCCACAAGGAATGTAACATTTACACCATTCACTTTTCCATCCACAAATGGACCCGACTGATCTACCTCTAGAGTTGCGCCAAGCACGCACTCTTGTTCCTCTCCTAGGCACAGTCATAAGCTTTCATCCGATTCATCTCCATCCTGCCGTAACCAATACTGCGAAACTGCAGCTGCGCGCGGCAATTTTGTTACCTGCTCTCCTCCGTAGAATCCTGCCTCTGCACTGTATCTCTGAGGATTTACACTCTTTGGAAGAGGTGGTTGCGGCACCTGAAACTGTTGAGTAACTACCTGCGGCTGTTGCGGCTGTTGCGGCTGTTGGTAACTCACCTCATTCTGCACCTGTGGATTCAATGATTGATTTTCTGCATTAACGTTCGGAGGAAATTTACACTCGTTTCTCCAGTGCCCTAATTTTCCGCAATTATGACATGGCCATTTCTTTTTAGCCTCTTCTATACTCATTTGACCTTTTCCCTTACCAATATTCGGTTTGGACGTAGTCTGTCCTGCATCACTAGACTGATTATTTATCTGAGCTTCTTGCTTTTCTGCAACCTTTACTTGTGCCCACATTGCCTTTTCCTTGAGTTTACGCTGTCTACATTCAATATCGTCACTACAATATTTTGCATACCTTAATACTTCATCTACTGTGCTGTTCTGCCAACACAACATGTGCTGCTTAATCATTTCACTAATCTCAGGTCTCAAGCCATACACAAATCTATACACAAAATGACATGTCTTTTTCACTCAAATTCTCGTAACCACTATACTGTTTAAAAACCAACAATAATCTCTCGTAGTAGGCATGTACAGATTCCTTACTCTCCGGAGTTGTTCTATCAATCTTTACCCAGTCCGTTTCTTTTGGTGGGATTTTATTTTTCAGAAACGTGATTGCCTGTTCATATTTTCTCATTACTTCTGAACCTGGGGCTCCTGTCTTTGCATCTCTAGGATATTCTTCCTTCGACCAGTCAATTGTAATTTTACACTCTGTCCATAGATCTGCTGGTACAACGATCTCAAACAATCCATCCAAATCTTCCCACAATACTTTTGAAACCTTTACAAACCTTTCTACCTGTCTATACCATTCTACAGGTTTCTCTCTCAATCTTGGAAAGTCATTCGTAAATGACAATATATCTTGTCTGGACCATGGGACATGTACATAACTTCCTCCTGGAGTTTCTCTCATTGGACACTCCATTACTATCGGTTCTTTCTCTTTTACCGGAAAAGCCAATGAAGCTTTATCAGTTGTTCCCTCCTTTCTTCTTGTCCACCTGCTTCTCCACTTGTCTACATCTCCCCATTTTCTCAATAACACAATCAGTTCCTTTATCTGTGTTAACCGTCCTGAAGTGTTCAGATTTTCTATATCCTTTTCACTAAAATCTACCCTGTACGGTTTCTGCAATCCTCTGATTTTTCCAAACTCTACTACTAGTTCGTTCGCTGTTTCTTCCAATTTTTCATGCAAGTTCCTAGCTCTCCAAGTGACGCTTTTACACATAAACATCAATTTGTCATCTTGATAGGATTTCAATCGATCTGTACCAATAGTTCCTAGAATCAATTCTTCCATGTCTATTTTTAATCTGACCACATCCAACAGTTGTGGTTCAGCATCCTTTTTCTGCAAGCTCCTCACCCAATCATTTAATTCCTCTGCAGTCGGACCCACAGGGGTTTTGTTTATTTCTGCCCAACTTGTACTTCTCTCTGGGGTTTCAGTTGCTGACTCAGCTCCCATAGGGATCCTATTTATCTGACTCCCATTAATTGTCAAATTTACAGGCGGACTTGACCTACAAGGACCAACAGAATCTTCTTTCTCTCTATTTTCTGGAATCATCCCTTCTCTTACTCTTTGCATACTGGAATTTAATGGGATTGTTAAGGAGTGTTCGTCTATCCTTTGATTTTCAAATACTGGGATTACTGGCCCTATAGTTACTGGCACAGTCACGGCTTCCATATTCTTTGTCAGTTCTCTTATCTTTTCAGTCAACTCTCTTGTGGTTCTGGCTAATTCAGCTGTATTACCATTATCATGTTACACAGTCTGTGGTGTTTCTGGTTTACTAAATGGACTATTCATTTCAGACATTTGTTCGGGACTTTGATTTATTACAGTCCTCATTGGCGGTGCATTTGGTGTCACCACCGCAGAATTCTGTTGATATGGAGGAGGTCTTCTATTTAAAATGTCCTCCAGCAACTCATCCTCCTTGTCGCTAACTCCATACCCATACCTCTCTGTTACTACATGCTTCTTTTTCTCCGTACACTTTTTCCCTGCAAGTTCTTCAACTGTTCTGACAGGAAACAAACCATCCGTCATATTAGGATACCGCCATCGTCTCATCCTATCTTCATGATTCAATTCCCATACTCTTCCATGTACTAAACTATAATTCTTTGCACCTGTGTCTTTCCCTTTCATACATCTCATCTTCCCATTCACCTAAGGCTTCGAACTGTGTCGGTCTAGGTCTCGGTTCAAGTTTCATCATCTTTTCTCTCAAATTTCAAAGTACAGCTGTGCTAAACAAACCATTTTTTGGAAATGCCAATACTCCATCACCTTGGGTATATTTTGCCCAATTTTCCAACCAAATGCAGGTATGATAGCCATCTTTCAATATCATATGAGATGCTGGCGTTTTCGGCGGTGGGAGTACTTCTCCTTCCCTAGTCACAACCTTTTTGTCTTTCTTAAAAAAGTTTTTAATCTTTGCAAACCATGACGGTTTCTCTCTACCATACTCATAATAAGCCATATTTCACTGTTATTTTTCCCAAAACAAATACACTCAATTCTTCACCACTCTGTTCTTTCTACTGCTCGGCTATTCAGACCTATCCCAGCGCGTCTCACACCAACACACCAATCCGAAAGCTTTACGTCACTCTCACACTAACCAGTACCAGCGCGTCTTCACACTAACGCACCAATCAGGAAGCTCTTCACTCTTTCACAACTGGCCAATACCAGCGCGGTTTTTGTTGACGTCAGTTCTACTCCTGTTTCTACTGACCCCTCCTTTACAAAAATTATCGGCAGTTTTCTTAACTTTTCTTTTCAACTAAAATCGATTAGTTACAACGTAAAACACATTACCATTGTCTGTTTTTCTAACCAAAAGAGATAGTTTGTTCTAACTTACAAGAATACTGTTTCGTTTGATAAGTGTAGCACTTCTCTCTACCTTACCCTTCTCTCAAGCAAGAGGTAAACCCGTTTCTCTGAGGTTAAAACACATGTGGAGACTACACTGCTCCTGAGAATTAAGGCCAAAGTTTCACAAGAAAAACCTGTTGCTATTTCACTCAAATAAAATTCATGCATGAAATTTCCCTAATATAACACAGTCCTGTGTTATCACCAATTTGAACTCAGACAATGCACAATTCCGTGTGACTTCTCTTGCCACACGTGTCCACTTCATACTTCCCGGAAGCTTCAACATTTCGACTTGCACATAACGTAATACAAACTCAACATAAAGTGTTAGACATGAAAAATCAATAAATCAATATTCAATAATCACCAAACTAGTCTATAGAAACCATAACTCTGCTACCAAGAAATCTGATCCAGCGCGGCTAATATAAATTGCTCCTTAAAACACCAATCCAGAGAAGAAGAAAAACACTTGCGCAACCTTTGTCATTTAAAACTTATGTCGGTGGGGCCCATGACACCGCATTCATTCAATCTCTGGATTAAAACGCTAAGGAGAATGAGCTGCTGGACGAACGGGATACCTTGTTAAATTCGACAGAATAATAATCTATACATTATATACATTAACTTCGGATCCTGTCGGTTATAAGCATCAAGGTACTCCGCTATTCGGTCGATGGACCAACTAGTAGAATTAGTTGATGGTGATTAAGACCAGCTCAATCACAATTAAAACCTTTAACATTTATTAATCATAAATCTATTAAAGAACCACAGACTCATTTTAGAGTTAGAATAGAAGTTTATCTAAAATTATTCAATCAAATAAGTGAAATTCTTTATTAAGCAAACACATTAAAATATCAATACACATTTAAGAAAGGTTTTTAGGAAAAGTGAAAAATGATGCATTACCCTCGGCCATGGCGCGATGACAAGAAGGGTTCATCAAAGGAAAATGAACCGCAGATCACAGAATAGGACTCCCAAACTGACTGACTGTCCCACTAACCTCCTCGGACGCACCTCCCGGGCAGCATTCCCGCAACGATCTCGTTCCTTCCCTCAGTCAAAGTTCAAAGTCCAAAATGACAGTCTCTCGCAGCATCAAGGTGGAAAAAATGAAAATAAGAAGCGTGCTCATAACGTAAGAGCGGACTCTCTTATACCCTATTCTCTGGCTCACTACACATAAAAGTTGCTATCCTTAGGGGCAAGAATCACGCTAATTGGTCCATCGGAGGGGTGGTGATGGTCACCTCATCGCCCTCCTTGTTCAAACTGGTTTGGGGACAATAAAGCACACAATAAGTCTCATGATCTTATGGTCAAAAGTAGTCCAATTTGTTAATCCATTTTGTAGCGATCTTTGATGGTCACACATTAGTTCTTCCATTGTCACTCTGCTCTTTCCCATCCATTCCCAGGAATACATGCTGAACACTTGGCACATTCTTCATTGCAGGTCAGATTGGCCTTGACACCTCACTCCGGGCACAGGCCGTACACATGTGACTGGAGCGTTCATCCCGCATCTGCGCAGGAACCATTTTATTCAATGCACGTGATCTCGTCCTTTCCAGCGGCCATTTTAGAAGCATGGCCTAGCAGGCCCGAACGAAACTAATATAAAACGAACACAATTGAAATTAAAATATGGAAAATAAGCCTTTCTGTTTACCACCCGCCACTCTAATGACCCGTGTTAGATATTACCTAGCGAAAGCGACATTAAAGCCATTTTACTTACCATCTGCATTCTTTGCCACAATACAATTTTACTACGCAACACAAATCATGCAATTTTACTCTAATTAGTACGCAAATCACAATACTAATGTTAATTAACTTCACATTTGTAAATAGATTAGATTTTGCACAAATCAGCATATTACCCACGTGTAGTGTCTACTAAAAAAAAAGGTTTATTTGTTGGTTAATTCATGCAATTCAATCGGTTAGTATCATTAATTATTATGAGGTCATTAACTTTCGAGGGGTACAAAATTATTTCGTTTACCCTGCTCCATCACTGGCAACCCCTAGTCCAACATCTATCCAAACTAGAACATGCTCGATCCGTTCCACCCCACCTACGGGCTCCCTAACTATTTAAAGATGCCTTGCTCCCAAGAGGGGAGGACTTATCGGAGTGAGGCAGAACAGATGGAGGACTCACTGCGCCCCTGCTGCTCTTCCTTCTCCCCCTCTTGATTGGCGAGGGGGCCTTCCATGGTCAGGGTTGGGGAGTATTTGATATACTGTCGTGGGAATTGTCGACAACTTTCCCATTTTGTGAAGGGAGGTTCAGACTCTCTTGGACAAGGGAGCCCATAGTGTGTGTTGGCATCATACGTCGGCAGTCTGTTATTCCTATTACTTGCTGGTGCTGAAGGTCAGATGTTTCTGCCCTATCTATTGTCTTAGCCCTCTTAACCTCTTCCCCAGAAAGAACAACTTCAAGATGCTCACCATGGCCCAAGTTCTGTCTGCCCTTCATCCTGGAGACTGGAGTGTGGCACTTTACCTCCAGGATGTTTATTTCCACATCCCTGACTTGCAGTCCCACAGCCATTTACTGCTGTTTCAGGGGGACCACTAGCACTTTCATTGCTTCCCTTCGGCCTTTCCCGTGTGCCTAAGATGTTCACAAAAGTGACTGTGGTGGTAGCTGCCTACCTTCGGGGGTTGGGAATACCAGTCTTCCCTTACAGTGACGACTGGTTGCTGAATTGCCTCAGACAGTCATAGACCACCTCTAAACGACGCCCAATCTGTTGACATCGCTGGGGTTTTCCATCAGTGTGCTGAAGTCACACCTGACTCCCTCACAAAGGCTCCCCTTTATTGGAGCCATCCTGGATATGGTGCTTTTCTGGGCCTTTCCTCTGCCTCAACAAGTCCAGGTAATTTGGGCTATGATCTCGCTGTTTCAACCCTCAGCCTGGGTCTCACTAAGCAGTTCTGACCCCTCTTGGCTTCTTGCATCCTTCTTGTGGACCATGCAAGGTGGGACATGCCGGCTCTGCAGTGAGATCTGATGTCTCAGTTGGGACAGCACCAAGGGAACCTATCTGATATCTTCCGAGTGTCCGACCAGACTGCAAAAGATCTGCAGTTGTGGCTCCTGAACTGCAATTGGACTTGTGGCAGACCCCTCTCCTTACCCCATCAAGAGCTAACGGTTGTGACTGATGCATTGTTACTGGGTTGGGGAGGTCACCTGGGAGAGGTGGAGGTCAGTAGCCTCTGGTCTCCGGTGGAATCCTGCCTTCACATAAATTTGCATTCCTCCCGTCCATTAAGGGGGAACAGGTGCAGTTTCTCATGGACAGCACTACTGTGCCATGTTGGTGCTGTAACAAACAGGATGGAGTCGGGTCATGGGTCCTGTGTCAGGACGGCCCTACGCCTCTGGAAATGGCTGCGTCATCAAGGCATTTCCCTGGTCATATAGCACCGCGCAGGATCTTTAAACTCCAGGGTGGACAAATGCAGTCAATGGTGCCTAGCGGATAATGAATAGCAGTTGCACAGATGTCACAAGGCATCTTCCAACAATAGGGAGAACCCTGACTTGATCTTTTTGCCTCCTCCGAGAACTCTGTGCCCAGTCTTTTGTGCGTTAAAGGTTCCAGGACAGTTCTCGCTGGGAGACACCTTTCGCTCGAATTAGAGCTCAGGACTCCTGTACGCCTTCCCTCCTCTACCTCTTATGCTGAAAGTTCTGCAGAATATTATGAATGACTAGGCCCAGGTTATCCTAGTGGCTCAGGCTGGACTGAAAAAGTAGAGTATGGTACCCAGAAACTCTGGCCATGAGCATCTGTCCCCTGATCTGGCTGTCTCTTCGGGTGGGACTGCCTGTTGCAGCAGCAATGCAGGGTCCTGCACCAGATTCTGCACAACCAACACCTCCATGCTTTAAGCTTGAGCAGCAACAGTTAACTGCTTTTAATCTCACTTCTGAGATAGTGAGTGTTATCTTGGCAGCTAGGCATCCCTTGACTAAAACAGTCTATGCGGTGCGCTGAGAGAAATTTGGTGACTTGTGTTCTTCCCCAAATATCCAACCTTTACAGGCACAGTTGTCTGACATATTACTCGTTTGTCCCCAGCACGATCTTGCTGTGGCGACAGTTAAAGGATTTTATCAGCTCTTACAGCCTTTATACATTTACCCAATCAGTCCTCTTTATTCAAATCACCTGTTCTGATGCGTTTCTAAAAAGTCTGACCCATATATCCTGTCAACACCATTTGCGATGACTCAGTGGGATCTCATTTTGGTTCTCACGTTTGTCATTTGCACTCCATTTGATCCCATGCACAGCTGCCATCTCTAATTGTTCACCTTAAAGACAGCGTTCCTCGTAGCGATAACGTTGGCTCATCGCGTGAGTGATCTACAAGCACTATCTGGCCAGAAACCGTATAGCACCTTTTCAAGGAAGCTAGTTGTCAGGACTAAAGCAGCTTTTCTCTTGAAAGTTGTAATGGCTTTCCAAACCGAACAGTCCATTACCTTGCCAGCTTTCTTTGTCCCCCCTCATCCATTTAAAGAGGAGGAGAAACTTAATCGCCTAGACTCGGACAGCTCTGTTTTACATTGATCGTACCAAGAAACATAAGGTTGGGTATCGGCTCTTGCTGAGGTTCTTTGTAGGGAAGAATGGAAAATCTGTACAGAAAAGAACCATTTGTATATGGATTGTCCTGTGTATCAAAATCTGTTACGGGCTTACCAAGAAACAGCCTCCGGAAGGCCTATGCTCTCATTCTACCACAGCAAAGGCTGCTACCACAGTGTGCCAGTGTTGGACATCTGCCAAGATGCTATGTAGGTGTCACTTCACATGTTCACGGCACACTACTGCCTGGAAACTCCGTTTCGGCGGAAGGAGAATTTTTGCTCAATCGGTCTAGCAGGATTATTTGGTCTGAACTATTCCACAGGCACACCACCTGGGGAAGGGTACTGCTTTGGTATCTACTCACAAGATGAGGACTCTGCAACTAAAAGTGTCCATCAGAAGAACAAGTTACTGACCTTCGGTAGTGCTTTTTCTGGTGGATACTCTATCAAACTGCAGATTCCTCGGCGACCAACAACCCTCCCCATTCTGTGGAATGGACTCTTCTAGTTCTTGCCTAGAATATTCCATCTTGGAGATCTACACACTGGCACTATCTGACAACTAAAGCTCCTCATCCGGCGTTGACAGATATCAGAAAGAAACTAACATCACTGTGCGGAGCTGGTGACACTGTAGGGCCTCAAAAGGGGCGGCACAAATACAATGCAGATTTACACAAAGACTCCTACCAATGAGAAAATGAATTGCTGCCGAAAATTCTCCAGATTCATTCTGGAGTATGGGGGGTATTCACAAAGTGAGAAATCTGGGGTTAGATATGGTATCCACCGGAAAGAGTTACTGAAGGTAAGTAACTTGTTCTTGTTGGTCCTTTCGGTATTTCTGCATTTACCAGATCTGTTCTTATTCACATCACCTGTTGAGATGAAGTTTATTAAAGGTTTGATGCACACATTTCCTCCCAGGCCATTTGTGATGGTATGGGAACTTAATTTGGTCTTGACATTCCTCATCTGTATGACTTTCGAGCTACTTGCTGTATCCTCTGACATTGAAGCCTGTTTTTCTCATTGCTGTTACAACTGCTCATCATGTGAGGGAACTACAGGCACTTTCAGTGCAGCTTCTCTATGCCACCTTTGTACCAGACAAGTTGGTGTTGAGGACTAGGGCAGCTTTCTGGTAAAAAGTTTTGATTCCCTTTCATGTTTGGCAGCCCAGTGTTCTTTGATCTCCCCTCACCCCTCCAAAGAGGAGTAGAGGCTCCTTTTTTTAATGCCAGTAGGTCTTAAAGCTTTTACATTGATTGTACCGAGGGCCATCGGGTGGGCGATCAACTTTTTGTGGTGTTCTCTGGGATGAAAGGGAAGGCAGTGCAGAAGAGGGCCTTGTTGATGTGGGTAGTCCTCTGAGTTAGGATGTGTTATGCATTGGCCTAGAAACAGCCCCTGGAAAGTCTTAGCCTATTCCACCAGGGCTACAGCTGTTATCACTGCTTTTGCATCCAAAGTGACTGTTCTTGACATCTGCCTGACTGCGACGTGGGCATTAACGCATGTGCGCACAAAACACTACTGCAGTGACGGGCAGTTCCAACTGGAATGACATTTTGCATGCTCGATCCTGCAGGATTTTTTGGTTTGAGTTCACTCCACAGACACTCCAACTTGAGGAGGTGCTGCTTTATCTGGGTTAGGGTGAGGGATCTGCAGCTAGAAGTATTCAAAATAATGTTTTCTTGTGGATACTGTATTTAACTGCAGATTCCTTACTGCCCTCCCACCTCCCTGTTCCATGGAGGGATCTCTTTTTAACACTTAAAAAGGTCCCATGGTAATATTCAATACATTGGTGTCAACAATTGTTCATGCTCTGCATCTGTGGGAGTATGAAGGGTAAAGCTAAGAAACTGTCAGCATGCCGGGGTGATGCTTATATCCGGCTCCACTCCCTCATTTCCCGGGCAGTTTGAAGCCATTGCTGAGCCGCACTACACAGTCTAGTGGCCTGCTGAGGCACTTCTGTGAAAAACACTGTAGATTCAGTCTGGCGCCTGTGTAATATTCTAACCTGAGGAATCCGCGGTGAAATTGAGTATCCACCACAAAGTGTTACCAAAGGTAAGTAACATGTAAGTTTGACATCATAGACCACATGTCACCAAATTTTCTGTGGTTAAATGGTGACCACATATATATGTCACCAAATGAAATGTATAGGACCATTTGTGCAGTCTGTCTCTGCATCACTCCAGGCCTGACCGTGCTTAAGCTCAGGATAATGCAGGGAAAGAAGCTTAAAGCCTGAGGCACTGATTGGAGAGCGACCCAGAACCAGCAGGTACACCCAAAAAGTCATGCACTGTATTATTTTACCTGCATCTCTCATCCCCTGGCCTGATGCTCTGCAGCTTTGAGGAGACATTTGTCAGTGCCTACATGACTAGCATAACTGAGTCCCCATCCCCAAATTTTGAAGCACCTTCCCCATAAACCAAAAAAGTCATGGCAACCGAAAAAAGCCATGGGGGGGGAAATAAACCTTGATTGTAAAGTGGAAAGACCGATGCTGGTCAACAAATGCCTGGAAATATCAGTTCACCGTTATTTCAAAAAGCTCAGCCATGTGTGCAAGTGATCAAGCAAAAATGAGTGAATACGTTAAGGTACTATTTATGCTTTTTAATAATGTGATCACCAGGTCATCTTTACAGCGTGAAGGAACACATCCTTCAAAGGTGGTGGGATTAGTAAGCAGAGATCATTGGCAGAGGGTACCAGCATGTTCTTTGCTAACCCATGCAGGAGTACTGTCTAGAGCAGTCAGTGGGTTTAAGTTTGGGCAAGATATCAAAGATAAACATGGCATTTACTGGTAGAAGAATTAGGGCAAGAGGTCCCTTCTCTCAAAGCAATATCGCTTTGGTTGGGAAACAACTGATAGCTTATTTTTGTGACATTTTTTCAGTAAAAAGGAATTGAGATCCTCTGTGTCTTTGAGAACCTGCCTAATTAGTGACATAGGAATTGTGATCAGTGAGGACTGAATAATCCAACCAGCACCCCAAAAAGATTAATTGCATCCCCAATGCTTTCTAGCTCAAACTTACTTCTATACTGACTGCATGGCAGCTGTGTAGGATTTCAAATGGGCACAGTATTGTAGTTTACCTTGTAGCTTTGATGTTTTAATTGCATTGCCCCAGTTCTTTGATGCACTTTTTTGTTTTCTTTAATTGTAAGGAGGATCATGGAGCAGAATGCAAATTGGTTCTAGTTGATACCCACCAGTCTTCCTTCGGGATCTTCAGACAGCAGGACAGTCCTTCTGATTTTCACAGATCCAGGAGTGTTCTGAGGAGGATATCGGGTGTTGCGTAAACTGAGTCTTTGGCTCAGCTCTACAAGGTGTTTTTTCACACCCACGGTGAATAGCGAGGCGGTTGCCGCGTTGCCGAAAGTGCCTCAACGAGCTTATCTAAGTATCTCCAGGATGTAATGCCCCCAACATAAGAGAGGGTACTTTTAGGAAGCATTGTGCCCTGAATATAATATATTGAAAAACAGGCACACCGATAAAATCCCTGTTGGCCTACCGTCCACACATAACCTCCAGACTGTCTCCTCCTCCTGCTTCAACACCCTCTAAATGCTCCGCAAGATCTACAGATGGATCCCCACCGAAACCAGGAGAACGGTCACCCAAGCACTCGTCAGCAGCAGGCTGGACTACGGCAACGCCCTCTACGCAGGAACCTCGACTACACGCCAGAAGAGACTCCAACGCATACAGAACGCCTCCGCACGCCTCATCCTCGGACTCCCCCGCCACAGCCACATCACCACCCACCTAAGAGATCTGCATTGGCTCCCGGTCAACAAGAGGATCACCTTCAAACTCCTCACCCACGCTCACAAAGTACTCCACAACGCCGGACCAGCATACCTCAACGAACGACTGTCCTTCTACACCCCGAACCGCCAGCTTCGCTCCGCCGACCTCCCCTCGCCACCGTCCCACGCATCCGCCGAACGACCACCTGCGGCAGATCATTCTCCCACTTCGCCGCAAAGACATGGAACACCCTCCCCGCCCACCTGCGCCACACCCAGGACCTGTTGACCTTCAGGAGACGTCTCAAGACCTGGCTGTTCGACCAATAGCTGCCGCCCCCACCACCACCTTAGCGCCTTGAGACCCTCACGGGTGAGTAGTGCGCTCTACAAATGCTTGATTGATTGATTGATTGAGAGTGAAAGCCTCCCTCACGTGGTCCATGAGTCATTTCAATTAGGAAAGGCTATTGGTCCATGGATACATTATACCATCTGGATAACTCCCAAAGCTCACCATCAAACCTTTTACAATTCAACCGTGCTGGCTGTCTGACTGTCCCAGATACCTATGACAAAGCGGTTAATTCATAGATCCCCAACCACTCGCCTGTAAAAAATAAACTAGAGTGGTCCTGATGAAGGTGGATGAAAGTTGAAATTCCCACCGAAACGTACGTCGACCAGAGTGATTTGTACCCCAGTTGGCAACACCCTCACGGATGGTCATGATATATCATCTTTGTGATTACATCAGTGTATGCTGTTGAAGGCTGGGTAATGAGTGCATGCATGTGAGTTGGGTGGTAGTGAGCATCAATGTGATAGGTGAGGATATGAGTGTGGTTTAATCATGGGTAAATGGCAATGATTTCTATGTGCATGTATAATGTAATGAACACAAAAGAAGCAGAGAATATATTCACTGGATTTGTATAATTGAAACATTTTTCTGCACTGTAAAAATGTTTGGTAATCTCATGTTTTTAATTGTATAATGAAAGGATATATGTTTGATATGTTTCTAATTGTAAAAAAGAACTGAATTAAAAAGTACAAAATGAACTAGAATTTAAACTAAAAATTGAACGTGTGTTTATGGCAGTGGGTGGGCCATCAAGCTTATTTAAGCCTATGGAAAAGAAATTTAGGTCGGGTGGGAGTTTTGTTTGCAATATAGTATAGTATGTTCCCCCTTACCCCCAGACCTATGAATCATATATAGGGGGGGTACCTTCATTTGTTTCGAAATTCACACCCACAGGTGACATGAGTGAACTTAGTTCAATGCCCCAGCACTTAAATGTGAGAGACCGGTTTTTGTAGTCCTGCAAAATCCCACCCAAAACATAATTGAAGTGGTGTCAATGCTTTTGGGTTACTAACGGGGAGCAGTGGAAATCCAAACGATTGTTCATTAATGATTTATATACTCGAGAGCACAAGAAACGGAATAGGCATTTCAACATATTTATTTTGAAATAGTTATTTTAAAATGCCAGGATCTAATGCATCCAGTATTGGTAGCTTCTTAAAAGATAAAAATCGCGAAGCTTTTCAGTAACAGTGAAAATAGGGAAAATTGTAACATAGTAATTTATGGCCCTTAACACCCTCACTGTGGTATCTCCTAAGCGCTTGCTAGTTCTAGCAAATAAGCCTTAGTTTCAGAGTGGTGCGCATACCTAGACAACTTGATTGTTGTCTGTTTGGCATAGCTTGCCAACTATTCCGAGCATAAGGACAAGGAGATTGTGACTGTGCTAGAACACAATTCTGGAATTAGTGAAGGCAGAATGGAATGCTTCGCAGAGCCTCGGAGAGTCTTGCTGTAGGCTTCTTCAGTCGAGATGGAATCTGCTGCTGTGCTCATCCGGACCTGTGACACGGGTGAAGTTTCGTTCTCCTGGCAATTGGCAGCCCTTTTATACTGGATATCATGTAAGATAATTTAAGATTATCAAAACGGACTACATTGTTTTTGGTTATGGTTGTTAATTGACCTTGAAAAAGGCCCCTGTCCCCAGACTGATGTTGCACTGGTTGTTTTTGTCTGTCATTAATAGGAGCTAAAGGGCACCATGTTTTAGACCTAGGAAGTTAAAGACCGCCATCTTCTAGACAGACCTATGACTAAATGGAGTTTCGGTTTGCACAAAATGGAATCTGCGCATGTGTTCAAAAATCTAAAACTAAAATAAAGAAACCTAAAAGCAAGAGATTAAAATAGATAAAATAATATAATTATGGAGGGAAACAGTCGTAAGATTTATGACATTCCTAAAATAATTTCTGAACTAAGCAATCACTAAATCACTGAATGCGTTTTTAATTGATCTTGTTTATCAAAACCTCATTTCACATTCACAGAATAAAAGCACATGCCAGAAATGTGCATTTGATGAAATAGCAATTCATCACTTAATAAATGTTTAACCCATTTCTTCAAACTGAAATGAAAAAGGGGTCTCTGCACTGGAGGACATGATCTTTATAACCGGGGTTTCCACATTTATGCCCACTGTCGGCTTCTGGGTGGAGTAAACTCCTGGCCACTCTCTAGCCAATGTGGTAAAAGTTCCAGGGGTGAGACTACCTATTTGTGCAATATTTCTGCATGTTTTACTATAAAGTATCCCACAGTTCCCTTCTCTACCTAAATTTAACATGACAGAACCCTTCTTCTCCTGGTCAGAGCTCCCTGGTCCCAACCAGAGGGTGTGGCTATGGATATGGGCAAAAGCCCTTCCTTGAGGTCACTTCAAACCAGTTCTGAGGCAGTTCATCCCTCCACCTGGAGTTCGTTTCAAGCTGACTTTGCAGACAGAGGCACACCAAAGTATGCAAAAAAGTGATGGATGGGCTGCCTGAATTAATCTCAGCCACTGGTAATTACCCAGGTCGCATCCCAGTCCATTGTTGTTTTGCACACAATGCCACCTCAGTTTGGACCCAGCCACATGCAAATTAGTCTTGACCCTGCTCCAATAGAAAGGGAAGCTGGCGTAGGTGTGAGCTACATTTGCCTGTAACACAGTGGGCACGCTTTGAAGCTCAGGAAGGGGCCGGATACAGCTTCCCAGGCTATCCTGCTCAGGGATAGAAAAACCCCTCTTCATGGCCAACAAAAATGGGGCAGCACAAGAAGACAAAAAATCTGGGGTCATCCTGCTGGAAGCGCAAATTTCCAACAGTATTACTAACATGTAACTAGGAGCAGGGTCTAGTCTGATTTGGATTTAGTGTTCTGGGACAGAAACGCCCTTTGAAAGGTGTTGAAGCAGATTATCAAGAAGGAGAACAGCAAGGCTTGGCAATCAGAACAGTTTAAGTTTAATTAAACAATAACGGGCGGGAATAGCAGCCACATCTCTTGCAGTTGCGTGTTGGAATTCAACTTGCATTAGGTACATGGCATGCTTTATACTGTCCAGTGGATGCAATAAAGAGAAGCTTGTCCCACTTTGGGCAGGAAATACTGGTACAGTGGGCCATAAATTGTGTGTTTAGATGCATGATACCTCCCTGATAGATGGGACCATAATGCCAACTGAAGGTCACATTCTGAGGTGGTCCAGGTGGCCGGGTGTGTCGTGTGGGTTATCTAGGTGACGCTTACTATTAGACATTGTTTGGGCTTTATCTGATTAATGCAACAGACCAGCTGTTCTTTTATTGTGTCCTTGGGCAGAATGCAGGCCCTATGCTGTGCAATTGTTTGTGTTTGATTGTGTGCATCTGACTTGTTTCTTTAGGTATTGCATCCTGGGGCCATATGTGATTTATTGCTGCAATCTTCCAGGTGTGTTTGCGGCTTGTTCCATTTCTGGTGTTTCCATCACTGGAAGTGCAAAGGGTGGACAGGGGGTAGCTGGGTTATGTTCATCTGATAAAGGGTCACTCTGAAACCGTAACAAGTGTTTTATTGTGAATTTGGGTAGAGCAGGCAACAGTTGCTCTGCGGTGTGCTGGACTGCTAAAAGCGGAACCTTTTTTAATACATTGATCCAATGCGAACATTTCCCCCTCTAGTTGAGTTTTCAAGTACTGCCCTGGCTGTTTGTGTCCTGGTCGTGCGTATGGGGGTTTCCTGTTTCTGGCTTGTGGTGTGCATTTTTGCCTTGACATTGGGTGTCTTAACCAAATCTATTTCCCCTATTTTCAGAGTAGCCTTTTTCATGCAGGCACATAACAGTTGTAAGGTGCAGCACAGCAAGAGTAAGATTGCAACCACTGGTAACAAGGCCTTGCATAGGCCTGAAATTCACCCTGGTACCCAGGCAAACAAATCTGTGAACCATTCTGTGTTTGGGGCACCTCCTTTTTATCATGACCTGCTGTAGGTTGTGCAGTGCTTGGATGGCAATTGACAGTGTGCCATTGTCCAGGTCGTTCATGGGGATGAAGGTACAGCATGCTGTACCTATCTTGGCACATACGTCTCCTTCCATTCTGGTCATTAAGTTCAACACATACCAATGCTTCATCACCGTGAGGCAGATGGTGCGTTTTTCTTCTTTGATTGCGTTGAGGCCTTTTTTGGTGGTGGTCATAATTTTCAGCTGTTCCCAGGTGGTGATCTGCAGCCTCCAAGCGTTGGCCTTGGTTTGCACGGTGAAGAAGGGGATTGAACCTCCTACACCTATTTCCACATTGGTGAAGAGCCAGAACTGTTCAGGAATGTCCTTTAATCTGTCCCAACCAAAGTACTCGGCTGATCTTCTTTTACGTACTTAGTGTAGAAGCGCTGTGCCTTTGCTCATGGGGTGGGGTTGCAGTGCGAAAAGATCTTCTTCGTGTATGACCAAGGTAGGCGTTTAGAGGGTACCCAGTGAGCAAACCCTTTTCCAGTCTGGGAAGAGCTGGGTGTAGGCGTGCTCGCCACACTGCCAGTAATAGTACAGTTCGAGGTGCCCCACTGCATTTCATTATTATAGGTTATACTCTTGCAGTTGCTGTTCACCTCGACAGGTATAGTCCCCTTTGCCCTAAAACACAAGAAACACATGCATAGCTTCCTACTACTATGGGTTTCTCCTTCCCCTCTATCCATGTATACCCTCCTGCCTCTGAGTTCCTGGTGTCTTGGCATTGTGTCAGTAGGGTATCATTCAGCCTGCCCCCACAGAACCTGTTTCTTCTATTCACCACATTGATGGCTCTGCAGGTGAACTGAATGTTGGGGTTCCACTTCATGAATACGGCTCCAGTTACACTAAGGGCTAACCTTGGTCCACAGGTTGGTACTAGTGCGGACACGTTATTGCACTGGGCTGAGAGGACTTGGTGAGCTCCAAGAAACCCTTATGGGAGCTAGTTTTAGGCCCTGTGTTTGCCCCTTTTTCTTGAGTTTGTCAGCTCGGACTAAATCTCATCCTGCTTTGTCAGGATGTAAAGGACTTCAGGTATGATGTTGTACTTGGTTAGGTTCACTGTGACTTCCTGTGGTGCTATAGTGTTGGGCTGGAGTTTGGCTCTTATTCAGCATAGTTATAAGTGTACGAGGCACAATGTCTTGTTGGGTGGTACCTCCTGGTACAAGTATAGTCTATCTGATCTACTGCATGCGGATATCAATAAGCAAACATAGCAGGAGTTGGTAGATACTTGGCTCCCCACTGAAGTCATGTGCCGATACTAGGTGTTGTGTAATAGTGCGCTGTGTAATGTATGTGGGATGCCGTCGTTGTGTGTCGTGAAGTTGTTAAATGTGCTAGATCCCGGGACTCACGATGGACCACTTTACTTCGTGACCTCAGTTAAAAATTGACCTGTTCCTGTATGGTAACATAGTTTAAAAATCATCACAGCACACAAGGGCAAAAGACAATACATAGGTGAATGTTTTTAGTTGGGATATGAAAGAGTCGACGTAAAGCCTGGGGGGAGCTCTATGGGCGCTCCCAGCTGCAAAGTGTTTGCAAAGTCCGGAGGGAAGCCCTACGGGCACTTCTGCCCCCAAAGTGTTCATAGTTCATGTTGCAAAAGTCTGTGATGGTGACTCCTTTGGTGGTGGTAGTGATGGGTCCAAGCAAATGTTAGACAGGCGGATCCATGACCCTTTCCCTTCGATCTTGATAGCTGTAGGAGTTGCAAAGATTGCTTTGAAGGGCCCTTCACACTTGCTGTCTCTCCACTGGTGATGCAAGTTGCGTATCAGGACTCGGTTACCGGGCTGCAGGATTATGTAGGGTAGGTCCACGGAGGTGCGCACCGCCTTCCTTTGGGTAACTTGTTTAGAGAGGGATCTGCAAGCTTTGGTCAATTCAGAGAGATATATATATGATGTGGTTGGGGATTTTTATCATTTGAATTTATATATTTGTATGTTTTTTTTCTATGCACTTTAATGGCTGTATCTTTTTTTCAACCGAATAAAGTTTATGAACTAAACTGAACTCTGAGAGATATATATACATTTCATTACCTGGGGCCTCTGACATGGACTCTGTGTTTAGTTTGGTTCTGCTCTGAGGTGTTTAGTGACTAGCGGAGGGGGGGGTCAAAAGTGGTGGTCTCTGCTTGGGGTGTTCCTTAAAGCGAGCAGGGCTCGGGACAAGCAATGCTGCCATTTCTTACCCATGGTGGCACACAGTTTGCTGAGCTTGTATTTTGCAGGCCGTTCAGGCGTTTAACTATACCATTTCTTTGGGGGTGGTATGCTGAGACCAGCTTATGGGTTATGCCCGTCAGGATACAGATGTTTTTGAACATTTTGTAAATGAAATGTTGACTGTTGCCTGATCAAATGACTTCCGGTACCCCCTACCTGAGTATAACTTCTCGAACCCGAAAGGTAGCTGAGCAGTGTGTGCAGGGGCCTGCTTCTATCCACCTAGAGAAGGGGCAGACCATCGCGATTAGATATTGTTAAGTCAATCATGTCGATGAAATCTATGTGTAGTGCCTGCAATGGCCCATAAGGCCTCGGGATCGATGAGGCTATGACCTTCAGTGTGGGTTCATGTGAGCGCAGCTGACATACTGTGCACTCGTTTAGGTACATAGAGATAATTTCTGCCATGTAGGGAATAAACCAGTCTTAGCTGTAGGTTGGTGAGCCATCTCTCTTTAAGGGTGTGTGCTGGGAGGTGGAGCAGGTTCAGGGCAGTGTAGAGTAGGCTTTGGGGCATGACGGGGGTCTCCTCGTAAAAGTGTCCCTGAGATTGTGGGGGGGGGTCTGCATGCATCCATTAGACTCCCATGTCAGTGAGCCGCTTCCTGTATTTCCCTAAGGTAGGGCTCGAAAAATCATAAAATTGTTACTAGACCAACAGGTCTAGTAACTTAAAAAATCTACTTGCCCTAACTGTAGTGCACTTGACCGCTGTCTCTGAAAGCCAAGCAAATGTGACAAGTTAACAAGATTTAAAAGCATTTTTATTGCCCATTCACTTTGTGAGCAATAAAGATGCCTTTAAATCTTACTATCTTGTCATATTTGCTCTGCTTTCAGAGGCAAAGGTCAAAAGTCAGTTTGTCTTCCTACTCAGCAGAAAGGGCGAGTAGGACCTAAAAATAGCTCGTCCTAATTAAATCTGACTCGCAAATGCGAGCCGGCGAGTGGATTTTTCGAGCCATGCCGAAGGTATAACCTAGCCGTCTCAGTGTATGGTAGTTCGGAAGGTGGTGAGAAGTCCTCTGAAGGTTGTTTCTCAACCTCCTGTACTGGGAACTGGTGGATTGCTCCCGTGGTCTTGCAGGCCGTCTCCTTTGCTGCCCAGTCAGCAAGTGCGTTGCCCCGGGAGATAAAGTCCTGGCGTCCTGTATGTGTCGCGCACTGGACGACTGCTACTCGTTTCTGCAGTGTCAAAGCTTTGAGGTGCTCTAACAGATCCCTATGCATGACTGGTGTGCCTTCAGATTTGAAGAAGCCTCTTCTCTTCCATCTGCTCATACTGGAATGTACATTAATTATAACTAGACTGAGTCGGAATATACTGTGATGGTGTCCTCTGTGGCTTGGGTGAGGGCCTCAGTAAGTACCACTAACTCGGCTGCTGGTGCTGAGAGGCACGG
Source organism: Calotriton arnoldi (assembly GCA_963921515.1). NCBI lineage: Eukaryota > Metazoa > Chordata > Amphibia > Caudata > Salamandridae > Calotriton > Calotriton arnoldi. Next base: position 364,688 of record CAWUFW010005593.1, read on the forward strand.
GAGTAATGTCAGAGGTGCTGTGATATGCAGGGATTCTGAGGACGTCTATATTCTGTGACCACTGCTGCCCCTGGGTACCAAACACCGCTCAGGGGTGTGGAATTTAATAAAATATCTTCTTGTCCATGGGGCAGGTTGCTTCATAAATCTATTTGTCCTGTAACAAAATCTACTTGTCCCTTTGGTGCCATGTAATGCGGCTACAAATTATGGCAGCAATCTCATTATATGAGAGCTCTGATATAGCCTCTCTGATTATGCCAGGGCTCATACCACAGTAGAGTTTGAATACTAGCAATTCCCTTATGTTGCCACGTTTCCGCTGAGCTACATCCTGGGGCTGAAGATAGTAGTAAGCAATAGTTCCATGGTTGGAAAGCCCTTTTGAGTCTGTGCAAACCTACTAACTTGCATGTTTTAAAGGCTTTCGCCAACTCTTCTCTAACCTTTTCCCATACTGAGAAAGGTTGGAAATTTACGCCTGACAATGGCAGACGTAAAACTTCTTCCGGGGTTGGGGAAAAAGTGGTTGGAGGAAAGTGAACTTGCAAACACAGATTTTCGCATGAGCAAATCTACACATGCACATTTGCTCATGCTAAAATGTAGTTCACAAATATTTTCTACGAGTACTATTTCTTGGCCTATTTATGTAAATTCTTGTGAATTCATGAAAGCCGTATATCTGCACTTAATGCAAGGACATATACAATGGGTGCACTTTTGAAACTTTCTTTAATAATTGGGCACCTAGTTAGGTCTGGCGTAACCATGACTTTTTGTGTTGATTAAACTTCTGTCTCTCTCTATTGGCTGGCTTCACTGTGAGTGACAGCATTCTGCTCTTTCACAAAGAGCATATCAGCACACAACGTAGTTTTGTTCAGTGCCAGGAACTACTGTGGCAGTGTGTGCTTTGAGTCCAAAAACAATTTTTGCTTTTGCTTTTGCCAGTGTTTATGTATAATGGTGAGGGCGAGGGCGAGGTAGCTCCCACACCAAAAAGGTTTTACAAAAACCATGCCAAAACAAGTCGCGCATTGACAGAATCAAAAGGCTAACCACCAACCTTTGCCAATGCTTGTACATTTTTGTTTCCCATAATCTTATTGAAACTGGTTACCCTGATTTTACATCATGAATATTTTGGGGAAACACTAGCATACATAAACACATGTTACTAAATGGTGCTGCAAAGAAATGGTACCTAAAATTTTACAGTAGTTGCATTTTTTTTGTGAACATTTTATTTTGAAAGCAAAGAATCTTCAATCTTGCTTTCAAGCTTCTGCAAATATTTGCATCTAGCAAGAGAGCGTTCTGAGAGCATTATACAGAGCCTCATATTGCTAAACTTTGAAAACTTATGCACATTTCTATACTGGAACCACTGTACGTAGTGCATTCCGAGCTTAGAACTCTTCCTTAGAGCGATCTCCCTAATAATAAAGGCTTTGCATTAATGAACCATAAAAACAAGTTTGAACAGCATTACCACATGGACACAAATATTACCTTAACTGCAGACAACTCCCTTTCCTGATCTATAATATGGTAATTTACAATGGCAGCCAAAGGGTTTGTGCTGTAGAGTGTTGGGCATACTTATCCCAAGGACAAAATACACATGAAAAGGTGCTGCCTTTGACCCCAAACGATATATCCTGGGCGTCGGGCTATAGGAATTCCACATCCCTGACCTGTACCTTGATCTGACAGAGGAGCCATCTACGAACATGACTTTGCTTTTGGGGATTGGGTCGTCTTCTACCCTGGCAGATTCCTCTGGTGCCTGCACCAGGCAGTCGTGGACTTCCTGTCCTCCTTGTTCCTCAAGGGCAATGAAGGTAATTGGGTTGACTATATGGCACCGCACTAAATTGAGCGCTGGCATGGACAGCATAAGCTCATATCCTGAGATTCTTTGGGTTGTCAGGGTGCCTTTCCCTTTCTGTATTATTGCAAACACTGCGTGTTCGGTGTAGAGTGTGATGGGTGCCCCATAACAATGGAGGTGCTTTTGTCCACCGCGAAGGCTGCAGCGGCCAGGGCCTGCTCGCAAGGGAAATATTCCTGCATTACAGAGTCAAGTTGACTACTGTAATATGCAATGGGTTTGTGCCCTAAGGGGTACTTCTGGGTGAGCACTGCCGTCATCACCTGTCCGTCGCAATGGCAGAACAGGAAGAGCTCCTTGTTCTAGTCTGGAGTCCCAAGTACAGGGGCGTTCGTGATTTCTTCTTTTACTCGGGTAAAGGTCTCCTGCATCTTAGGGGTCCATGTCAGTTGGGTACCACTGGACTTTGCATTCTTCATTGCGACCAGTATGGGGGCTACGAGGGTGCTGTTGTCGAAGACCCATTGCATGACGTAGTTGCAGAGCCTGAGGAATTTTTGCATCTCCTTCTTTGTCTGGGGTGGTGCCATTGCTCTATTAGTGTGTGTTCGCTCGGGTGTGACCCGTCTTCCTGAGGCTGAGATTCGTTCACCCAAATAGCTGACCTCCTGTGGTAAGTATTGTACTTTCTCCTTGTCCACTTTGTAGTCTCTTTCTGCTAGCGTAGGGAGTACGGCTATAGTGTCTTATCTGCAAATTAGCTTGTTTGGGCTGCATATCAGGATATCGTCAGCATATTGTAACAGGGAGCTGTTACATTGCAAGTTGGACAGGTCGTGCCTCAGGATCCTATTAAAGATACAGGGTGAGCCTCAGTACCCTTGAGGTAACCTTTGAAAGAGCAGTTTTGCACCTCTAAAGGTGATTACCGTTAGGTACTGAATGTCCGGGTGAAGCAAAATGCTGAAAAGACATTTTTAACATCTATGACTAAGAAGTACATACACAGCGTCTATTGCGATGTCGGTCAGTATGATGGAGGGGTCTGGTACCATAGGGAATTCTGGAACCACTATATCATTTAGGGGGCATAGGTCCTGTACTAGGCGCCCTTGCCTTCTTCACGGGGTGTATGGGGGTATTGCTGGGTGACACTGCACGGAGTACTCCCTGATTGATGAGGGCCTGTATCGTGGCGTCTATGCCTTCCTCTGCTTCCCTGGACAGTGGGCACGGTTTCGCTCGGGGTGGAGGGGGGGAATAACTACTTCCCTGAGTGTGATCCTAACTGGTTCTGCGGTGTTGATGAGCCCCCCGCCATGCGGACCAGTTACCCATAGCTGTGGGCGTAGCTGTGTGTAGTCTTGATCCCTAAGGGATGTTGCCATGGTGACAGGGGCGGAGGCCCTGAGCTGCAGTTCAAATTTGATGTCTTGGGATCTTCAAAGACTATTGTTGAGGCTTCTGGGCTGTTGGCGAACAGTATCTGATATGTTCCGTACGTGGAGATCTGGGTCTAAGATAATTACGCATGCCCATGAGACTTGATTGTCCTCAGAGCAGAGGCCATCAAGACCCCGTAAGTGGGTCTGATCTCCACTGCCTGGACTGTCACTAGTTCCTCCTCCTGGGGCTCCCATTCTTGGTGCCATTCCCTCCGGAATAAGTATTCCTTGGGCAGCTGTAATTAATTTCCTGATAATGTTGGGGCATTGGCGATCAGGGTTAGGATTGCCTTGGGGAATGCGGCCTGGTCTATTGGTGATGCCCGGTCTGTCACTGTTACCAAAGTTGGGTCTTAGGGTCATAAGTCGTAAGGGGAAGACCCCAGGGGTTGAGCAAGTCATTCTTCTATCTTCTGAAAAGTGAATGCTCATGTTTTATTTGGCCATTAGATCTCTCCTAGAAGGTTGGTAGGGGATGAAGGATGATAATGTAGTTGACCTTGGAGTTGTTTTCCACCTATTTCTAAGTCAAGTATTTCAGTGAAGGGAACCCTTTTCATCGTCCCTGAAAACCCCTGTGTGTCCATAGTGTTCTGAGATAGGGGAACATTCCCTTCCTTGAGGCAAGATCTTGTGGCCCCGGTGTCCACTAGTAAGGAGTAAGTTATGTCTTTGAGGGCTACCGTCACTGTGGGTTCCTCATTTGACCTGTGCGTGACTGACAATGTAGGACATATGGAGTTTCCTGGGCACCTTCATTGGACCAGGTATGGGTTCTGGAGCTGGAACAGTGCGCTACCTTCGCATACTATTATTCTTCCTTTTGCAGTGGGGAACCCTGAGCCCTTTGCTAATGTTTGGGATGTGTTCCCTGCTGCTTGCTAATCCCGCCATAGATGTGGCCCGTCCATCCATGTTTGTTGTGAGAAGGGGGCTCCTGGATGCCTTTGATTGGGCCTCCCCTTCCTCTTTCATTGAAGCCTCCTCTTGCCCTTCGATCATTAGTTTGGATTCCCTGAAAGTTCTGTGTCTCTCTTCCCATGGGGATCACAGCCACCTTGCTGGCTGCGGCTACAACTGCTCCCTCCAACGTTGCCTTTATTTATTTCTGCTGTACCAACTTGGCTGTGTACCTCTGTACTTGGTCCTACCTGTTTGTCTTTTTCCATTTGCTTCTTCTAATAATGTATATGGGCCTGTATCTCTGGCCATGGTTTTGTGTCCAACCCAACTATGCTGTCTAGTCCTTTTTGTACTTCGGTGGGCAGTCCCTTTTTAAGGATATTGACGAAAAAGGTGAGTTGAGGGCCTGCATTAACACATGGCTGTCCTGTCTCCTGTCCCTATCTTTCCTTCATTCTGCGGAGGTAATCGTTTATCTCTTTGTCAGGCTTAATAGTTTCAGCCCTCAGTCCCCCTGTGTCTGGGCGGTCAGGCAACCTTTTTCTCAGGGCTGTCTGTATATGTTAAAAACTGCCCCATTGTGTTGGGTATTGGTCCGGGTTATTGCTGGTATGCGAGCTAGGGCGATCATGAAGTTAGTCTGTTCACCTGTCAGGCTACTTAGTAGGCTTTTAATGTCCCCTATAGTGAGTGTGTTGCCTGCTGTGTTCTTTTCAAAGCAGGTTATCTACTTTCCCACCCCCTCCAATAGGGATGGATTCGTAGTCCTAAGCCTTGTCCATCTGGGCCCAAGGGACATAAACAATCCCTCCGGCCCTCGCTGAAGCAAGGGAAATTGTCTTCCTGTTGAAGGGGTGGTGGGCTTGTCCTCGACATATTTTTTCAACTTTGCAAGACATTGCTGCATGTAGAGGAAGTCCCAGTCTGGGTTTCCACCCTCAAGCAATCCTCTACCATGGCCATGTCTTCTGGCTCAAAAGACCCTTCTTGTGGCCGACGCCTGGCATATTCGCCCTCTCCCATTGTGCATTGGGCTAGCAAAGTACAAAAAAGGTTCACATAAAGTTCGACTTCCCTCAGTGCAATTATATCCTTTGGGTTGTGGTTACCCTTCCTAAGTGCCCGTGTTGTGCCATTGGTTGCAGTTTCTGCGGAGGGACTATGTCTCTGTGCTATCAGTATCTTATATTTTTTTAGCATAGAGGTTCAGTGAGGATCAGATGACCTTGCCTCCTGATCTCCTTGTCTGCCTTATGTCTCAGGGATTTGGACATGGGTGGTGGTCTGCTGCACTGTGACCCTAGACTGTAGATAAACCTCTCATCGTCCAATTATTCCTGCTCCTTTCGCTCTCTGTGTCTGGCCTCACTTCTCTTTTCCTCTTCCAGGGCACAGGTAGTTCTCCTCTCTTCTGTGAGTATCCTAGCTACATCCTTACGTTCAGATCTGCCTATCTTTGTCCAAAACTTTCCTGTGCTCCCCTCCCCCCCCCCCCCCCCACTGGGTTTCTCTTCTTCTGTCACTCATATACCCCATACAGCTCCACCTTTGCTTTCTGACCCCGGGGGAGCTAGAGCTACCTTCGTCGCTCAAATTTGCGATATCTCTATCTAGGACGGCTAAGAATTGCCCAGATAGCCACCCTGCCTCATCTGACCTTGGAGGGGCTAAGGTCCAGCTCCGCTGTGTTTCACTGCAAGTTGGTTTCCTGAGCAGGGTGACCTTGGACTGGGGCAGGCCTAGGCTATGTGGAGTGGTTAGGAGTGAGGGTGATTGGGATGCCCCTCTGTCTGTGGCAACTCCACTTGCGGGGGATCCCTTTTTAGGTCTCGCCTAGCGACGCAGCGCGAAGCGCTGTCGCTAGCGAGACTTATTGTCGTCGACTTGCTTCGGAAGGGAGACAGGAGATGTGCACGCGCAGGACGGACTGCAATTGTGAACGCGCCCGTGAACGTGAACACGCACGTACAGACACGCGATGTGCACATCTCCTGTCCCCTTCCGTCCTCGCCAGCCGCAAAACATGAGGCTGCCCCGCTCCGGTAATGGCGCCTGTGCATCTTATTTTTAAAATGTGTGGCTCGCAATGGTGCCCATGTGTTGTTTTTTTTTAAAATGCAGGTTAAGTTAACAAAATATATATATATTTATTTTTGCAGCGCGGGACGCTTTAATAATAGCGTCCGCGCGCCTTGCTTTTGTTCAGCTTTTAATACGCGCACACTAGGATCCTGCTCTATCCGGTCAGCCCACGCTGCCTCACAGCCCCCCTCCATGCCGATTCCACAACAACAACAGGGCGTGAGGCACAGGGTGTAGCGCGCGTGGCTCTTTCCCTCCAACGAAGGCTGTAGTTCAGTCCCCCCAGCTCTGTCTGGCTCGTTCCCTCCCTGCGATCTCACCTCCCCTCCCTCTCCCCTCATAGCACGCAGTCAGCCCAAGTCTTTGCCGGAATTCCTTCTGAAGGGAGTGCAGACACCGCTGGATGGGAACTGCGTGTCTGTTTTTTTCCTGTTTCTTTTGCTGCCTGTCACAAGATGGGGACCCCTGTGCACAGTCTGTGCCTTCTTCTGTGTACGAAGCCATCTTTGCGTTTGTACACCATATGCATGTAAGCGCGCAAACATTGAGTTTGAATGGTGATTTTCACAATACTTATTTATAAGCAGGATATGTTTACTAAATAAGGTGGCGACTCCTGTTATAAATGCTTACCGTACGCAGTTTATGCAGGGGCGTCCGTATAACGAGTGTGCACAGAGCCTGCGTGTCGAGTGTGCAAGCGGATCTGTGTGTTAAATGTAAGGCTGCTGTGTATATTGTGTGTTTGGCTGTATATCTATGTAGAGTACACAGTCGAATGTGTATACTACATGGGAAACCGTACACAGAGTACTCACACGGTCCATAAACTAAATTAAATATGTGTCTGTATACTGGCTTATATTGAATGTACACGGGTATTGTACTAGGGACAGTGTATAAGGGGGTCTGCTGGGCGTGGCCAGCGTGAGGGGAAGTCAGTATTTTACGTGTGCATACGGCCCTGTATTTGTAAGTGTTTCCAGATGTCTGCTGAGCGTGTTCACGTCTGTATTCTAATATACCGATTGTGACTCAGTTTGTATATTGATTTCCACGACGTTCAGTATACTTACTGGATAAACACTCTACACTACCCTTACTGTGTGACGGCAGTTATGTTCAATCAAATTCCTTTTCGCAAACAGGTATATGCCAATTCCAATATATTGGCAGACTTAGCGCAGATAACAAGGGTCAAGCGCAGCTAAGCACATGTAGTTGCATCAAGCAAATTCCAATGGGCAAATCATTCCCCATAAAACATACAATTTAAAAAACGTTCTCCGTGTACAGTAAAGGTCTACTATCTTAAATGTAAACTGAATCAGATGTTGTTATTCCATCTGAAATGGTTGTACAAGAATACAAAAAAAGATTTTATAGAGAGGCACATTTGCAGATGATAGTGATGGTGATTGAGACCACAGTGTTTGCCAGCTGGGGATTCTCCCACTAAATTCCGATTTTGGTACATATCAAAGGCCACTGTAGGTCCCTGCCATGCCAGGCCATCCGTTCACTGAGTGGCTTAACATTGTTTAAGTGCTCCACCATTCAGGGTTCAACTCCACCCCTGAGTAAGTATTGCCCTTCATTTACACGACGATTGGTTTTCTTGGAGTGACTGGCATTGAGATGCCTCTTCACTATTATTGTCCTGGCGAAACCCTTTTACCCGGTTGAGGTTCGAAATGTTGTTGATTATTGAACAACAAGCAAACTTCTTTTGATCCCTTGGAACAGTATAATCTGTTCAATTTGTGTTGTAAAGAAACGCACAAAGATTCATGACATTGCACCTGTTTGTTTTCACTGTGGGTTCGTTGTGGTTTTGCATTTGGCACACATTGCACATACACGTTTTTGGACAACGTGAGTTGCTTAGTGGATAATTTAAAGTTTAAAAGATTTATTCTAGACAGCTGTATTGTTGGTGTGTTGCAGGATCTTTGATTTGCGTGAGTTTGAACTATTGGCATTGTAAAGGACAATGCCTTTTATTTATGTGCTGGTTTTTAAAACATAAAAGGTATTGTCATTTACAATGCTAATAGCTTAAACTCTTGCAAATGCGAGACCTATTGCATTGCAAATGCTTGTTTGTGGGTGGTTCCTCTTCTACTATGGAGGGATTACAGTACCCAAAGGCTGGTGTTGCGGGGGTAACCACACACAGGCCGGTTTATGGAAGGGGAGGTGCTCGAGCCTCAACAGTGAGCTGGGCTGCGGGGTCCTATTTTGCTCTTTCTTCAAATAGAATCCAGAGGTGAGGGGTTGCTTCCCTCCTTTCCCTCTTATGTCTTTTATGTTTGGTAATTGTGTGTTTTGGTATACTCATTTATTTTGGGATCGAATGTTCCCTCCTTAGGCCATGGGTATGTGTGCGCTGTGGTTTGCAAGTGCCACTCTTGGCAATGTTTACTAATTTTTGTCTTTTCGTTGGGGAAGTCTCCTTGCTTGTGCTCCAGAGGAGTGCACACTTTTGTGGTTTGAGGGGCCAAGAAAGGTACATGGGTTTGACCCTGGTTGGTAACGGTGTGGGCGTTCAGTGGTGTCCTGGTGGTCCAAATGGACTGGGCTGGAAGAAAGCAGGTCCACTGCAGTGTGTTTTGTTGGGAGCTAGCGGCTAAAACTTGTGTGGGGAAAAAGACAGTTCACTTTTCAACCTGAGGCAATACAATGGAAATCAAAAAGTACTTTTTACGTGCATAAAGTCATAAATGTTTCAAAGACAATAAAACCTTTTGCCGCTTTGTTAGTAGTAAAAGTGGGCAGAGGCTGGTGACAGAACAGAGAGGCATGGGATATAACGAGAGAATGTGCCCATGAAAACATAGAGTGCGCGTATTAGCAGGATGTGTGAAGCAACCCTTTAGGAATCGCGTGCACTCAAGAGAGTGCACGTCTTAAAAAACCTGGGGTGTGCGCGTGTGATGGAAATTAAATTAGGAACATGTAGTCAATGCACTCAAGAAAATAGAGTGTGCGGGTATGACTAAAATTCCCATATGAAGCATCCCCAAAGAACAAAGCGCACACAAGAAATGTTGGGCTAGGGCGGTCGACCTCGGATCTGTGAAACTGGGTTCGAGTCTCGGCAATGACGCTGAACATCCTGTGATTCTGGGCAAATCACTTCATCTCCCGTGCCTAACAAAAATGAATGTGTCCTCATGTAAAGCGCTCTGATACCCGATTCGGGTCAAGTTCGCGCTATATAAAACTCTGTTAAAAAAAACAAACAAAAAAAGAAATTGTGCTTTTTGACAGTGGGGTGAACTGCGGAACGCTCTGTAGAGTGTTTGTCAGCTGAGGCGTGCCCTTTAAGAGTATATGCAAAGGCATGAGAGCAGCTGGCATATAAAAAGCGGTCTACAAAGGGTGGGGTGTGGCGCACAGCAATGTAAACAGTTGATCAAGAAAACACTTAAAAGCGAGGCACATAGACAGTGTGATCCTGTTAAGCAGGCTCTTGACCACAGACCACGATAATGCAAACAATGAGAATGGGCTTTGGCAGCACGAGCTTCTCTCACTCAGACAACTATGCAAACAATATCAATGCGTACCTGCAGTACAGGCTTCTCTCATTCAGGCAAAACTCATCCCTGGTTAATACAGCCTCTATGTACATAATTACCTTAACTCAAGGGCACAATTGTTGTACAACTTCTCCTGGGCTCTTCTTGAGTTAGGCCTACTCTCCTAGGTACACTGTCCCTGGTCCGAAGTGAAAACTGGTTATTCCGTTTTGTTTTTTTCCCTCAACACTCAAGACTAACTAGTCCACAATAAATAATGCAAAAAAAAAAGTACCTTCAGGCCACTTGTATCTGAGTGCGCACGCGCAAGACGTACAACGTAGGGTTTTTTCTTTGAAGAAGGACGCGAGGAGCAGGAAGGAGAGCGGCCAGGCAGGGGAGGCAGCAGCCACACAGGTAAGTGCCTTCTTTTTTAAATTTTATTTAATTTGGGAGGGGGGAGGGAGCGTAGTGGAGCTAAGCTGAATTTTTTTCAAACTCTGTGGAGCTCCGCGTAGAGGCACTACGCCAGCTCCACCCACCCTTACCATAAATGCCAACTGAAGGTCACATTCTGAGGTGGTCCAGGTGGCCGGGAATGTCGTGTGGGTTATCTAGGGTGACTCTTACTATTAGGCATTGTTTAGGCTTTATCTGATGAATGCAACTGACTAGCTGTTCTGGTATGGTGTCCTTGGGCCGAATGCAGGCCCTCTGCTGTTCATTTGTTTGTGTTTGAGTGTGTGCATTTGGCTCGTTTCTTTACGTATTACATCCTTGGGCCTTATGTGATTTATTGCTGCAGGTTTTCCAGGTGTGTTTGAGGCTCTTTCTATATCTGGTGTTTCCATCACTTGAAGTGCAAAAGGTGGACAGAGGGCAGCTGGGTTATGTTGATCTGATAAAGGGTCACTCTGAAACTGTAACAAGTGTATTATTGTGAATTTGGGTAGCGCAGGCAACAGTTGCTCTGCGGTGTGCTCGACTTCTAAAAGTGGGACCTTTTTATAAATCAGTATGGTGCTAACAAAGGTATTGAATCTAATTGAAGACTGATACAATGTCTTGGTTTTGCTTTTTTGTTTTATTTGCTTGGATCTTGGTCAGTGTTTTAATGATTGTTATTCAAATTTATCAAATGTTACAAATTGTATCTAAAATTCCTATTTGCTGCTAATAATAAATGCTTGTTATATCTTTACCGTGGTGTGCACCTATTTCCAGAGTCACTTTGTGTGAGGTTCCTTGCACAATAACCTATGAATTACTTATGGGCATTAAACATTTCTTTCTCAATTGCATGTTTCCCGGTAGGTGAAAGTATGACAAGATACAACTGAGAGTTTACTTTTTTCATCATTAAACTGGTTGTCATCTGTCATTAGGCATGGCGTTCACTCTCATTGGCTAAGGAATCTACCCTTCCTGGGTAATTGAGGTCAAAGGTCACAACAGGAGACATATTTGACCTTTTAATGATGCTCTCTGATTCAGAGCTGGCTTGGAAGAATTCCTTGTTCACTTTGTCAGTTAATAAACAGGCAGCTTATATATGTTGATCCACCCTTTTTCTTTTTTTTGAAAATCTTTTTATTAACATTTTGCTCAAATGACCACAGACAATCATAATTATTACAGTAAGCCCCCAGTTTCCAATACAGTCCGATCACATGCAATTCTCAGCAGGACAGAAGGTCATCAACAGCATTCTTTTCAATAGGTATAGAGCCAATCCATGTGTCCATAGAGCTGGTAAAACCCCCCCCCGGCAGTGAAGACTGGGCTTTCTTGTCTCGTGTCCCTGACTTTATAATTGATCGTCATCTAAATCCAATCCCAGCTTATATTTACGCCATGGAGCCCATATTTTCTCCCACTTTTTGCTACATCCTCTCCCTTTATACACCGTCTCTTCTGCCCTCTGGCACCAGTCCATGTCACACTTCCACTCTCTCAGTGAGGGCGGTAGGGGTGACCCCCACCTTCGTGCAATGTTCCTTTTAGCGATACCGGCCGCCAGAGCCAGCCAGATTCCCGTGTACCTGGACCAATCTGAATCCCCTTTGATCATCAGGAGTAACCATTTCGCGTCCATAGGGACACACTCGCCGGAGACTCTGGACAGTATGCCTGTAACTTCCCGCCAATAACTAACTATCCTCGGGCATTCCCACAAGATGTGAAAAAATTTACCCTCTTGCTGACATCCCCTAACGCAGAGCGCTGAGTGTGTTTTACCCCAGGTGTACAAATGTGTGCGCGGGTAGTATGTGCTGTGCAGAATTTTAAGTTGCACTAGCCTGAATCGCATCCGGATTGCTACTTCCCTCGGACTCTGCACTGCCTACTGCCAATCCGTGTCGTCTAAGTTTTCCAGGTCCTCAGTCCACGCCGCCCGCAGCGCAACTAGGGGGTTTGGCATGTTATTGATTAACTTACGGTAAACAGTGGAAGTGGGCTTTTCTACAGTGGGGTCGAGGAGTAGCCGGTCCTCTAGCGGCGAGTAATCCGGAAGTGAGGTGCCGTGCTGAATGTGCCTCTGTAGAGCGTGCATGAGCCGGAGATAATGGTATTTTTGTGTGTTGTGCAGGGTGTATTCTTGTTGCAGCTTCTCAAATGTGAGTGGTGCCGCCCCCCTCCACACGTCCCCCAGACGCTCAATCCCTATAAATTTCCACTTCCCAAAGCCTGTTACTATGACTACTTCATTAAGGAAGGCGCCCTTCCATAGCGGGGTTTGGCCAGTCAACTCCCCAGCCCATCCCAGTAATTTATTCGCTTCTCTCCAGCAGTCCACCACTACTTTTGTATGTAACGGGCACTCCAGCTTCCTCTTTCGCGAGTACAGGAGTGAGGCGTATCGGCCACCAGGCATACCCGCTCTGTCGACTCTGTAGGCCGGTTCGCTCTCGTCCGTATATACCCAGTCATTAATGACCATGAGCTGGGAGGCCCAATAGTACAATCTGATATCTGGAACTGCCAGTCCTCCATCATACACGCCTCTCTGCAACTTAGTGAGTGCAATTCTTGGGGAGCCTTCTTGCCAAGGTAACAGTCTAACTTCATGTGAGATCCTTTTAAAAATTGTTGGGGGGGACTCGATACGGGGTGTTTTGGAGAACATACAGAAGGCGGGGCAAGGCCATCATTTTGTTCAGCACTGCCCTTCCCATCAATGATACCGGGAGGGTGCGCCAGTGATGTTATGTTAATTATATTTATAGAGCGCACGATTACCCAGAGGTGTCCTGGCGCTAGCTCAACTCTACTGAGAACCAAGGTGCCACGGAGAGAAATGTGACTGGAGGGAGTTATTCTTTAAAAAGCCAGGTTTTGAGTTGCTTCCTGAAAGCGAGGAGGTTCGTAGAGTTCCTCAAACTCCAAGGAAGGGCATTCCAAGCCTTGGCTGCACCTGTGATAAAACTTCTTCCCCCCCACGATGCTTTCTTCGTGGGGGGTAAGCTCACAAATTTGGCTCCTAGTGAGCGGAGGGTTCTTTTGGGAGTGTACCATCGAAATTGGTGGGTCAGAAACTCGGGACACTGACCATGAAGTGCCTTAAAGACAATGCACAGTGCTTTGAATTGCACCCTTTTCCTGATGGGCAGCCAATGTAGTCTTTTAATTTCTTTGGCTACTGATACAAATTTGGGGGTGCCTGTCACCAGCCTTGCTGCTGCATTTTGCAGGATCTGTAGTCTGTTCAGATGTCGCTCTAGAGTGTTTAAATAGAGCCCATTACAGTAGTCCAATCGGGATAGGATGATGGATGAGACAACTGTTCGTAAGTTGCCTTCTGGCAAAAACGGTTTGACCTTTTTTAGCAGTTTGAGGGAATGAAAAGTGGCTGAGGTAGTCGCATTTATCTGGTGGTCGAAATTCAGTCTGTCGTCCACCATAATACCTAGATTTTTCGCCTTCCCCGTGGGTTTGGGGAGGTTGCCCAGAGCTGCTGGCCACCAGTCTGGGGTCCAGAAGTTGGCTTTGTTTCCAAACGTGAGGACCTCGGTTTTGCCTGAATTTAATTTTAGGCAGTTTTGAGACATCCATGATTTAACTGCTCACATACAGTCATGGAATTTCTTACCAATGCCTACTTCATGACCTGGTAGAAGTGAGACAACAATTTGCGTGTCGTCTGCATAGGACGTAAGGCTAAAACCATAAGATCTTATCAAGGGGGCCAAGGGTACCACGTACACATTAAAAAGGGTCGGGCTAAGGGACGATCCTTGTGGAACCCCACACGGTAGCGAGAAAGGTTTGGATTCAAAGTTCCCTAAGGTCACTGTTTGTTTCCTGTCTGTTAGAAACGCTTTTAGCAGCCTCCATGCCCTTCCTTTGACTCCAATCTCAGACAAACGGTCCATCAGAAGGTTATGATGTACCGTGTCAAAGGCCGCGGACAAGTCCAGCATGATGAGGGCCGCCTCACCACCTTGGTCTAGGGCTTTCCTAATTTCTTCAGTTGACTTCATCAGGGCGGTCTCTGTGCTGTGCCCTACTCTGAAGCCATACTGCGTGGGATCCAATAGCATATTCTCGTGTAGAAATGCACTCAACTGAGCATTTATTCCCTTTTCCACCGTTTTTGCTGGTAGTGGGAGGCGGGAGATGGGTCTATAGTTGTTTGGATCTTTTGGGTCCAAATTGGGTTTTTTCAAAAGTGGGAGTATAGAGGCCCGCTTCCAACATCTCGGAAAGTCCCCTGTTTCAAACATGGCATTGAATATTGATGTCAGGGTGGTGGCGATTGGTTCAATGGCTAGTTTGGCCACTGTCACTGGACAGGGGTCGTGGGGGGAACCGGACTTGAGTGAGCCCAATAGCAGCTTAGTGTCATCGGTACTGAGTGGGGCGAATTTCTCGAGTACCGGACATGTTCCTAAGACTTGCTTTGAACCCGTCATCCTATTTTCTGTGGCTCCCTGCGGGAGTTGGTTGAAGGCTGAGAAAATAGCTTCTACCTTTTTTTGAAAGAACTTAGCAATTTCCTCACTCATTTCCTGACTTGATTCAACCCTAAGTGGACTTGGGGACGCTAGCCTGGCTACAGTTTTGTACAGTTCTTTGGAGGAGTTTTTGGCTGAGTTAAAATGGTTTATAAAGAAGCGCTTTTTTGCATTAAACACTGCCTGTTTATAAACGATGAGACCTTGTTTATAGACTTCCTTATCTGCTATCGTATATTTTTTTCGCCAATTGCGTTCTAGCCGTTTACATGTTAGTTTCTGACTTCTAAGCTCTTCCGAGAACCATGGAGAGGTTAGTGTAGCTCGTTTGGGGTAAACGAGCTTATCCGGAGCTAGTTTTTTGCATGCTGCGTCAACCCATTGAGTGTATGATCTGGCAGCGTCTTCCACAGTTATTGACTGTGGCCGCTGGGTGGTAGTAAGCAAATCTTGTAGTTCGGATCCCATCACTTTTTTCCAGGCCCTTGTTTTTATGTGATTAGAACCGCCCCCTGATTTATGACGGTAAACTGGGGTAATTAATTCAAATAAGATTCCTACGTGGTCCGTCCAGACCAATGGTATTGTTCCTGTGTAGATTAGATGCGGATGGTTGGAAAAGACCCCATCCAGCGTGTGTCCTGCCTTATGGGTAGGCTCGCTTACCAATTGATTAAGGTCAGCGCTACTCATCAGATCTAGGAGCGTTTTGGTATCTGGATCCATGGGAGTTTCGAGATGGAAATTTAAAATCTCCCAAAATGGTAAATGAGTTGGAACAAAGCCCTTCTTCCAGTAGGGTCCCGAGCAAAGCTAGAAAGGATGTTCTGGACCCTGGTGGTCTGTACATGAGGATACCCTTTAAGGAGTGGTGGGGTGATAAGCAAACGTTAAATGATAATGCTTCACAGGCTGTGCTGTTTATAGGCTGAGTTCCTACTTTTAGAGTGTTGTGATAGATTATTGCTAGACCTCCTCCTCGCCCCGTTGGTCTGTTTAAGATGGAACATAAGAAGCCAGGTGGAGTGGCCGTCACTAGGTCTGACCCAGAGGCCTCATCCATCCAGGTTTCCGTGATAAATGCCAATTTTATATCTTGTTCTTCCAGGAGTCTGGCGCACTCAAAGCTATGTTTTACTAAGGATCTGGCATTCACCAGTAGACATTTTATTGCACAGTCCTTGGGTTTGGTGTTGCCCTTACCAGATAAGGTCTCACTAGATCTACCGGATTTAATTCTCTGATAGAGGATCCTGGGAAGTTGTGTGTGGCAATTGGGACATGTGTCTATAGTGGAGGAGGCTTTGGGTTGAATAGGGATACTCTTACAATTGGGTCTGTCTCTACACCCATTCAGATCCAACAGTTGTTCTCTGGAGTATCTTAAGGCTGTTACACGTACCTGCTAGAAACTAGCAGCATGGCTGGTGCTGTGCGAGGTTGTGATGTACGTCCGTACTGAGGCGCTCCAGCTGGGGCTCGAGATTTGCTACAGAAACCCGTCTGGGTCTCTCATTACGTATATGCCCAAGTATTTGAACCCTTCCAACACTATCGGGGCAGGACAGCTAGCCGGTACCCTGGGCGTGGGGCCCGAGAGTGGGAATATCACTGACTTGGCCCAATTAATGCTGTATCCAGAATAACTGCCGAAGAGCTCAAAAATATGAAGCACCCTTGCCATAGAGTGGTATGGTCTCGCCAAGTATAGGAGGATATCATCAGCGTACAGCGAGATGCGTTCCTCCCATCCACCCGGGGCAACTATCCCCCAAATCATCCGATCCTTTCTAATCCAGTGCGCCAGTGGTTCGAGCGCAAGGGCGAAAAGCAATGGGGACAGGGGACAACCCTTCCGGGTGCCCCTGCCTAGCCGGAAGGATCTGGAGACTACTCCATTGACTCGCACCTGTGCACTGGGACTCTCATACAATAATCTCACCCACTGATTAAAATTGGGGCCAAAGCCCAACTTACGAAGAACTTCGAATAGGTAGGGCCATTCTATACTGTCGAATGCCATTAAAGGGTCCAATGACATTGCTGCGGTCTGTTGAGCTTCTGGGCTGCCCGTGAGGTGGAGCACTCCGTAGAGTCTCCTGAGGTTGTGCTGGGTGCTTCTTTTAGGCATAAATCCCGACTGGTCGAGATGTATTATTTCAGATAGAACTGGCACCAATCTGTTAGCTAATGCCTTGGCGAGCACCTTCGCCTCCACATTGATCAGAGAGATCGGGCGGTAGGAGGCGCACTGGTCTGGCGGCTTCCCGGCCTTGTGTATAACTGTTATCATGGCTGCTCTCTGATCTGACGGAAGTTCACCCTTCTCCCAGGCTTCCTCTAACATAGCCAGCATTGGCGGTATTATTATGGTGGCTTGGTTCTTGTAGATCTCAACCGGAAGCCTGTTAGGACCGGCCGCCTTCCCCGAGTTAAGGTCTTCTAGGGCCGCACTCAATTCCTCTCTTGTGAAATCTGCCTCTAGAGCAGCGATCCACCCTTTTTCCATGTCCATTGTACTTCTGAAAGGACTTGAGCAGTAACACTTTAAGTACTGTTGACAGGAAATCAAAGAAGTGGGATATTTCGAGTTGAAATATCTAAGTCCAAAAGTCTGTGTTCTCCTTGATTGCAGTGTATGTCTTGACCATCTAATCTTGAGTATTCTAGCCATTAGCAGGAATGGCCATGCCTGCCAAAGGAACTTCATGCTACCTGTATTCCATGGATTCAGTGGCTGGCTCCATGGGTACTGTAGTAGTTTTCTATATACATGCCTCAGTTCACTCCACATGTCTCTCCAGTCATCAAGACATGCCTATTTGATATGCTTTTTTAAATGTGAAAAGTGTGGAGTAAAAAATTGATTGGTTTGAGAAATTCAAATAAAGCGCTACAGTTGGCTTCCCTGGCATGTTGCTCCCACCAGCAGTACCACAATGTTTATTGTTAGTCTTTTTTTCTAAGACCGAGGTTGCTACCACAGCCTCAGCAGTATAAATCACAACTTTTTTTGGGTAAGAAGAAAGGGCACACTGTAATTGTGACAATAAACTATGTCTATTTCTTCTATTGTAAAGGATCCTCATAAATACACTATTTTCTTTCAGTCGCAAGAAAAGGGAGAGAGGATGGGTGGGTGCAGGTGTCTTTTTCTGGAGGACTGATGCTAAATCCTAGCATCCTTACTTGAATCCAGTTCCTTCGTGCCTATGCATAACCCTCCATGCACGCCTCCTGAATTAGGACATTCAATCTCTGCTTGCCATAATAGTGACCAGAATGGTACATCCTAAAAAACATGGCTCAGGCTCCTACACCAGACACCTTCTGGGAGAAAACCAAAGCAAAGGTGGAGGCCCTTTCCCAATCTTGTCTGCACTTTGTAAACAAATTCCTTGGTGAGTACAAATATGAAATGACAACTGTTATACATTCAGGCCTTCACTTTGTACCAAGTGTACTCACCCAATTGTTGGTGATAACTGCATCTTCCCTTCGTGGCAAGGGAGTTCATGTCATCCGTGAGCTGGATGACTAACTCATGAAGCCAAAATCTCCTGCTCCGATATCCATTTGTCTCTAGCTAGTTTTTATCAATTGCTACAGCCTGGGCGTTTTCAGCAATGTGTTGAAGTCATTTTTTGAGCCCCTCAAGTGCTTCTTACTTATTACCACAGTCCTTGTTCTGGCCTAAACTAAAGCTCCTTTTCCTTGGCAAATTACTTTAGTGCATGTGTTTGCTATCCATCACAGTCCATCCGTCATCTTGAACTGTTTCTGTAGGCTGTGGTTGTCTTTTACGTTGTGTGACAGCAGGTTTCTTGTTTAACTCTGGATCCTTAGGCACCATAGGATGAGATCCCAAGATGTTTACAGTGGAAGATCTTGCAGTGCAGTAAATCTATGGCAGTAAGTCATAGGTTATGGTGTCTGGAATGTTACTGACCTCCTCAGCTCTAGCAGCCTTTTTCAGTAAGCTTGATATGTGATTTGTTTCTGCTTGCCTTTTATAGGTATCAGGTTGTTTGAAGCCCCCTAGTCTATTATGTATTACAATGTGTTTACAAGGCAGTTGCATTTTATTGAAGCTCTTTTATAGCACTTTCTCAAAGAGCTCTGCAGATCATACTCAATGGTTGTGATTCCCAGGTGCATGAATGTGAGAAGAGTTTTGGTAGAAGTTTGGTAGAAGTCATCCATTAGTATTGTACATGTGTGGCAGAAAGAGGTTTGAGGACAGGTTCACAAGCCGTAAATACAGACCAGTCAAGTTGTGATCATAGGAGCTACTTGTGTGTAGATATTGGGAAGAGACTGTGGATGGCTCTTCTCATTTGAAGTAGTTTGCATAGTGGAACCAGAGAGTGCCTAAAGTTGGATATGACTAGAAGTTTGGCTAATCTTTTTCATTGATGTTTTCTGGATATTGTTTGGGGTTCACTGATTAGATTCCTTCCATTTTGAACCTGTTCATCTGCAAGTCCAGTGCTCAATTAGCAATTCAATAGGTATGGTCTTTTTCAGGTATGTTTATTGCAAGCTATGCACTGTTGCATGCTGCAGTTACTCATCCTAATGCAAGTGCATGCATCAGTGATGCTAGTATTAGTCTTCAATGGCCCCACACAGTGCATTTATAAATGGGGCTAATAAAGGAGCATCTGTGGTCCCTCACAATACATGCATGAAAAGACGACATCGGTGGCTACTCACAATGCATGGGCACCAAATGTTTTTTTCCCCCAAAACACAATGCATGTCTGACTTCCAGACATGCTTTATCTTGATTCTAGTTAATATTCAGGTCTTAAAACGTTGATGAGGGACAAAGTGGGAAAGGGCATGCCTGGCAAATAGCAAGGTTAACATAAAGATTAGACAATGGTATTGCTTAACAAAAACCAAGAATAACATTGACAGCTATGTTATATTTAAGTGGCTTTGCCATTTTCATTTATAAAGCATACACATAGAAAGGTTTTGCGCTTATGGGCAAAGTTCAAAATAAAGCGTTTTAAAGTGAATTATTTCCTCTATTGTGGACTCCATGTGAGTGTCTACTGTGCAGCCAGACTGCTGAATAGATGAGCTTTAGGTTTTGCCATCCGCATGCAGTTGAGCAGCTCAGAACCTGCAAGACTGGCCCAGACAGAGTTAGCACTCACACAGCTGGTCATCTTAAACAGATCCCGGTAGCCACCTTCTCCATTTTGCAGTGCTTTCCTTGCAGGTTGTACTGAATCTAATCTGCGAGTCCATGCAGACTATGGTGTGTAATATGGTTCTCGTATTTTGCCACTGCTGCTTGCAATGTTGCAGGTCAACACACCAGCTCAGGGTGGGTGGTGCAGTGAAATTGTCTTGCGTTCTCGTTTTGCGGCTAGAAAGTAGGGTTGCTTATCGGGCAGATTTGTTCCACACTGAATGTCTGCTGTTCTTGCACAACTATTGTTTGCTACGAAGGCAGTAAATGAACGACAACAACAAAAGTGCATTCCTGGTGGGTGCTCAGTGTTGGAGAGTGCATCCGATGCCTTCCTCTTTGGCAGGAGGGTGCCATAAATTCTGCTTCTAGCTCGGGGACTATGATGCAATCTGATCACTGCTTGCACTGCACACAACAGCTCCTTCTGGTGTTCGACACTCCATTGCTGTGCCTGCTGAACTGACTAATTTTTCCTTCAGCCTATGCGGACCTGCAACAGCATCCAGTAAAGGGCAAAACACTAGTCACTCGCAGTTTCTGGCACCTCAAAACAAATGGCAGTCCTGTAGGCTGGTCCAAATGTGAATGACATTGGTAACCAAGCCAATGGCTGAAGAGGTCGAACCATCACCCCACCATGACTCCTAATTGTGGACTGATCCAAAATCTGAATGAAATTTCAACAAAACAAGGGTGAAGGGGACTGACCAAAGTCTCTCTGTGCTATTATTTTAGATGATTTTTTTTTTTTTTTAAGTCTAGTAGACTAAGAAAAGAAAAATAGGATAAATCCAAAATTGGACAGCTGAAACAGGCTTACATTTCCAAAGGACAGGTAATTGATACTTACTCATCAATCTGGATGAGCAAATGGAACACGATTTTTGAAGTCTCACTCTTCATCTCACCTCTCCAATTTTCATCTGTCTTTTTCAATCTCACTCCACCCACGTTCTATCAATGTTTGTATCTCACTCACTTCCTTCATTCATATGCCTCATCTGTCTCCTCAGTCTTCCCCTCTTTTTCCTATTTTTTTGCTCACCCTTTTTCTTTTGATAGGTCTTTTAGTCACTCTTTCACTGTTGTCTTCCTACTGCTGTAACTTCTGCCCTCTATTACACTCATTCTCTTGCTCTGTCTCCCTACCTTTGTTTCCATGTCTCAAATTCCTTCTCTTACTTTTTTTTCTCCGTAATATCCACTGTTAGGTTGCATGGGTGGTGATAGGGGGAGGAACAGTCTTTTAATTCAGACTATTCATAGTGAAGTTTCTCGTTATCTTTTGCCTGCACTCGCTGCATTAGGCTACCTGTGTAGTCTAAACTCACCTTGAATTCTGTTAAGTGGTGATTCAGTCTGTGATTTTGAGAATCTTGCAACAAATGCGAGACTCAAATCAAATTTCCAACTTTATCACTTAACACTTGTAGACTTTAGTTTTTGATGCATACTTCTTACTTCAGATTCCTCACATCTAGAATATTCCCCAGGCGCCAAACTGCATCTGGAAGTGTTTACACCAGTGCTCCCGCACACCACTAGGTGGTGCTGCTCCGTGATGACCTTCATCTGCCCCCGTAGTGAGAGAGCTGACCTGCAGGTAGGCACCACTTCTGCTCACTGACATCGGTTCCTTTCTTTCTACGCCTTTGAGCGTGGATTTGGTCCTCCGGCCCCTTTTTTGGTGATTGACAAATTCCTTACAAAACCTTTTCAGTGTGCAAGGAAATGATGTCCCCGTCGAAGACTACAGGGTTCAAACTGTGTTTTGAGGGCCTTTACCACATGTCGGTGACGTACCCATTCAAAGTGTGCCTCTGGTGTTTGGGCTTGGAATAAGACTTCAAATTGTGCAAAGAATTTGCCTTCATGTACCCGAAGGCGATCCGGAACTGTGAAGTGAAGCTGCATGTCGGCTAACACCGAAAGAAGTCGCAGAGGATCTTGCTAAGTCTCGCTCCAAGTTGAGGAAGTGGACTTATTCCCGTTCTGGAGCCCGCTCCCACAACAGGTTCTTTTTTCGCAGGCGAGGTCGCCCGACAAGTCTGAATTGAATTCTAAGAAAAAACATAAGTCTAAGCAGGACTTGACCCCATCCAGGCACTCTGTCCAAAGAGAAGTCTGGAGGGTCTCAAGCTGCCAAGTGATCTCTTTCCCAATGGTAGAGCAAATTCTTAAACTGGTCCTGTTGCGCCCTGAATTTCCTAGGCCATCAGCCATGCCTCTGCAGGTTGAAATGCATAAGGAGGCCAGGCGGTTTATTTTTGTCACTCTTCTGGCTCTCTCTAGTGTGCTTTCAGGCCCCTAGGATCCGCAGAGATCACCAGCCAGGTTAACAATCGATCGTCCTCTGCAGAGTCTTTGCCCCTTGAACCCGCCTTGGGTTCTGCACCGACATTGGTGCGTACTTCCATTTTGGCTCCAAGATCTGTGCTAGTTCCTTTACCACTGACGCTGATCTCGATATAGCTGGCACCGGAGGTCAAGCGTCTGCTGACTCTGGTGTACAACTTTGAGCTGAATCCTCTTGGACCCGGACTGAGATCACACCTTGACTCCACTCTAGCCGACCCAGTTCCCATACGCTCTGATTCAGACTAAACATTTCCTCTACCACGGGGCCTTCCTCAGAAGCTTCATCACCTTTTTGGCTCTGGCTCTATATGACCTGATAATGATGATAGTAATGCTTTACAACCTCACAATGATTTTCTTAAATGGACTTGCTGGAGGCCAGTGGACTGGACACAGGGTTGGTTTTGCCCCTTGATTCCCCGATGGAGGTGAGTGCATTAATTGCAGTGGTGATTAGATGTTAAGCTGAGGTCTTGGACCTCCAGCTGCCTTCAGTTGAAGTCAAAACAAATGTCCTCACTTAGATTTTGCACTCTGGGCCAGCCTCATTCAAGTTTGTAGTTAATTTGATCTATTCCAATCATAACTAATTTAAGGACATCATCAAACCATGCCGCAAATACATTGGTGACGTCTTACTCCTCTCGCTGGGAGGGATAGCACTGGCAGGATTCATGAAATGGATCAATGAGAGAAACCAACTTAGTTTACCCATTCGATGTCCAACTTAGCTCTACCATTTCTTGACCTGAAGATTATGCCCAGAGATGGAATCCTTGAAACACACCTACAGGCAGGAATAGTTTATCATTCAATAGTTTTCATCCTCTCACTCTGCAGGAAAATATTCAGTTTGGCCTGTTCCTCCGGCTGCACCATAATTGTATTTCCATCACCAATTAAGATAGTGATGCCATGGTCTTATTCGCTAAATTGAATACATGTATGTATCCACCTCACATTGTGAGGACGGCAGCAAAACAAGCTAGGAGTGATTACCGGGAGTTACTTCAGGAGAAGCATTATATAACATCTTATAACGCATTATGTAACCACTTACAGTACAGCATTGAATGTCGTTAAGAAGACCATCAACAAACATTGGTTGATAGTGTTCTACTTAACTGAATCTACAGTAACCAATGCTTATAAAAAATAGTGCAAATTTGCATATTCTACTGGTCCATTCAAGACCAAGATCCAAAACCCCCCAAACTCCTTTGGGACGTACAGTCTGTTAAAGGCCACTATAAATTCGGTAATTGTAAAGTGTGCCACCTTACATCAGTAACCAAAACTATTGAACTAAGCCATAACTCACCTTGGGTTCTTAATCCGCATACCACCTGCAATTCTGAGAATATGATTTATGTAATCACTTGTCCATTTGGCCTTTAGGTGTTTGAGAATGACTGCAAGAAAGGTGAGCATCAGCATTTGTGAACACCGAAGCAAAATGTCTTTAACGAGATTCACTAACCAATAAACCCAAGCTGTGGGTGAGGGTCTTTATTTCTGTTTCCACAGTTTACCTCCGGGTGTTCTTTGGCCTGTCTCTCTTCTGTTTACCCTCTGCGGTCCAGTAGAGAGCTGTTCTTGTGACAGTCTTGTTCTCTTATGATGCTGTGTCCTATCAATCTCCATCCTTTTCTCATAATGATGGTGTCCATGCTCTCTTGCTTGCATCTGGTGCGCCGACATAAGACCCTGTCCAAAAGGACAGCCAATATCCTTTCCTGCTCCCGGCGGAGGGATTAATGGGCTCTGCTGGCGGGGTTTGTCCCTTGACGAAGGGATTATTATTTCTCTTGGGAACAGTTTTTACTATATGTTTGAGACTATCCTACTTAACAGTGCTGCCTTTATCCTTGGGGTCGAGTCTGGTGAATTAACAATTATTAATAGATGAGCTATATGGATAACACGGGTGCTCTTGTCCTTCACCTTAAACAGAATAACAGCTGCTTACTAAATAACCACACCCTTGATGAACGGTTTTTACTATGTTTGAGGCTAACTTGCTCATCTATATTTTATGTAACCTCCAGGTCTAGCCAGATCAACCAATATTATTAACAGGTATGCCTTTAGCACTAGACAGTTTTATCTTTCTATATTTCAGTCTTTTCCTGAGCACCCTTTGATGGAAAAGCAGTTCCACACACTGTTCTGCTTTTGGGAAATCCCAGTGATCAAGTGTACTACAAATTGTGGGTGAGGGCTCATATTCCTACCTGAGGGATTCAATTTCTTGTGTCGGTGTCAGCAAGGAAGAGCTTTAGCTCTGTGTACTATCAAGGGTCTCAACATTTGTCAATGCCAGTCTGTTCCTCAACGTTTGGTGAATCTTTGGTGCCTAAGATGAAGACCTTCAGCCAACCCCATGCAGGTTGACGCCTTAAAGCTACAGGTGGTGGATTTGTTCAGGAGGGTTCCACATCCCTTTGGGCTCATCCTTTGCTGCAGACATGGTGACTTGAGTAAGTATGGACCACAGGGCATCATTAAACAGAGATTTTAAAGGCACCTATGCTTAAGGCGAAGTTGAAACAGCTGGGCACCATACAGCTTTTATTTGGGTCCTCCCTTGGCTCTGCTTTCAAAGTCAATAATGAGGCCGTCCACATAGTGGACTCTGATGCCAGCAAAGGAGAGTATCATCCAAGTTGTGAAGGCGAAGGTTAAGGCAAATTTTAACAATGAACTATGGTGAACACCTTTCCAAGGCCTTTAGGCTTGCCCGCTTGGAGGAGATTTTCAGTTCAGATTCAAATGCCTTGATTGTGGCAGAAAATGACTATTGTCTGACGGTGAATGATGACTCAGAAGCTGATCATCTCCTACCATCTTAGAATACTGATGCTGGCACTTACCTGGACTAACGTGATGGCTATGGTCTAGATACTTCACAAGAAGGAAACAGTTACTACTGTTTGACCCTGCTTCGGAGGCGGACTCCTCTTTTGCAACAGCCATTCAGAAAGCGGCAGAGTACTGGGAACTGTCTTCTTTAGAAGTGAATTATTGCAATTCTCTGCATGTTCTCTAGTGCCTCTCCGCCTGTTTATTAATGATCTCCTCTTGGAGAAACCCTTTTTGGGGCCAGCAGTCTGCAGACAGGCCTCCTTTGGGTGATGTGAACTTTTTACCCTCCTGCGGGTCACCGGACAGTCTGGTGTTTGATGTTTTCAAAACAGAACTCAAACACCTTCCCTGTCAATCCCTCGGACAGGTAATCCAAAAAGCTTGACTCCTTGGGTTGCAAAGATATTGCCTTTTGTGGCTTAGCTCTTTGAACAACTAACATCACCTTCCTTTTAGGCCGATACGTCCATTCCATATGGGAACCATTGACACTTACGATTGTCAGCCTGCCAGAAAATATGAAGAAGTCATTCTCTGACCTGGCAAGGGATTGCCTGGATGTATCGAAGCAGATCTAAAAGTGAAGAATTGACTCCACGGACACCGTTGCTTGTTTTATCGGCATGACGGTTACACTACTTCGACAAGATTGGATACATTCTTCTAGATTTTCAGGGGATGTCATGAATGCCTTTTGATACCGAGTATGTATTTGGCAAGATGGTGGACTCCTCCCTTGCACATTTGAAGAACAGCAGGGCTATGCTTGTGCCTGCCTTCATGTACCGCAGTTTTACCAACAATATTGGTAGTTCAGAGTTTCTTCTAGGGGTTTGCAGTCCTGTCACGACAGTGGTCTCAACCCACCAATATGCCACACCAAATGTATTGCTCTTTTCAGAGCCAAGGTGGATCTTTAAAGCATCACCAATAGCAGCAGATCCATTCCCCACCGCCCTCTGCAGCTTTTCTGCCTTAAAAAACCCTCTGACCCCCCACTCGCAACACCATCTTCCTGTGAGAGGAAAAGGTCTCTTGTTATGTCCGTTAGGTTGTGATCACATCAGACTACTGGGTGATCCAGCTTACCCTTCTGGGCTACACCTTTCCCTTCCTATTCTCACCTTCAGACCACTCGCCTTCCTTCAGTGCATGCTCGCTGGCTAATGCCTCAATCTTGGAAGCCAAACTCCTTGCTTTGCTGGCAAAAGGAGTCCGAGAAAGTGGTGCCTCCGAAAGACAGGAACACTATTTTGCTGCCATTACTTTTTGGTCCCTATGAAGGCCCAAGGCCAGTCCTGGACGTCTGCCTTCTAAAACTGTTCACCTGGCAGGACAAGTGCAAGATGCTGTCCCTGGGCCAGGTTCTGTTGACATTGAATTCAGGAGATTGGTTGGCGCATCTAGATGCCTTTTTCCATCTTCAAGTTCTGTGTACCCACAGGTGCTACTTGAGGTTCAAGGTGCTGTCAAGGTGGCTCTGTTGTTGCAGGAGGATGGTCTGCTCCTCCCTCCCAATCCGCATGCTCTGCATCTGCATGTGTGGAGACGGAGTGGCGCCAGTTAGAGCACTTTTGCCTTCCTGATGAGGTCACAGGTGCCATTTAGGCAGCTGGAAGTCTGCCACAAAATGTGTGCGCAGGACGCAGGACGAAGTTCATTTAGTGGTGGGAGTCTGAAGGTATTAGCCTCTTTAATCCTTGCCCTTCAGGTGTCTTGCTATTTGTGTTGTCCTGCTTCAGCAGAACCTGCTGGTATCTATGTAGATCATTTTTGTGCCCTACCAACTATGGCAAAAGAACACTAAGCCACAGCATGGAAGTTGGTGCCATGGCTGGTTGAAGGTGTCCCTCATGACATGGGAGAACTTGGCAGATCTAGATATATAGATAGAAGTTTCCAGTAGGTTATAGTTGGGACCAAAGTTTCTATAGGAAAACTTTTTTTGTTTTGCCAATAACTTTGATGCCGCTTGATGAATTTTCACTAACTTTTCAGGAAAAAGTCCCCTTTTTGGTTCAGCGCTGTTAAAATGTTTCGGAGTGATCCGTCCAGCGCTGGCCGAGGTGGCAAAAAGGGTGGGTCCCAAAATGCGTTTTTCCCATGTTATGTCTATGGGGATTTTTCATTTTTTGAACA
Organism: Calotriton arnoldi; assembly: GCA_963921515.1. NCBI lineage: Eukaryota > Metazoa > Chordata > Amphibia > Caudata > Salamandridae > Calotriton > Calotriton arnoldi. Next base: position 392,005 of record CAWUFW010005593.1, read on the forward strand.
CGAACACAGCCTAAGCCGCTGAACGGAATTACACTAAAAAAAAAACAACAATTTGTTTTACATTTTCGGTGGGATCTGAGGATCCGGCTGAAAATTAAAAGAAAAATCGAAGTGCGAGCTCCAGCGCTTCATTTTTTTATCAGCCCCTAGGTGGGCCAGGTTCTGGGGGTATTGTTTTAATAAGGGGGGGGTGCCTAGGCCCCTCCTCCTGGGACTTATTATGCCCTGGGGACCACCACCTCATGGGGCTTCCTAGCATATTAAGGCGGGGGAGGCTCGTATGGCCTCCCCTGCTGCCCCGTGGACCGCCACCTTCCCAGGACTTATTTCATTATAAATGGGGGGAGGGGGGCTCTCCGCCCTCCCTCCCCCCAGCCACGGCGACTGCCACCTCCCCGAGGCTTTACTGTAATTTGGTGCACAGTGGTCGCATGGACCCCCGGGGCACGCCACCTCCCCAGATCTTCTATTTTAAAAAATGCGCTAACCGAGAGCA